>JAPZEB010000023.1:13681926-13704566 GCA_029783705.1 Chaetodon striatus | reverse complement strand
TTTCATTAATGCCAGAGATGCTTGACAATCATGAAGACGATGAAGAAATGCCTCAAAAGAAAAAGAGGAAATTAAGCAACAGCCAAGAGAATAACAGCAACCAAGACATATCTTTTATTAAGGTACCAGCTCTGTTTGATGGACACTGTTCAAAGTGCTTATATTTTTATATATTTAAGATATTAGCCTAGGATTTGTTAATTGAATTCCGCATAATGCATTTAATTCTTTGTGTTTCTAGAACCTGTTGGTCTCATTCACTGCATCAATCAGCAACCGACTTGAGGGAATTGAATCAAAGTTACAGGCTCTGGATGCTACATGCAAAGCTCTTGGACGCAAACTGGACAGCATGGTGCCCTCTGCGAAGAGTCCAATCCAGGTTCCTATGGTTGCAGGGTCTCCTCAGGGGGCCACTCAAACATGGAACAAAGTGCGCTGGTAAGATACAAGTGTTTGTCTACTAGCGCATTGTCTCCATGTTGGCTTTGTGTGCAGTCACTGGAGACTCATTAAAATCCTCAGACTAAAGTAAGTGTAGTCTTTCATGTAGAGAAATTATTCTTGTAGTTATTTTACAAAGCTGTATTGCGATTAAAGGGGCTACCAGAACCACTTTGTCAACACTTATTTTAGACTGTGCAAAGCATGCATACCTGTGCCGTTAAGCAGTGTGTTTTAATCTTTTTCTTCAGTGTTGTTCCACAAACAAATGTGATCGTGAGCAGTGAACACCCGAAGCCCACTCCAAGTCAAGAAGACACCCCTCTGGAGAGTCTGCTCAGCAAGTGAGTTGCTCAAATTCACACTATGACCCTCATTTCAGAAATTAATGTATGACAGAAAACTGGGCGTACAGTCATTTCTGCGCAACGTGTGGCATATATCACCATGGACATGGCTAAAATGTCCATGTCAGGTCTCAAATCGTGTATGCAGCTTTGAGTCTGTGTGGATGAGCAGTGTAGTATAGTAAATGAGCAGCCACATCGTAATCTCTTAAAAATGTTTATTCCATGAGAAAATATTATATATTTTAAAGGCCTACATCATTGCATGCTCTTTATCACAGGTCACAGTTGCCTGGCTCTGTGGGACTAGATTCAGGCTGACAGAACGCTGAACACCATAGTTTTTATTTTAAGTCTCTGGGTGAGGCCTTTAAACTGAGAATATGTTGGGGCAGGATACCAAAGTGATGATTATTTTCAACTGCCACTTTTATCTACACCAGATCATTTCTATGCTACGGCGAGAGGGGAAAGTTTCGCGAATCACACGTGACCCCTATCGTTACACGATTTTTGTGCTTGCATCTGCGTTATTTTGTCCGTCACATTGATAAATTAGGGCCCATGTGTTTTGTGTGAACTGAAGTCAGAAATGTGCAAGTCTTTCCCAACACAGCGCCTCATAAACAGTGTGGATGTCATTATTGGAAAACAGTCAGCAAATGTACCCTCCCCCAGATATGATTACACATTTTTGTGCTTCTTTCTAGCACAGTGACCAGGAAGCGTCAGAATACAATCCTGGTGAAGGTGCCCGGCCCTGAGGAGAGTCAGGAAGAACAAGAAAGTGGCTCAGAGGCCAGTGACACCGTTTCTAATGGTGGCCATTCCAGCAGTGTGCAAAATGGCCCTAATGTCACACTCATCACACTAAATTCAGAAGGTATGACTTCGCACTGCTGATTTATACACTGAAACACAGTTATGTACATTATTGCTCTTGTTCTCATGTAGTCATTGAGTAGAAATGCACGTTTTGGCTATACTGACAATGTTAAAGATGGGATCATATTTTTAAGGACTAAGGATTAATCACATGCATATTACACTTGTCAGCAGTCTCTGCATTTACTTGGAAGCCTCACACTGTGGTAAATCATGATTAGTATCATCAAAGGTTGACCGGCAGCAAGTAAAATAACACTTTTACTGGTTTTAAAATCTTTTTTTTTAACCTTAGGCCGTAGTTCTCCAATGAGGCAAAAGATGTACAAGTCTCAAACCTCCAAATGATAAACGGTTGCATTTATATCATGCTTTTACTCAAAGCGTTTCACAGATTTCCTGACACATACGCACACACTGGTGGCAGCGAGTGTGTGGCAGTGAACTACCATGCAATGTTCTGGTTAGACCATCAGGGTTTGGGGTTCAATGTCTTGCCCAAGGACACTGTGTGATTAGTTGACGACAGGCTCTACCTATTGTGTTGTTAAGATTAGACTTATTTGACGTGGCTTACGTGACCCTTTCAGATGGTCTCCATATTGACTGGAAAGCAAAATGTGCTGATGTGTCATGTTCATGTCCCCGTGGTTTTGTCACAGACTGTCCTG
The DNA here is from genome assembly GCA_029783705.1 of Chaetodon striatus. Lineage (NCBI taxonomy): Eukaryota > Metazoa > Chordata > Actinopteri > Chaetodontiformes > Chaetodontidae > Chaetodon > Chaetodon striatus. Next base: position 13,702,219 of record JAPZEB010000023.1, on the reverse strand, counting down.
ATTAATACTCTGACTGGTCATTCATGTTTTCAGTAGCTTTGCTCAGCGGTTCTTGCCGAGCCAGAGAAAGAACAGTTCAGTTCTAAATGTGCAAACCTAAATGAAGTCCACATTGTTGTTGCTGTGTTGCTATTGGCTGTGATTGTTGGTTTCGTTCTTTTCAATAGACTTGGAAGTTCTTGGTTGTCTTCAAAGGCAAACTATTATTCATTTATTTGCAGCTGTGGGTTACCATGATAAAACTGTTAGTCAGCATGAGCTTGATGGTACCATGTGGTGTTCAGAACAGTGTGTCTCGGGCTGTGTTTGTGTGTTTGTGCGGTGGATTTAACAGCTAACATACGCTTCGAGCAAACGGCCAAACCACATATTCTGCTTTTTAATAACTTTGATAATGTTTTGTCCACAGTTCACCCACTCTCATTTACTGCCACATGGGTGTGCTATTGCACTACATGAAGCATCTCAGTGGCTCTATACCAGTGTAGTATTTGACAACCTGTGACTCAACACAAGTACATGTCATAGTGTGGATATAGTCTGTTTTTTCTCCAGTAAAGAGAAGCAAGATAGAATAAACATACTGCCTGGCCTTTTAATATTATTACCAGGCTACAAGTTTGCTGAAAGAGAGCTGTGTACCAAGGTTTAAATTACTGTTCCTTTTCCTATTCCCTTTAGACGATTATCCAGCGGGCACCTGGTTGGGAGATGAGAACAACCCAGAGATGCGAGTTCGTTGCCCGGTGTCTCCAGCTGACATGCTCCATATCACCACAAACTGCCGCACAGCAGAGAAAATGGCTTTAACGCTGTTGGACTACCTGTTCCATCGGGAGGTCCAGGCCATGTCAAACCTCTCTGGCCAGGGTATACATGGCAAGAAACAGCTGGACCCACTCATGATCTATGGCATTCGCTGTGAGTTCTCTTGAAATGACATTTTAACCATCTGGTATTGACAGTTGTATCAATTTCATGCCACCTGCTCCACTTTGTGATAGATTTCTTACAGTCTAGCTCACCAGATGTGGACTGTGGCTATAAGCCCGCCGTTGGCTGGTTACTTAGCACCCTCCTGTGCTGCTATCTGCATGATATCATTTTGACAAATAAGGCATGCCTGTTTTGTTCATTTGGTGAATTGTTGCAAAGATCTATGATAAATAAAACGACTTGTGACCACACCTCAGAAAAACCCAGACTACATCTTGCAGGACTCTCGTGCGCAATGTTGATCTGTTTTCTGACACAACAAGTCCGGACTTACTTGCCACATCCTTTTAACCCACCCTGACTTTACCAGTGCACTTATCCTCTCCACTTGACTCGAGCTTCTGTGATATCGTCGTAATATTGTTCTGTAGGAGCCACATACAACTAGTGAGCTCCTCCAGAGCTAAAGTATAGGCTGGCTTCATCTCTAGGGCAACGATTGTCAAATTGTTTGTCTAATTTATCAGCCAAAGCTGAATCACACAGTTGACATATGTCTGTTAAGTGTTTTTTGTGACGTCTGTTGCTGAGTATTTTAATGACAGTGGTTGCCTCCCAACGAGCAAATATTACACCAAAACAAGTTACCCCCAGACACTATTTTGCAAGAGCAACGTTGCTGCATCCTGGGCTTAGCACCACCCAGCACGATTGTGATTTGTTTAAAGAAATACAAACAAGCCCAAGCATTTTCCTCTTCAACAGAATGATAATGTGTGCTTTTTGACCGTTCTCTTGCACTGACAGCACTGTGGAAATAGGTCTAGCTACTAGAAACTAGATTTTTGGCAAAGTGGAAGTAAACTTGCTGGTAAACATTGTATGACAAGCATGCAATGGCATCTTTTTATGTACCATTTAATAAATGGCAAAATGGCCCACTAATAAATGCTGAGGCTGTTTCTAGTAACAACTTCTGCTTAGTTTTATTTATACTTACTAGCGCAGTGTCCAGTCCAAACATGAAAGTGGCGATTGCCGTGTGGTGTTGCTGCTCTTCAGCTTTCTTGAAATTTGCTCATACAAACAACTTTTACTCTTGACACTGCACTTCTTTGCATCCGTAGAAATTCACCCAGGCCCCTAACAGCTATAGATTTATTATGATGTTTAGATAAGAATAATATTGAAATATGTGGCTATTCTAAGTCATTGTACCCTGAAAATTTGTACATAAGGCACCCAAAGCACCTAAAAAATATGCAACTCAGTGCATTACTATAAATGAAACTATCCAGCATTATATTAGAATTGAAACCTCCACCTTAACAGATGTTAAATAAATTTAACTACATAGTCCTCATAATGCCTTCACTGTTCCTTCAGTTTTTTTTTTACTGCTACAACTACTGCCAATACCAACCCTAGTTAGAGAAAGGGTGAAAAGTTGAGCAGGACAGAGTTTGCTTGGGGCCCCCAGATCATCAAATGGCCCCTGAAAAACAAACTCAAGATCACAGCTACTCATGGTCAGAAACATCATTGAAATCAACTCCGCGTTAATTTCAGAATAGGCGTAGAAGTTGCTTGCTTGACATAAGAACAGCGGTTATAAATGGGGCATGGATTAAAATGCCAAAGATATTTTGTCAGTGGTAACATTATTTGTGTTATGAATTAGTATGGCAAAGAAAAACACTCAAGTCATGACTACTGGCAGTCAGAGACATAGGTGAGATGCACTCAGCAAGACGTTCTAGACTTACCGCAGAGCCCTGAAGCCCCACACTTGCTGCTGCACAGAGCACTGCATACTTGTTTATTCAAAGTTGCGTGTCCAAAGTGCACCAAATTTGACACTGCATGTCTTTGCATCCCCAGCAATACACCTACCAAGTCTGAGGTAGATGGAATGAATGGGTCCCGAGATATGTGGAGGACACACACACACACTGTCTCGTACATACATACAGGCAGAGATTCTTTGCTTTATAGTTAGATAAATCTCACTCAGTCTGGGTTTTAATCCGTGCCCCCTTACAGCAATAAATGAACTCTCTGAGACCTTCCCATATTTCATCTTCGTTTCATTACAAAGCGGCACCGAATTGAACACAGAAATAGACTGCAGTCTGTATTCCCAAGGCGAGTTACAACAACATGCATTCATCATAGCACACACGCATTAATGTGCAACACATTTTATAACATACCAGACTGTAAATGACAAGCACATGTCTGGTAGAAAGTTCCTAATGGAGTCACCCTCAATTCAGTGAACTCTTTGATTCCTGATGAAGCACAGTCAGGACTATGAAGGTAGACAGATGGATATTTATGAGGGTCCTGTGGCTATATACTGTATTAATATGCTTCATATTGCAGAGTAAAGAAGGACTCTGTTAGCTTTAGCCTTTCCCTCTGAGTGCAGCTTGTGCCCCCTGCAGGAGGTTTTAGTAAATATCCCCCATGGCGTACATGAGTGCTTGTATACTTGGTTACCTGTATTTCCTCTCAGCAGTGTGGGTGTGTGTAGTTACATACAGATTTGGCCTGACATAGAGGTATGCAGAAGCTGGAGCAGGGCCAGGTGACTTTTGGGTGACTCATGCTGCCTTCCTTAAAAAAAAGGAAAAGGAATGAAGGAGCAAGTGCCCTGCCTGCCTGTACAGGACCCATCAGGTGTGAAAGGGCTGCCGTACACTGCTATGCCACTATCCGCAGATGCCCCTCAGCTCCCCCTCTTGTCTCATTCTCTGCCCTCAGGCTGTGGCTTCGTTGTTAATTTATGTAGAAATGAGCTGTCAAGCGGCTCAACCGCTTCTAAACAGTTCATAACACTGAGGCAGACAGCCACTAAATGCAGCTGCATCCCCTCTCACCTGCTCATATCTCTGCTGAGGGAGAGACGAGGGACAGTCACGGGCCTGTATTACCACTTCTTGTCAGAGGGTAAGTGGAGCGGAAGTAAACAGAATCAGGACAAGTGTTTACTTCTATTTTCATAAATGTGCACATTGATTACAGATGAAGTGGCCCCATTACAAACACCTTGTCCTATAGTCAATCAGACAGGTTAATTACATCCACCCTATAACTGCTCTAATGCAGCAGTCTGTTTTCTTTTGCTGTGAAAGTTGGGGTTAAATCTTCCTGGGTTTTTGCATGCCTCAAGTATTTTTGCAAAGACTGTATGTAGGCTTTAGGACACACATGCTGGCATTGTTATAAGTTTTGGATTAAGTGTACCAACATGCCTGCTACATACATATTTTTATACTAACTTCAAACCCTCAGAATTAATTGTAAAACACCTTCAGGATGTAAAGCAGACATCGCCAGCCTGCCTGTGATATTCCTGCTAGTGAATTATCCTTGCTGCCATGTCTTGTATTGCTGCTGGTACCTTACCTTCGAGTTTACGTAGCTGATGAGAAGGAACGCTTGCTAGTTTCCTTTACTAAAGTTCAGAGTAGACTATTTAGCTTCCAACACAACTGGAACAGAGAGGAGGAGGTAAATTAAATGAGGGAGAAACTCTGGTGCAAAAGAACATTTTGAAACAATCAAGAAAATGACCTAGGGACAGATTAGTGTTGAGATAGGATCATGCATTCACGACCAGCTCAACAGTATTTTATTATTTATACGGTATGTAATGACCTTTGACCTCTCTGTGTCCCCACAGGCCATTTGTTTCACAAATTTGGCATCACTGAGTCAGACTGGTACCGCATTAAGCAAAGCATCGATTCGAAGTGTCGCACCGCCTGGAGGCGCAAACAGCGTGGCCAGAGTCTGGCTGTCAAGAGCTTCTCCAAACGCACACCTCGCAGTACAGCCACAGGTAAAGTACAGATTATCATGAGGGGGCTGTTGAACATGTATTTAAATAACTTTCTGCGCATCATGACCATGGCACATGCTTTGTAGGATGTTGTCTCGTTTGTGTGTGTGTGTGTGTGTTGTTTACATGTAGAGACGTTGCTGAACACAGTAACTCAAGATAAATACATAATGACAGCTTTGTGTTTACACCCCACGCACCCCTAAGGGTGAGGGCTGGAGTTAAATACTTGTCCATTTTGCTGCAGTAATATGCTTATTATGCATAGCCAGAAGAAAAGATAGTGACACAGTGAAAGACAGACACAGCAACAGTGTCAGAGAGACAGAGAAGAGTGTTGAATCCGTAAAAAATATGATGTGTAGTTCTCAAATCTAAGACGACCCCCGGTTTTTCGATGGTACACTGCAGAACGTTTACATTTGGTTATTTACTGTGCGTCACTCTTTACAAACATATCTGAGAAAAACTTGAAAGAGAACAGGCTGGCATAAGACAGGAAGTATGGCAAATCACTAATATGACAAAACAATAATGTATACATTATGACTGGAGTGATTTCTATCAAGATGAACAATGGATCACATTGAAAGCCACATCTAAGTCAACCCTTTCAGCCTGTGAATCTTTGTGTTTTCAAGAAGTCCAAGTAGTGCAGAATCGTTTGACACCTTTCTTGTGAAATACTTTGGGAGTGAGCACATTAACATTTATCTCCATGGTCTGTGAAAACTAAAGCCTACCTGGCTCCCCTCTCTTAAGTCTCTATCAGCTGATAACGTTGCTATGTTTCTGCGGTTGTTTTTTAATCAAACAAGGTGCAAAGCTGTGAGAATGAACCACAGACCTGAAATAAGAGACATCTGCTGTTTTTCTTTTGCAGACCAGTGACACCACCACTGGTATTCGGCTTGGACTGGTAGTTAGTGCATAGTTATGTGACTGATTAAATTAAAAACTTTGATCTGGTGCTCAACCAATTTGGAAGGAATAGGGGGATGAGTTTTCTTTCTGTAAACGTAGAGGAGTTTCTCAGTTAAGTCAGCCTCTTTATCATCTTGATAGTGAAAGCTTTCTCAGTGTTTCCTACAGGTCTAAAATATACTTACGGTGGTAGCTGACGGAAACTTCTCGGCATTACCTGCCAGCACAAAAAAGTCTAATACATGTGACAAAGAACATATATGCGAGACCTTTAACACAATATCTTGATTTATTGAATATTATTTCATAGGTATTACATCATTGTGCTCTTGTCTAATCACACACAGGGCTTATCTTTATCATCTCTCTGTCTCTGTCTGTCTGCTTGTGTGTGTCTGTGTGTGTGCGTGTTTGTACTCATCTGTCTTGCTCTCTATTTAGACACACTGACAAATATATGGAATAAAGAAGGTTACGTTATTGAAATAAAAACACAATCACAAACTGTAGCGATACAAGGCAATTTCTTACAAATATTGTGGATGAGCAGATTAAGCATTTTTTTATTGTATATCATAATCACATCATTTATATGACATATCATTTTGACTATATCACCAGTTTGTTTTCTTGTCAGATTTGCTTGCAGAGAAAATAGACTAGATGCTGAAACTATTGCTGAAGATTGTGAAGCAGTGCGATGTGTGTTGTGTTGAGTTGAAAACTGTTTACCCATCGATTTGTGTTTCCCCCCACCTAAATCTGAGTACCCATGGAAGGGGGACACTGTAGGAAGCATCATTTTAACAGGAGGGAAGCACTTTTAGACCGGAAAACAGACTTTGACACGTTTCTACCTCTGCTGCAGTAGCACAGTGAACAGCTTCGGGAGAGGTACAGCGAGAGGAGATTGTCCACTAGTTAAGCAATCACTGATGGCCTCGTTCTCTTGGATTTAAAAATAAATAAAAATTCTTGAATGCGTCACCAATTGTACTTTGGCGGCTGTTAATATACCTGGGTGGTCTGCCCAAGTAAACTCTATATGTGGGAAACGAAACATTGTTTTCTTGTAGTTGTGATCAAAGTTTAGTATGGATACTATGGATTTCTATAATATGTTACTGTTTAGTCTGCCTAGAGGCTTTCTTTTAGCATTACATTGGTGCAAATATTCAGCTGGTCAATTCCGAAATAACCAGCGACCTACCAAGTCTCATGATTTTATATACTTGCCAACTTTTGTAATCAATAAACTTGGCTTGTTGTTCAGTAAAACATTTTTATTTGGTGGGACAAACTCAGAACACATATTAATTTCTCTCAAGTCCCCCTTTTGTTTCTCAGTGCCTGTTTTATTACTTTTATGCAGGAAAATGACTGTATGCAAATACTCAGCAAACACAGTCACACACAATAAACTCATAGAAATATTATTTCATTGGCTATATGAAAGCTATTTTAAGACCCGAACCCAAATGCCGATAGAGTGTGTATTGCTGCAGATGGTTGTAATCTGCACACAATGCCTGCTGTCCTTCCCTCCCTGTGAGCCATCACCTCTCACCTCTGACCAGGGAAAAGAGAGACTGCAGGGGAAACCCAAATATCCTGTGAGCACACACTAGGGGTGGATTGCCAGGCCCTTCCTTTTTAGGCCACACACACCCCCAGAGTGTACAACACAAATACTAGTTCAGAAGGTACATGCACAAACATGCAAAGACACACACCAAACAATCATTCCTTCCCTAATCAGATTACATGTTAATGGACCGGCAAGAGGCAATTCTTCTGCTTTTAAAACCATTATTTATCAGTGACCCAGCACAAAGAGCTCAGACCAAAACTGTAGTTTTCACAAGCCACCTGGCTCTTGCTTCCTCATCTGGCAAACAAAAGTACTGAGGATTATTTACATTACAGAGTACATAGCAGTAATAACGAAAGATGGGATACAGGCTTACGTTTCAAAGCAACATGACAGAAAACAGAACATTTGAGGTGAATGTGATATGCGCTGTATGTTTTATATCGCTTTAAGCTGCATTCCCTTTCTCATGGTTAAGAAAAAAAAGTCTTCAGACTGCCTTTCTCAGCGCCGTTAATGTCTGTTACAGGAAATGACCTCAAATCCTTTGAGTCCTCATTTTTTCCCAAATGGTCTTTTTATTGCTGCACAGTTTGATGTCTGACATGAGAAGGTGTGATTTTGTTTATTTTGTGGCCTTTAGCGCAGACTCCACCGTTGCTGTGTGCTCTGCTATCTTTGATTGCTGACATGGTGTCTTGATATCATGGGGTTGGTTTGGAGCTGTGGTGGGTGATGTGTCAGGTCCATGCAAGGGTTTCAGACTACTGCTGTGATGGCGGGTGTTTAGACTGAGGCCTGGAGTTTGTGTTTGGCTGCTTGACCAGGAGTGTGTTTGGATGGCTAGCTGGAGAGTCCTTGTTGTGTATTAAGGCGTTTGATAAAGTATAAACACGGCATCATCCAGCAGATGGTCTGAAAATCTGCCAGGTTTTTTTTTTATTTTTTTTTTTACAAAAGGTTACTCAAGCCCTCTGCATGATGTGTGGGTGTGTGTCGGTTTATGTGTCTGTGTCTTAGAGACCTCATCCTTATTTCTTATGTGTAGTCATTTGCACTGTATTCCTGACCACTGTACACATGAGCGCACCAATGACCATATTGCTTGTCCTTAAGCAGAGGGAGGCATGGCAGAAGAAACGGCTCACATTGAGACGGCCACCCAGCAGACCTTGCACTACACACTGGCCAATCAACAAGTCCAGTTCCACCGTATTGGCGAGGATGGACAAGTTCAGGTGGTGAGTGTCAGACATTTCAACCCTCAATCTCTTTCTGAATCCATGGGCAAATATTCTTATTTATGGGCAAAGTACGCAACAAAGCATTCTCTAACAGTGAAGTTCTTCAGATGGTAAGCAACACTGAGTACCTGCTTGGATCCACAGGTCCTCACCGTGCTCCTCATGTGAATAGACACGCAGGCAAGCACCCACAACTAAACGCCAGGTGCACTGTGCAAAACGGCTGTTGTGCACCACTGTATCCCTGCTCTTACAACTATGTTTTCTTTGAAGCCTATCTAAAGGGCTAATCTTAAAATTAAAAGTCTTACACTGATGCTCTTCCTTGCGGAATTCCTCCTGTTTATTCCTGATAACTGTTTAGAAGACATTTATATATTTCAGGGACCTCGAAACTTCAAGAATCAGACTCTTGCCCACTGATTTGCAGTGCGTGTTGCGTAGAATAAAAGTTCAAGACATTTGAACTCTGTCAGCGGGCAGGTGTGTGTGAGACAAGCATGACCGTGACAGGTTCATGGGACTGCACCTCACTGACGTGCCACCTGTCGGATTGCCCACCCCTCCCTACCTGCCTGCTTGCCTCTCATTGAAAATGATTCGCTAGGACTGAATAACCATCAATTGCTTCCCGTCTGAAAAGACCTTAAGAGTACTTTTTCTTCCTCAGTGCTGCCATATGAGGTTCCCATAGCAGGGTTTGTAGTGCAGAGGGACAGATCGTTCCACCCACCACAGTGACACATACAGCAGAAAAATAGTGCAGCTTATGTCAATGAAGGCGTTAGCCAGTGCTTAGGGACTGAATGACCTTGTACAGCTGCTATGGCCAAAGGTCACAGTCAGGCCCACTACAGCGTTATGGGTGGGCTGACAAAGAGGAAGTGACTGGACAGCTCATATCTTGTCTTCCCTGTGCCCTGAAATCACCCAAAATAGCTCAATTTAACAAGTAAGGAGCCACTTGATTAAACTCTATGGTTTGTTGAAGGTCTTACAGAAATCCAAATTTTGAAGCACACTGTCTGTGGAGTTGATCAAATGGATTAAATCCCCTGTATTAGTTCAAGGTTTATCATTGAGGCTACAGTTATTAATTGAGTGAGAGCAGCTTGGCCCAGTCTTGTTTACATGTTGTAACAGCCGGTGACAGATAAACACAAGCTGTGAGACAGTGTTTGTCATGAGGGGTTTTGCACGAGGAAATTAATACAATGTTCTCTTGTAAGTGCTACAAGTACATGTGTGTGAGTTGCAAAGTCAGCGCTACCAGCTAACTGATCTGATTGTACTACATGAGCATTAGAAAGCTTTTTGTCATTCTGCTGTGAGGCCCCACCTCTTCTCATTGGTACACCCACTGTATGTAATGACAGTGCTACAAAGCTACCTCATAATTTACAGTGTTGAGTATTTCTGCCGTTAATAGGTTGCTACATGATGCATGGGTCTGGACGCACTGATGATAGGTGACTTGCCTGAGAAAGGAACAGGCATAAAAGATGGAGGGCGGACAGGCAGGAAGTGAAGTTAGGGAGAAGGTGGAAGAGTGGGAGAGAATAATTCTCAGGAGCTCAGTGTGCAGTTATTACCCTCCTGACGCTCTGCAGAATATTAAAGGGTGCAGCTGAGCCTGAAATTTATGAGTGCTGCTAATACAGCAGAGGAAATCAAGTATACTTACCGGCTGTGATTCAGTGCTGTGACAATCGTCTGATAATTACTAAACAAAATTTGTTGCCAGATTACACGTACCACACAAGGGCTGCCTGTTAATGATTTTTAATTACATTCTGTACATGGCAGCTAAAATAAAGCTTAAAGGATTGAGTCACAGTGTTTTAAGTTTGTCTTAAAACAGTGTTCATATGCCCATGTAAACACTGAAACAGGTTTTGCTTGCTGTAATCATTCCTCCTGTTGATACTAACTGTTGAGCGATCCATTCCTATCTCTCCCTTCTGTGATTTCAATGTAACTCATTTATTTTTTTGTTACTATTCTTCCACTGCAGCTCAAGAGGGAAACACTGTCAGTGGAAAAACAAAGAAGACTAAAAAGCCTCACTTTTGGAATAAATCCAGTTGATTTGTTTAATTCAGACTACTGAAGCCTCACATAAGCCCTTGAATGCATTTTGCACAAAATGAGGACTGTGGATTTTGATCCCCATCCCTTGTCTTAGATGTGCTTTAGCTTTTCTTGATTTCTTGATCACATTCATGTAATTGCTCCAGCTCAAGCTGTTTCTCATCCTTCTCGTCATCTGTGTCTCCCAGATTCCACAGGGTCAGCTGCACATTGCCCAGGTGCCACAAGGAGAGGAGGTGCAGATCACACAGGACAGCGAGGCAAGTGTGTTAGTGTGTGTTTTTGTGAGGATGAGAAAGGGAAAAGAGAAACAATCAGCCACTCCTTTTTTTGAGTCATTCTTCCCTGGTATATTAAATTTCTTAGCAAAGTCATTGGTCAGGAGAATTTGTCTCCAGACAGTAAATAACTGTTTCACAGTGAACTCATGCTTGAGAAAGAAGTGGCTTACTGGGAAGAAAAATAATGTTGTCTAATTTTGTGTGGGAATGTTAGTATGTTGTGTTGGAAGCCTGGTTTATAATTTGGCCTACTTCAGGCTAGCTGATGACTTGCATTATTTGACTGGGTATTTGAAATAATCTATAATTTATGTGAGAGCATGTAGACTCAGCAAACGCACCCATGATCACCCTCAGACATGTGACAACTTCTACATGACTTTACAAACACAAAGACACATTGTTTTTATTTATTTAGTGAAGAGTGGAATTGATAGATTTGCACTGAGTGAATTGTGCATTAGCTTTTTTGTTGAACAGTAATCAACAATCGCAAAGGGATGCTCATAGAAATGAATAAACTACAATTGTGGAGAAATAAAGAGTTAAGTTTATTATACATTATACGGGTCAGTGATGAGAAGTGTTGTCCAGGGCAGTACTCTACAAAGCTACAGTTCCCTTTTGATGAGGCTCTCTGTCACGATGAAAGCTAGCCAAGTGTTTCTTCAGAAAATTAGGGTTGATCCTCCTTCAGCTCTGTGGAAGAAGAATTATTCTAATTATTAGCTACACCCATTTTCCAATGATTGATCAAATGTTTGATTGTACAACTCATATTTTGGACACCATAAGTTACTTCTAAAAGAAAAAGAAGAGCCGTGTAACAGAGTTAGTTGTTATTTTTCACCTGTTAAATAATTCATTAAACATGTGTCTTCTGAGCCCTGTATGTTTCTGTTTGCCCGTGCAAATAGCCATCCCAGTGAAGCTTAATGCACCCGAGTAATACCTGACAACACTTAAGTCATTAGTGAGTTTTAGCAAAAGCAGATGTTCTGTAATGTTTATATATCCGCTTGCTTTTGCATGGGGTTATGACTTTGTTTCCACATAATGCCCAGATGTCTCATGTCCCCCCACCAGACATGCACTCTGCATGCACACACAATGTTTGCCTGCCAGTTGAAATCAAATTCTAACTCCAAACCACACCGACTGCTGAAAAGGAATTTCCACATCAGCATCATTGTTGGTGATTTTTTGAGGATGTGGAAGAGAGATTTATTTCAAGGCGCCAGTCTATGTACACACATACACATCTAATCACATACTGTATATGATACGTGCCACGCATGCATGACAGCTTGACATTTATGCAAAAGCAATTGACACCTTGACCAAGTGTTTTTCTCATTTCCTGTTCAGTTGTGCTAAAGGACACTCAGAGGAAGAAATGCACGATTGAGTGAGAGAGACAGAGTGAATTGGAGGCAGAAAAGCTCTAAAGCCTTTCCTGCTCTTTGTGGCTGAGCCCAGATTTTTTTCTCCCCTCTCCTTCCTATTCCATGATATTGTTTGTTTTTTGGAGTTCAAAGCTTAGCAACAAAATCCCACTTCTCCCAACTGCCACTCAGAGAATATGTTTTCATTAGGAACGGGCCCCTTTCATCAAAGACATTGGTTTTAGCGTGCTTGAAAAGGAAATGAGCTGTTTGAGAGATTACACCGCTCTCTGGCCATATGGCAGCTCAGACAGCATTTGATATATACATGAAATACAATTAGCAGGAGAAAACAACTGAAAGTTGGGGTTTGCTAAATATGGCTTATATGATGTCCTCTCTTATGTGGTCTTGTAAACATCACTGTGGGTGTTCAGAGACTTTACGATGGTCATTGTATCTCGATGAGACTGCGACGGGCTTGTGCGTTTGCGCATGGCTTTCGTTTCTGTTTTTGTTTACAAGAGCCTTGATGTAGCCAGAAATGACACAATCGTTGACAGATATACAAGGACATAGCCTCCACCTCTTACTCTTATGTCATCGTGTATAAAAACTCCTCTGCCAAACTGTGACTGCTAAGAATCCCTTAAAAATCAGTTCTGATACTTAACAGACATTGTCACTATCATGCCGTCATTTTTCTCATTGATCACCAGAGTTCAGTTTGATACTATTTAATGGCTTGAATCACGCATTTCAAAGTGCAAAGGAGGGCAAAGGAATGGGAAAGATATATTGTTTTAATGGCTTCATGTTTGCAGGTTATAACAACTTAATTAGTGCTTGTATAGAATATGGCGTCAGGCTTTTGACATGACATATCACTTCTCTATTTCAGGGAAATCTCCAGATCCACCAGGTGCATGTTGGTCAGGACGGACAGGTAAGAACACATTCACAGTAAACTAAACAGGAAGAAGCTCATTAATCCATGCTGTAGATGATAAACCATATATTTGCATCACTGCTTTTTGTTGTGTGGTACAAATTCTGCAAAAACAAAAGCTGGATAACCGCAATGGCGGATATGTTTGGTTTTGTGTTCAGCTTTAATGTAAGACCAGATAAGATGAGATCAGTTAAGATAAGATAAACTTTATTGTCTCAAAGGAAATTTGTCTTCTCCATGACATACAATATGTTACAGCACATACCACAGGACAAACAATATACAGTGGACAGCGAGGTATCACATGACATAGACACAAAATTAAAGGCAAAATATTGCACATGCCCCATAATAATAAAAAATTAACCTTACTGTAAAACAGTAAAAAGCCTAAAAATGTGATTGTGAGACCACAAGTTAAATAACCTGCTCTTCAGTTCAGTGAGATGCTACCACTATTAGGGATTAACTAATTGTTTGTTCAGTAATGCAGTAGATGTTGGAAGGAAGGAAAACTTAAAATGGTTACGTTTGCATCTGCTGATTCTGTAACGTCTGCCTGACGGTAAAAGTTCATATTCATTATAAAGGATGTGTGTCTGATCATTCTGAATCCTGTGTGCATGTTTTAGTACAGTTTTGTTAAAGGTGTTTTGGAGGGATGGATGTTCTTTCATCCCAGTCACTTCCATTGCTAGTTTTACCAATTTGCAATTTCCGTTTGTAGCTGCACTGTCAGTGTACCATATCATGATGCAATGCTGTATCTAATAATACAATTAAGCACTGCATTGTAGAATGTCAACATGATCTCTCTACCTACACCAGACAGTCTCAGTCTTAATGCAGTAGTCTTCATCAGATCTTTCACAAGTGATCCATGTGTCTGATGGCCCTAAACCCACAGGGCTGTCTGAGCAGACTCGGGCTCTTTTTCTTCTGATTTTTCATCACCCTTTTCCAACCAAAACTCTCTGTCAGTGACATTAAGCTGGCTCTATCTCAAATATGTAACTTCAGACACAAAGTGGCGGTCACGTATTAATGTTTCAGCACCAGGATTTGAATTATCTCACTAAACTGCAGGGCTACTTTATCTTTTCCTCTCCTCATGCATTACAACATTAAGTGGTGGCTCTGGCACCTTACTTTTTTGCTGGATCTGTTTGCCCAGTGATTGCACAGCTGCTCCTTACCATTTTAGCCATGTTTTCAGTGCTTGTTTTTCCGTGTGTCTGCACCTGGCAGATGCTGAATATCTGCGTTTTTGACATTCAGTGTAGTGAACCATGGTGACTTCTGTGTACGGTGATGTCACATTCATAGCCTTTATTGTGTGATTGCGGCAAGTGTGGCAATCCTGTTGTGTGTGTGTGTGTGCGTGTGTGTGTGTGTGTGTGTGTGTGCTGGGAATATTTTATTGAATATTTTATAAGTGTGGATGATGTAACATCCATGACGGCCACATTTACCCAGCAAACAAACAATGTACCCATGTCTAACTTCCCCTTCACTTTGAAGACATCTAGATAAGACTCATAGAAAGAGAAAGATGGTAAAATAAAATACAATAGAATCTAAAAGTATATACAGAACGAATCAAACTGTCCAGATACTTGTATTGCACCACAAGAAATATAAGCTATTTGATTAGTAAGGCAGCATTAGGGCTTTAATGGGGTCATGTGGGGTTTTATTGTAAACAAATAAAAGTTTACATTCAATGTTGCTCATTAAAACACAATGTGTGTATCGTTGAGCTCTAACAAATGTGTTGAATGCATTCCCTCCTCATAAAATATTTACAAAGCTGATTTTTGTGTGTTAAATCTAGCATTGTTTACATCCATGTTTACTAGCTTTGCTTTGCTGCATATCTTGGCATTACCATCACCTGTAGATCAGTGTAATAGTGTAAAAACATTGGCAAGAATATGCACTGCGTCACTTGTGCGTGAGTGTGTGCATGTTTGTCTTCAGGCTCACACACACAGGATGAACAGAACAGGGACTCAAACTCAGAAAAACAGATTCATTGTGCTACTGAAGGTCTGAAACTCTGCCGGGAACCTTAAACTGAAAATTTATTCATTCTGACTTCGGGAGTCACCGACCACCCTAATTTTGCTCATGATAATGTGGTCAGTTAAAGCTTTTTCCATGTGCGCTGGAAAGCCATCACCTAAAAAGATCCAACTCCTGGTTGTCATCCAGTCTTCATCTTTATTCAAAATACAGAATCTTGTAGTAGTTCAGCATATTTAAAACATCTCACAGCACTTCTTAGACTGTAATGAATTTAGGTAAATGATAAATTGACTTGCTTTTGTATAGCGCCTTTCTTTTGACCACTCAAAGCGCTTTTACACTGTATATCACATTCACCCATTCACACACACAGTTATACACAGGTGGCTGTGAGCCTGCCATACAAGGCGCTACCTGCTACTCAGATAACCATTCACACACACTCACACACTGATGGCACAGCCATCTGTAGCATCTTGGACAAGGATACTTGGACAAGGAACATGTGAACTGAAGGAGCAGATCGAACTGCTGATCTTCGGATTAGTGGATGCTCCGCTCTACCTCCTGAGCCACAGCTATCCAATGTGTATGATAACATAGGTATATCCATAGTAATTTCTTTTCTTGGCATTCAAAAACATCATCATCTGCCATACAGTTGGATATAGCAATGATATACTAATTAGAAACATAGACAAAGCCGTAGCAACACACAGTCAGATGTCTTTTGTGTCCTGCCAGTATCTATGTCTTTGTCCATCCCTCTCCCCTCCTCCATCTCTGTCTTGGATGTTTTGGACCGAGGGCCCTTCCTGTTTCTCTGTTCTTTCCTCTGAGATCCAAGTGAGTCTCGATCAAAGCAGAGCCGGCCTGTGTATGACCATTGCAGGCCACATAAGGATGCCTGCAGACCAACACGTAATTTCACATTCATGATTTCATCATGTTTGTCTAGGAGCACGGCTTTAGGGAAGGAAGTTGTTTCTCACGCTGCCCATCTGGTGGTTAAACTGTTTTGTGTTACACTGTCAGGACAGGTGTTTTTATGTAACAGCCAAAGGAGGTTTTTTTCCCTTCTAAAATTTGAATGGAGGCTATACATTTTCACTCTTGTGGTCATTACAAGGCAATGAATTCCACATGACCCCCTAAGAGAAGAAGCTACACTATTATTACATTATTTTTGCATTATGCTCAAAAACAATTGTGGTACTTGCATTAATTGGGCCGCTGAATGTTTATGGCCAAGGCTGTGGTCAAACAGACAAAAGCACTGCTCGGTCCCCCCACTGTGCCACGCAGCCCCTTGTTATAGTCATGGTTCCCACAGTCATGACATTCCTGAAAGAGTTGGTAAATTAGAAAAACTGTTTTCCAGGCCTGAAAAAGGTTTGGAGGTTTGGAATTGACAGAATGTCTTGGAAAAGCTTTAAAAAATACTTGGTTTTGGCTGTTGTTTAAACATGTTAAGAAAAAAACCCGAGCGTGTCTGATGTTGTGCAAAATATGTTCAACCTTCATGATCATTTAAATGTCAGCAGTATCACATGATACCCATAGACCAGATCAGCATTGTGTCATCGCCAAGTCCCACGCTGTCACATAAGGAGAGAAACTGGAAAATGCCAAATGTGTTGTGTAGTAGATTTGAGGCACAGAAGATGCATGAATATTCACTGTCAGTGTGGTAAATGGCCAAATGACACTAGTGACAGTCACTACTGATCAATGAAGCCAACATGGAACTTGAGACTGGCTTTCTGAAGCCAGGCAATCATGCTCCAAAACAAGATGGTGAGGGCTGAAAAGCCAAACTCGTGGCTTCAAACAGGAGTCTACAAACCAATAGGTGATATCACAGTATCTATGCCCATTATTTATACAGTCTGTGCTACTGATGGATAGCTTTTAGCCATTTGGTCTGTTGGCAATGGGCATATGCAGCTAGTTGGTGACAGGAATGCCTAATGAACCAGTATAGACAGCAAGCACAAGCAGTTTGCTTATCTGCAAATGCCTGGGAAGTGTGTAAATAATAATGTATGGCTGTATCGCTGTTTTGGCCTACCCATTTTAAACTACTTAAAGTTACTGGAGTGGGGTAAAAATGTTATGGAAACATTGTGGAAAAGCATTGTAAATTTATTGGTAAATAGTGTGGGAACCCTTGCTTTCTAACTTGAGTGGATTCATTGTACTGTTTACCCTGCAATTGTCGAAACAGAGCATAAAATGATTGTCGCCATGATACCTTTCCATAGTAGTAAAATTCTCCCTCATAGCATTATAAACCACTGTGCAGCATTTTGGCATCTGATAAGCTTGAAAACTCATGGAACTATTACTCAGACCGGTAGTATTTCATCGTCTCACCGGTACCTTAAACGACAGGCCTCCACAAACGCAGCCGCTTGAGTTTGAAAACCCAGTAAGACCACATTACTGCTTACTTCCAAGGTTTGTAGTAAAAATAGTCAAAAATAGAATCTGCAGTCTTAAATTCAGACTTTCTGAGTTATATTTGCCACTTTGTTGGCTCAGTCACATGCACTCTACTCATAATTCAGAAATTTCTGGCATGAACCGAAGTCAGAATAAGACGAAGGAGATTTTTCCATCAATATTATGCCAATGAAGAGACTTAAGAGGCTTAAGAGTGTAATACAAGTAACAACCTATTTGTTCACTCAGTAAAGTAATGCCTTGCTTTGTTCAAATGCAGTATGTAATAGTGTAATTACAGTAACATTAATTACCCCGGAATTACTTGATCTCCAGCCACGCACTTGAAAACTAAGACCGTAATTATCCCTTCTATCTAATATGTCAAAATTTGGGGTGAAGAGTTAGTCACGTGGTGCCACCCACCATCTGGAAACATGAGCTCTCCACTGCTCGTTTCTATATTTTATAGTCTGATTAAGATTTCAATCATCCAGTTCGCTCATTGGTTAAAAGCGTCATTAGCTATCTGTGTGCGCTCACATTGATGATGTGTGAATGCATCTGCTTTCTATGGGTTTTTTTGTTGTTGTTTGTATTGTTTTATTGGCTGTTTAGCTCTGTGTGTGTTTTCAATTCATTGAGGTAGTCACCACACATCCCCACGCTGCTTCTCTCTCACACACTCATAAACACACACGCCTTCTCGTGTCCTCGAATGACCCGCTTGCTGAGCCTGACAGCAGCATTCCTCTGTGTCTCTCTCTCTCTAGGATCTTGGAAGTTTTGGCCAAAATTTGGTTTAGATTTTGCACCACGGCACACATGTCTAGCAGCTATTCATAACGGTTCACAGAGTACATGAACAGCTTTATCATGTTTCGCTGTTCTGTAGGGTACAGGGTAGACTGCTTGAATGAAACTGCAGTGTGGGATATGCATAGGCATTAGTTTCCTGCAGACACCAAAGGATGCGAGAACAAAAAGCTGCACAAAGGCCACGATTCCCTTGGCAGTGTCTGGGAGCCGAGTTCAATAAAAAGCTCTTTTTATTTTCCCTTTCTTTTTAGCTCATACTTTGATTGGGTCTGTAAAGTGATATGAGCACATGGCCAAAACAAACACGCAGGGACTTATTCTTTAAACTTCATGATGCAGGTCAAGCTTTTCACACACATGCAGTTAGGGCCGGGAATCTCCAGGCACTGCATAATTTTTCTCAAGTACAATTCAGAGGGCAATGATTGGATGGAAAAAATAATTTTCGATGCATCATGATGCATCAAAATTTTTTATTTTTATACATGATTATTTTTTCTCACAGTGTGACTACTTGATACTTTTAGAACATAGCAGAGGGTATTTGCAGAGATACATAATTAATACGGGTGAATTTACTTGCATACAGTTTGGCTCTTGTACAGGTCTCTTTTCCCTTCAACCTTAGCCAAATGCTTCCATAACCAAGCTTTTAAACCAGTCAGATTGTATCCATCTGCAGTTGCTTATGGTAACCCATTGTGGGATATTTTTGCTGGCATAATGTCCAGTGTTTGCATACTGTAATATTTCACCCAAAATTCACATACTGTTGAGTAATAAATGGTTTGCAGCCTTTTTATTTTAAAAGTTAACTATATTAGTTAATGACTACATTCATATGAAAGCATCTTACAGTCTCTTGCCTGTATAATAGTTGTTTTAACGTCTCCAGCGGTGGAGAGTAGCTTCACTGCTGCACCTTCAGCTCCAGGAAAAGCCAAGATCGATGATGAATCGTCCACATCTGCCTCAGTGTGCATCTAAGAATCAATTATTTCCCCTACCACCACATGTAGTGGTACACTATAGTGGCAGCGTCTCCTCACTTGTACAGTTGCATGCAAAAGTTGTGGCACCCCTTCTTAAAACTTCTGTGAATTGCTAAGCAAGCAAAAGATGACCGGATTTCCAAAAGGCAAAATGTTAATGATGACAATTTTCTTAAATATTTTAAGCAAAATTCCTTTTTTTTATTTCAGTCTTTTTTACAGTTTCAAAATAGGAAAATAGCCCAAAGCAATTTTTTGGGCACCCTGCATAATCAGTACTTAGTAGCAGCTTAGCTTTTTTACAGGTCGTGTGATGTTTCCCTACAGAATTTGCTGGAATTTAACTGAATCTATTCTTCCCTCTACCCGTGAAATGTTCCCAACACAAGCCCAAAGCATGATCAATCCATCCCCTGTTTTAGAGTTAGACAGGTGTTCTTTTCATGAACTTCTTCACCCTTTTTTCTTCGAACATACCTTTGCTCATTGCATCCCAAAAGTTCTATTTTAATCTCAACAGTCCACAGGACTGGTTTTCAGAGAGGATCAGGCTTGTTTAGATGTTCCAAACTTCTGATGCTGAATTTTGTGGTGAGGACACAGGAAAGGTTTTCTTCTGATGACTCTTACATAAATGCCATATTTGTACAGGTGTCCCTGCACAGTAGAACAGTGCACCACCACTCCAGAGTCTACTAAATCTTCCTGCAGGTCTTTTGCAGTCAGACAACACTTTTGATTTGCCTTTCTAGCAATCA
>JAPZEB010000023.1:13638430-13651540 GCA_029783705.1 Chaetodon striatus | reverse complement strand
GTTTGTCCGTTCTGGGCTACTGTAGAAGCATGTTGGTGCAACATGACAGACTCAGTAGACAAGGACCTGCTCCATATGTAGATGTAAACAGCTCATTTTTTAGGTAATGAAAACACAGTAAGTCTTACTTTCAAGCGATTATACCCCAAAGAAAACATTCCTATTATATTATATTCCATTTTCTCATATATACCCCCTTAAATCCCTCACACTGGACCTTTAAATCACATCTCACAACAACACTCAAGAGGACGGATTTATTCTGAATGATGCTGATTTATCGTATCAAAGATATTCAGCATTATTTATTTCTGCCCACACTGGAGCAGCTTTAGTCATATTCAATTTATTAAAGATTCTCTCAAATTTAACCTCATATATCAAGACAATAAATCCAACTGTGGTACCACATAGAGTACGGCCTATTGCTCATCCCTCATCCTGTCTTCTTCATACTCCCCAACCGAGCTCTACAAACTTGCACAAAAATTTCAGTGATTAACAATCTCCAATTAAAACTATGATGGATACATCCTGAAGTGGAATCAGAATGTGGTAAATTGTTCGTTCAGGTTATAATCGCTGAACGCATGTATGAAAAATGGATCACAAAGCTGTTATTGATGTTGTGTAAGGAACAACTGATGTCTAAGAGATGGTAGCAAATGTGTGTGGGAGATGAATGAGGAGTCAAGGTTACTGAGCTGGCTCTCTCTCTTTGTCTTTTGGCTCAGACACATTCCTAGTTTACGATGCAGATAGTGCTACCTGAAGATACATTGACAGAAACATGACATTGGATTCCTGAGAATGTGTGCACTGCACTGTGTGTTATTTGGAGGTACTGACTGTCTATATCACTCTGTCTGTGTCATTCTACATAGTTTGTTCCCCTATTGAAAGTATTGCAGTTTTAGGAAAAATAGAAAAAGACGATGACTGCTGTTCCTGAACTATACAAAGTTAAAAAAGGCAGAATACCACTTGAAATTCATAGTATTTTTTGAAGCAATGGGTCCTTGTTTTCAAACAGAAATAACAAAAGAAGGCCTTCAATTTCTACCTACCGATTTTGTTGGCTGAAATCATGATTGTCAAGGTGTTAAATGTTCACGATGGCTATGTACATGAAATATAAGACTCAGAATAGAGCTGTGTCCAAGGCAAAAACTTCCTCCCAGTCAATGAAGCCATATACACAACATGTAAATAAGGAGCAGCACAGCTCTTGTACTGCAGTATTGACCTTTTATTTTTTTTTTATATACTCAAACTGTAGTTTTTACTTTTACAAGCGAACAGGTTTTGAGGATGAGAACTAAATCATGTGTTCGGCTAACATAAACCAAAACATTAAATAAGACAGAGCCTCCCTCTTTTGGGTGGGACTTAACGATCGATCGGTTGTTTGATACACCTTTTATAACTGCGCACAAATAATATGGTAACTGGTGATGTAGGGGAGACCTTGCCAAGACCTTGTAACATCTCCCAGCTCTCTAAGTGGACTTTGAGCTATGACTCAGCATTTTTTGCACAAATTTGAATACTCTAAGAGAACCCAGACCCCTCTTGGTTCGCTTCAAGTCTGCGATTGTGGTTCACTTATCTTGTGCAATGTGAACACAAAACGCGCCAGGTTTGCTTTGCCTTTTGCTACTGTATTGTAGCCCTCCAGGCTTGCCGTAGAAAGATCACACGCTACTTCAGTGGGACGCATAATAAACACAACAGAACCATGGCCACAGGTAACGACAGCTTGACCAGTGGATGAGGAGTACTTTGGTCTGATGGTGAAACAACTGCACTCCTCTAGTTATGACACTAGGAAAACATTAAACAACAACTGTCCACAACGCGGAGAAACGCAAAGTAAAAACAAAATAACATCAATAAATATTTTATATAGGCCCTAGTGTGAACAGAGAGAGGACTGAGGCCCCATCAGAGCTGAAGTGGACCAGAGAGAGAACTGACTCCTCTTTTAAATGAACTGACAATGTGAATGCAAGAAGACCTGAGTCTCCTTTCTGTTGGTCCACTTTTTGGTCCACTTTAAGAGGACTGAGTTCGGTTCAATTAAAAAGGACCAAGTGTGAAAACACCCTTAAATTGCACCAATTAAAAACAGTCAGAACCATGTATCTCATCATGCATGTGGTTTGTGTTGATCCCTCTGCCTGCAGAAGGACAAACTCGTGTCTCATACTTTATATTTCTATAATTATATGATAAATTATGCAGTTTCAATTAAACTGGAATGGATATTTAAACATTTGATGACTTTCAACAAGTAGAACACAGATTGTTTCAGTGGCCCCCGGTCTCCCCTACCTGATGGCCCATTCTGTTTCTTAATCCTGTACAGAAATGTGCAGATGATATCATGTAAAGTCAAGGTACTTCCCCCTGAAGCTACAACTGAATCAAAAGGTAAACAGATTGCTCAAATCTGTTATATTTTCACAGCTGCACATAGTGTCAGGTGGATCACGAAGGGAGTATGGCATACTGTATGCAGATGGGAACAAAGCTTAGAATTAAGATCCTGACGTAGGATGTAGTCCTACAGTGCTGTTGCACAGATAGGGAAGAAAAGTGTATGTGTACCTAAGAAACTTAAAAAAAAAAAGGAAATATCCAAAATACAAAATTGAAGAAACAACAGATCAGCTTTGACCTGAAGGTGTTTCTTAAGGCAATCAAACACAGGTGAGGCAATATACAGACTTTAAGATGAAAACCAAAGATATACACTGAAGAGTTTTCTTCACCACGAGATGAAACGATCACATTCAACATATTAAACATATTAAAACAAATATTCTCAGGCATGTTGAGTTGTTCTCCAGGAGCCCCTGCTGGTCTGGTGTAGATATCGCTTTAAGATGAAGGACATAGTTGTGTGCAGATACCTTCAACCAGACATTACAAAGTTTAGGTAAGAAGGCTCACGAAAATCTGTAAATGCTCATCATGTAGTGAATATTGCCGAACAGAAAGAATCCAGTGATCTAAAAACAGAAGATTAAAAGCTATAATAAATTGTTACAAGGGATGTTTTCACCCGCTGTACCTTAAAGCTGTTTTACTGTTGAGAACAGAGACTACTTCAAAAGTAAAATTCTCAGTTGGCATTATTGTACTCTGCGCTCTCAGCTATACTTTTGCTCAGTAAAACCCTTTTTGTGATTTTGTCCTCTTGAGGTTTTTAAGCCCTGGCCCTGTTTCTTTTTCACTTAATATTGGGTCATATTTTTTGATTATTTCTGTGGCACTAAGTAAATGCTGTATTGATGAAATCATTCCGTATAGTCCATCATGTCCGTTGATCACCTTGTTTTATTTTCCTGTTCCTTCTGAAAAAATACCCTGCGGTTAAAATTGAGAAATACAGTAGAAGACATTTTCCTATTCCTTTTCTATGCACTACTGAGGCCAATGTACAACATCATGCTCTGAGCTGAGGACGCTGGTAATTTCTCCCTCAACAGTAGCCTTTGTAGACTGCAATGCATTGCATCTACAAAACATGCTTTATTTCTAATGATGCCCTGTCTCACTGCTCTCCTTGTTGCTTTTACTCCTGACTTACGCATACTAAAGTTAACAAGACACACCCCCTCTGAGGTTTGCTGTGGGAACAAATACCTTGATATCAATATTGTAGTGATGGGTTGACTATTTGTGCTTTCACAAAATGTTTACACAATAAGATTTTTGATGTATAATCATCAGTATTGTGGACATAATGACTGAATGGGTAAAGGCAAATACGAGAGCAGCTAGAACAGTCTGGTAAATTCAGAAAATTACATCACTCTACTGTAATGCAGCCTTTAAAACCAGGAAAAGACAACCCTGGTGATATTATGACATCCAAAATCTAAGCCAGTATCTAGTGTCATACTGTACCACAGTATTGATAGCCTATAATATCGATATTTTGCCCAGCCCTAGTGGGGAATGTAAAAAATCAGTAACTCAAGCAGAAGTAGATGAAGCCATCTGAAGGAAAGTGGATATTGAATGTTTCATTACTGAGTAATTTTTCAAATGCACATGATTATATAGGACTGGCAAAGTATTCTAAGAGGAAAATTGCTTTAAGACTGTACATATGCTCGGGTTCTTGCCCAGAGGGATGATTTCCTATGCTGATAATCAAAATTGATTATCTGAAGTATGACCACATTTGTGTGTTCTGATGCACATCCATATCTGTTTCTTACATTGTGGGCTTAAGGATTTCTGATTTTCAATTAGATTTTATGGTGTATTATTCCAAGTTAAGACGTGGTTTGGAAGTATATGCAAAACGCTGACATTTTCAGTTATTTCTATACATTACAATTATTATTATTACATTAACTGACATTGATATCAGGTTGGTCATAGTTGAGGTTACTGTAACAGATATCTGTGGGCTTTAATAGACATTGTATACATAGACTGTGGGTCTGAGTTCCAGCCGCATTTTGTCTAATCTCAATCCAGTATAAGATCTGCTTGTCAAATTCAAATCCCTCTGAGTCCATTATTAATCTCATATCAATCTATTTAGGTTTAATGGAATAGTTCAGCATTTTGAGAAATACACATACTACGAGTTGCAAGTGTATGTAATTTATATAGCAGTGTCAAAAGCAAAACAGGTTTTGCAGCAAAGTGCTTCACGTTTAAACATTATTTAAACCTGAAAAATCAGATGAAAAAATAGAAAAACAGGTTAAACACAATTAAAGGCCAGAGAATAAAAATGGGTCTCAAGGTGAATCCTACAAGCATCAACAGATTCAGCCAGTGTAACAGTCTCTGGCAGGCTATACTAGAGCCGAGGAGCTGCTACAGAAAATTCCCTGTCCCCGGCCTTTCTGTTCTACAAATGCGGTACAGCCAACTTGGCATATTTATTTTTATGCCAAGAAGTATCTGAGAAGAACGACACCACTTTCATGTATGTTCCTTAAATGTGAGGCTACAGCCAGTAGCTTGGTAGCTTAGCTTAGCATAAAACTTGAAACTGGAGGACACAACTAGCCTGTCTCTGTCCCAAGATAACAAAACCCACCTACCTAAGCTCACTAATCATTATTAAACCACATCAAGTTGTAGTTTGACAGGGTTCGTGGATTACTTCTTAGCTGGGTGCAATAGCATCCTGAAGCTTGCACTATTTACCTGGCTACCTCAAAGTGAAGACAAGACCGCTGGAGGTCACTCCCACAGCCAAGAACTACTGTAGTTTGGCTCATGTTATGAGTCTTCATGCTACGCTAAGCTAACCACCTGATGACTGAAGTGTGCTATTTATATGAGTGGTAACAAGTTCTCCAGGGATGGCATTTTTCTGTAGGCCGATAAGGACGTTAGCATTGCATTGTTTCCCGCATCAGAAAGCCAATGGGATTATTCCATTGGATGCTGGATTATTGCTGTAAATAAGCTTTGTGGCAAACATACATTTATGATACTTACACGTTTTGTTCAGCAAGATAATCTTGGTCATTGAAGCCTTAATGCAATTACTGAATGTTAGGCTATAAATTACCTACACTGTTGTCGCACGTTTTTAAGACATAGCTTCAAAGTTCATGAGTGGGGTATTTACTGGCGTATTTTATGTCCAAGAACAAAATATGAAAGTCTCTTAAGCTCGTGTCAACCACAGACCTTATTTCAGGCATCTAGCCAAACACCCATTGACTTCAAGACGAGAGAACCAGGAGTGGTGAAATGCAAACTCACTTCTGGGTTTCAGGACTCATTCCTTGCATATTTTTTGGATCCTCTCATTTAAGTCCTGACAAGAAAGGGAAACAGCACATTCACCAGAATGTAGCTTTTCCTTAAACTTTCACCAGTTCTCAGCAAAAAAAAAAAAAAAAGTTTTATGTAACTAGCATTTACTTTGGAGGCCAAAACAAAATAAAACATTCCAGAGTTTTTGCAGATAGATTACATATTTGCTACAGTATTTATGTGAACTGTCTGATTGTTTGGTGCAATGGTCTTCTGCTAATAAAAAAGAATGACAAGATAAAGACTGTTAGACTGAGAGCTTAAAAACTGGAAGCCAATCAAAAATGGAACCAGCTATCACAACCCAGCCCTGTGTATCTCAGCATAATGATCTGTAATTTGAGCATTTGACTCCGCTCAACACAACTCCTACTGAAGAATCATTTTGAGGAGTATACCAGACATGAGAGTGGGCCTGTTGGCCTTGTTCACGTATTGCAATTTAACTGAGAGCGGCTCAGGTATTGGTTCAGTGGAGCTGAAAAGCTGAAAAAAAAAGGAAGCATTTGACATTTAGGCATCTTCAAATATATTTTCTACATAGGTTAGCAGGAAGCCATTGTTGTGTTCTTGAGAGTTTCTGTGTGAACAGTAGTTTTGGCTAATATTTATAATGGCGGCACTCACATCTATGTGTTATGATAAGATATGTGATCCAGGTCATTACTGACCAGGGCCTCCACTCTGAGACATACACCCCGACCCATGAGGTCACCGCTTGTGCTGAGTGAATGTATTTTGATTAGACATTAGATCTCAGTCATTACTGATCCATCTCTCTATTAGTTCTATATATCATTTCATCTCTCTCTGCTGTGATTGCTTCCACATGTCAGGCCCCAGGCTGCACAGGCCCACACAGGGCTGTAGTATCTGTGGGTGTGTGTGGGGGGTTCAGGAACCCCTGTAATGGGCTTAGACAGTCATAGAGTCCCCCTGGATGCATCAGTGGAGGGGACACAGAAGCCTGCTGATGAAGAGGTGGGTGAGTGGGATAATATAAGGGTTGTTAGGGGAGCAGAGAAGGGCATGCAGGGCAGACTTAGGACAGAAGGAGATTTGGGCGGACACATCCTTGGGCTTGCTTGGTGCTGATGAAAGAAATTTGGATCATAGGGATGCACAGAACAGATGCTTCCAGCTTGATCACCACATGTGTATGTAAACATCTGCTGCATACACACTAGAGGTATTGTAAGTATGTGTGTTTCCAGTTAACAGTGTATATATTTGTGCTCAGCTTCTGGGAAAAGTGGATTACTCAGCGATTAGGGTGTGTTTGATGGCATGATGTTGTTTGAGCGAATTCAGCCTTCACCTGATAGTTCTTACAGACAGGATATGTTTCATATATCCATAATAAGCACAGGGGAGCTTTGCTTGTCAGTTCTACCCCAGGTGGAGTGTACATCTGCCCAAATGATCTGTGTCGAGAAAAGCACAGGAGAAATGGGGAAAACAGCTGCAGGCGTTTGTGAACACACAAAAACAGTCTCACCACCATTTTCCACTGAAAACGGCTCGCAGTATGATCAAATGACAGACAAACTGTTTGGCAATTTGCTGTGCTCGTCTCTTTGGCTTGCTGTCCTGGTAGTGGTAGGAAGCCAGAGGCGTCAGTGGTCAAGGAGACCCCAAATTTAAGAGGAGAAGAACAACAGGCCTACAAGACAGATGAATTTGAATCACTATATTTTGATTTGTGGCATCCTTTCATTGGATACAGGAGTACTGTTTTTTTCCAAAATAGTGCTGGCTGTTTTGAGTCCGGTCCCTGAGCCAGCTGGACATTTTCTTCTTATTGTTTATCATTTGTATATAATTCTACACGGGTTGATGCTAAATGTCAGAGAGGTGCAAAGAACCGTTGCATACCCAAGCCGTAATCCACAATCAGTGCTTTTCTTTGTTATAATCATTTTTTCTCTCATAATTCGGAACATTTGTTGGCACAGCTCTTTTGTTTTGCCTGTTACTATTTAGTTGGGTTACATAGTTAACCCTGGGAATATCACATATATTTTTGATTGCAGTCCTGAAGAAATTGCTCAGAGAACTTTCCGCTCAGTGAGCAGCTCCATTCTCAGATAACAATGCTCAGCAATTACCCAGCAAGCCGAGACAAGCGTGTGAACACCGTCGCCCAAACTGACTGAAGGAGGCTAAAGATATTTGGTTTCTTGGGTGTGAAAAAAACACATCATTGAGGGCTATATCTTTCTGCTTCCACAGTTTATGGTAACCTGAGAATAATGTTCACAGTGATTTGATAAGAACCGAGTGTTACGCAGGCTTTGGCAGCGCTTCTTTTGCTTTAGTGTCACTTTGCACTGGCACGGTGCTGGAGAGCAGCAGAGCATCCTCTTGTGTTTGCGCTGAACCCAATCTATTCTGTCTGATCCAGATATACATCCACATACTCGGTGGGGGAAAGTTACATTGTGCAGTACATGGACCCTGAAAAAGGAGGCCCGTGGGCCTTTGAAAATAACAACTTTCCAATACTACACACTGAGCTCAGCCAATCCACCTTGATTCAAACCATGTGCATGAAACAGGATAATGCCTTTTCAGAACACAGTCTATAAAGAATAGTGTTTGTAATGTGGCATGTGCAGTTGTCTTGTCATTATGAATTTAGATTCAATCAATGTGGCCAGAGGGTTTGACTGGAAAGCTCTCATTTTGCGGAGGGGGACCTATTTGCCTCTATGAATATTTAGACGGCAAGACCACAATGGTTGTAAATAAACAGTGTCTGTTTGTCTCAATGCACAAACATGTTGAAGACAGTCAGATAAAGATCATACATGACAGTATGTGTTTAAAACAGACTACACTTAAAGAAATAATTAAAGAAATATTTCACTGCTGGAAAGATAGCCTTTTCATTAAACTGGGCTGTCTAGGTTGTAGAAAGATGCAGTCGAAAATACTTTTGTCATTGGTGTTATATGACCAGAGACAGCTGAGAAAAAGGGCTGTGGCATCTGCTTTTGCTCAAGAGATAGAAAACCTACAACTACCAGAATGCACTGTGCCGCAACGGAACAATAACCGCTTCCGGTCGTGGGTGACGTAGTGCGAGGTTGGCCGCTTTTCCACAGGAAACAATATGGTGGCTGGCTGGTAACAAATGATCTGGAATTACAGTCAAACAGTAAGCTTAAATATGTGACTAAAAACATTTGAGGTAAGACATAGGCAACGCGGTAACAGAATGTTGGTTTTTATCACCACTGCTTAGTTTAACCGTCTTAGTTTAAAGCGAGGGGCAGTCTCTCTAAATCTGCTTCTTTACCTGTTGTGCCCATGGTGGACAGCATACAAAAACGATACAAAGCTTGTTGAAAATTGGCAGAGTATTCCTTCAACCGTTTACCTGTGACACATTGCACCGACTATACACAGACTCTGGTATCAGTGAACAAGTCTGTAAGGTCACTAAGCTGCAGAAGACCACCTCAGTGTTTGTCTTTCTTTGTTGTTTCCTCATTTCCACCTGTTAGTGATCTGTTTTATGTGTCACGTGTCTCTCAGGCTAATCAGTTCTGGTTAACAGCACAGAGAGGCGTATCCTAGCCTAACCCTTGTTTACCAGCATTTACGCACCCCCTGTCCTCTTCTAGTCCTAGTTGCACGCTGTGGCTTTTCCTGTGTACATATTGCATAGCTTGTATAAGTGTCTCAACTACTGTAGTGTAATTGCCCACAATGTCTTCCATATGTGGTTGTTGTGTTCTATCATCATAGCGTTCTCCTCAGGATTGTCAGAGAGCTTGAGAAACTGAGATGTCCTAGAGTCCCCTCATGAACATGAACATCCTGTTAACTGTGTCCTGATTTCCCTGTACAGATATTTCAAAATTTGTTCGTCCACAGAGGGGATCCCCCCCTCCTAACAAGCTAATCACTATATATCAGAAAAGTGCAAGCAGATGATAATCTTTAAGAGGAAGTGATATGTTTACATTTCTCGGTTGGTGGTTTGGTGCTGTATAGACATGTGAGCACTGGCCTTGACTTTTTAACCATAAACTTAATTTACGTTACGAGCAAAACAAGATCCAGCCCGTACTCTTGCTGCATGCTGAGCCGGCGGTGAATCCAGTTTAATGAAATCCCCCCCCTGAAAAACAGACTACACTAATTACAATTCCACCAGCCACATCACTGCGCCAAGCAACTGAGAATCAGATTTACCATTGAAAATCCATTTGAAAGTTTAATTTTTGTTTTTAAGTTTTGATTTGATTCTTCAGCCAGAGATAAATCACTGATTGTCACTATCCAGCTGGGCTGAGTTCAGTTGGAATTAAGATGGGGTGCCTAGCTGTTCTCTAATATGACTCATTGTCAGCATTTCCACTAATATATCACTCTTTGCTGGAGGCTAGGAAGATGCTATTTATGTTCCTCAAACTAAAACCGATTCAAAGGACCTTGCAAGCTCTCACAAGCAGCTGTGTCTATCCTTTTCTTACCAGTCTCCAAATCTCAGAATCCTGCTGTCTTCTATTTAGTAAAGCTGGCTTTTACCAAATATTTTGCTGTTTTTAGTGAGCTGTAAAACAACGGCATCTGTTATCATCTTGCTTTTTATTGCTTTACTGGATATGTTATTGTCCTGAAGTAAATCCGTGAATAAATGAAAGCAGTGATTGGAGCCCTTCTTAAAGACACAATTCCCTCCCTCAATTGATAGCGCGGGCACAGATTCAGAGTAAACAGTGAGAGCCATCGGTTTGAGCTGCTGTGTTTTCATTGGCACCCTCACACGTTGTTGAGCTCTTGACTTTGATTGACATGGCATGGTTGCCTTTGCTTCATGCACCATTCCAAAACATTCTGATTTTTTTTGCTTTTATATTGATGTTAAACATGGCAATCATATTTATTTCATTAACTGTTGCTGTGCATCTTGCATGTCCAAGCATGAGCCTTTTTTGTGACTTAACAGTGATCCCAGTGTTCAGCAAACTGTTTGTTACTGCTGCAGTGAATGGGCCGGGCTGTCCTGTTGGCTCTTCTGTCATTTTCCCGATTGATTTGTATCGTGTTGTATTGTTGCATTGTTTATCTCGCCAGAGATATTCAGGGTTTTCATTTAACTTTTGAAGTGTGTCCAAGAAGCACTTGTACTGAAGCAATCCTACTGTTTCATGGTTAGCTTTCTCATGAAGTGGGAAGGGACACTGGGATTAGGGGAGTTGCTTTGTTGGGATCCTCTAGGCGATTATGTATTAGTAAATAATGGGCCCTTAAGTTGTGTGTTTGTCTTTCATCCAGATGTTTGTGTTTTGTTCCTCACCCCGTTTGAATGTTATCAGCCAATTAAATGGCGATTATCAGTTGTTATCACTACCATTATAATATTTCGGATAGAGCAAGCTGCACTGACCAGTAGGCCAGAAGGTGCATATCCACCGTTGTGAAACGGGCGCAGTTTTGTTGGGTTACACTTATAGTTTTGTTCGGACTAGGCACCAAACTACGTGGTGGAAAACATAGTGATGCAGTGTACTGTAACTTACCTTTGTCAGTTAAAATGAGTCAACATTGACTTTTGGTTTCACACAGGACATGAACATTGGTCTCCTTAGTGAAAGTCTATTTGTTTGACCCATCCACCCCTCCTGACCTCCACCCTACACGGACTTTGTCGGTATAAGTCACCTGACTTCCTCCTTTGGTCCTGTCATTATTTCTACAGCCACTGAAGGTCATTGCCTGGCAGTAAACTTAAACACAGGAGGTAGAGCAGGGCTCAAATCTCAAATCTCTCTATAGGGCGGCTATGAAGTCCCTTCTTTATGCTGCCTTTACATTTTTACACAGAATCAAGCAATGACTGGATCCTGCAAAAGCGTTGGCCTCCAGTGTGACATGTAACACAACATGTCATCAGTGCTTTATAAACATAAACAAAAGCATATATGGCAATAACGGTCATTTACCATCCCGGTCATATGGTGGCTGATCTCGTCCTCTGCTCAGAGGGTAAGGAGCTCCCAGTCCTCATTGTTTTCCCAATTTGCCGACCTTTTTAGCCACGATTCTCCTGCTTTGAGTTAGCTGCTAACTGCTATCAGCTGCTTTTTAAATCTCCTGGTAGTGAGTTGCACACATAGCATGTTGTCGAAACGTCACACCCATCCTGTCTATAGTCTTATCCTGCCCGCTGTCCCTTTCACACACGTCGTTTTGGTGCTGTTACTCCCTCAGCTGTCAGCTTTAAGGCGAGACAACTCTGTTCCCCCATTCCATGATCGTACCTTTGACACGGAACGTCAAGGTGGCATAGTGGCGTGAAATTACTGCCTTGAAGAAGCAGTATAAAAAGGGATTGTGCTTCTGATGACAGCTGATAACGGCCACTTGATGAGCTGATAAGATCCAAAGTGGGTGTGTTCCTCTGCTCAGCTGCACTACTTTCTTTTTTATATCAAACTCATTGAGTTCTGTAGTGAATCAGTGGTGTGTATTTCCTTCCTCCTGAAGGACAATATGTAACAATGACTGTTTTTATCTGCTCTTGTCCCTGATAGGAGAGAGCGACCAAACAGCAGAGAGCAGCTGCAGAAACAAGTGCATCTCTTACAGGATCCCAAACAGTAAGTGCAGAATTATTTAAGCACGTATAAATTACAAGTTATTATATTGTATTGCATGCATACCAACCTTATGTGTCCTTAGTGTTGTATGTTATGTATGTGCACTTATGCTGCACGGATACATCACCAATATATGGAGAGAAAGAAGTCTCAATACGAGAGACAAATGTGTGTCATTACGCAGAAATAAAAAGATTTGGAAATGTGTTACGTGTTTTGAAGATTTTTAGAATTTTTCCACCATGCCCTCCAAATTTGATGAGTGTCGAATACTTTTACTCATAAATACAATTTATACAGATGTCAAGTATTACACATTTATTTCCGTCTGTCTGACTCACACTGAGAGACGCTGAGTCATAATGTTCAGACAGGTTTGGCAGCGGCTGTGGATAAAATTAACTGTTTACTTTGATTGTTTGGTATATTAACTGCAATTTTTCCCTCCCAAAAAAAGCCACCAAAGGCGAGACTACAGTACAGCAACGTGTAAGAAGAAGAAATAGAGGAAATTAGGAAAAATCCTGCGCAAAACCAAGGCTAAAGAATCATACAGAGCTCCATAAAGTTCAAGAAGTCATTAATATATTGAGTGCCAGACGTTTTTCAAAAACAGATGTTACCCGTACCAGCATTTTTAATGATTTTGGCTCATTTTCAAAGGGCCACAGAATATTTTGTGCTATGAATTTTT
>JAPZEB010000023.1:13626613-13638330 GCA_029783705.1 Chaetodon striatus | reverse complement strand
ATCAACCAAATAATGTTTAAAGTAACACTCAAAAATGCATCTTTTGAGTCTCATACTCACTCTGTGTACATGAAAAAGTTTGTAGCTTCCTCGTCTGTGCAGACTGGCAGCTGTAGTCATCTTGGATTCACAGCAGTTTTAGTTAATTCCAATGGTAACTCAGAGTCACGGCAAAAATCATGTCAAAACATGTTAAAATGCTCATAGAAACTTCTCAAAGTCCACTGATCCCAGTGATCCACTTTTCCACTGTTCATCCTGATTGTTATTCTGTTCCAAGTAATCTTTATTTCACCATAAATTGCTAAATGCTCTACTTCCAGCAAAGCTCCAGATTTATGAGGAGGCAAAAGCGTGACAGAGAAGTAGTAGCGTGTTTGGAACCTACTGAACATGTGAATCATGGGTGGAGGAGTGGATTATGCTGCATGAGGTTTGATACTCAATTTTTTTGACAGACACTAAATAAAAACGATGTGCACTTGTCTGCCAATCAACAATATTATGCAAAATATGTTGATACTTATTCTGTGGAGCCCACTTTGGTTTTGACCTGCAGTTTAGGGAGTGTAGCTGAGTGAAGGGCTTTAGTACGTGTTACATTCCACTACAGGTGAATGTGTATCTGATGAAATGGGTTAACCTGTGTGTTGCTCCTCAGACTCTCATTTCTCAGCCTTCCCCCAGGCTTGAATTGTGTTGGGTTCGCTCCAGTTTGCTATATATCCATATTAATCAACAAATGAGTAGTTTCACATTCGCTGCTGCTCACAGTATGCTCTGCCACTCCAAGAGTGTGGTGCTCTGAATAACCGAATTTACGAACGGTCCAGTTTGTACTCTCTGGCACCCAAGGTCATTATTTAGAAATGCACACTGTCCCACAAATGTAATTTAGTGCGGTGAAAGACTTGAGTTGACTTTAACTTGTTTTTATTTGTAGTGGTTTTTAACTGGGCTTGGGCCCAAAACTGCTGCTGTGTTTAGGTCTCACATCAGGCTTAGGCAGAAACTACTGTATGTATGGATGTAGGGTCAGGCCTGATATTTTGGGCTCAAGCGTGGTTCTAATGGATAGTATCAAATGTAATATAGTCAATTTTACCACCATTTTAAGTCCTTTTGAAGAAAAATCATCTAGCTAACTAATTTATACATTGAAATAATGTTGACTGCATGGTGACCGGCTACATGCAGTTCAAATTATACTAAGATGTCTTCAAAGCCTTGAGTTGTCAAGCTAGTACAATCCACTTAAAATCTATCCATTAAGCTGTGGAGCTAATAAGTGCCAGATTCTGTCAGTAAATCTTGTCATCAGAAGATTGGCTGACTTCAACGTAACTAATAAGTCGCTGGCATGTGAGAGTCTCTCAGCTCTGATGTACTGTAACAACGCTCATGTATTTTATGTCCACAGCCTACGGCACATAATGTTAACTACTTTACTTTACGTTTACCATTTTTGAAATTAGACTTTCCCAACAACTTCAAATTGGAACATACATTTGTGATTGGAGTGCATTAGATTAAACTCAAAAGTTTCTCTAGATAGTCAGTGACTTAACATCTTCATGTCTCAACATATGGGAAGCATCTCAAACATAAAACGAGTAAGTTGAAGACTAAAATGTAAATGCACACATTTAATCAAGTTAGGAAAATTCATTTCTGATCACCATGGTTTATTCGCAGATCATCAAATGTGAAGAGCTAAGGAGAGAGGACACATCTAGAGTGCTCAGAGTGAGCAGAAAAAGTAAGATTTACGGGGCAGAAGCTGACGTGAGTCTTCTTGGAAAGATGAATTTTCAGCCTGTGGTGGGGAACATAATGTACGTATCTCACAGTACTGAGAGAGATCTCTCTCGAGATTTTACCTAGCATTACCAGTACGCAGGAATACTGTCAAAGCACTGTGGCTGTGAATCTTGCTCCCCTCACTCTTGAAAGCTCATAATTCTGGTTAAGGACAGCAAGATTTTTCCATTCTTACTCTGCTGTTAGGCTCAGTGCAAGTCACTAGCAAATTCATGTTGCTCAGAATGTGCCGCAGGGATTTTTGTGAAGCTCTTGTTGGACTTACCAGCAGGCAGCTTCACACACTGTCAGCACAGTCCCACAGCGCTCTTGAGTGCTCTATACAGTGGAAACTGGTAAGCTGAGGAGCCACTGGAGGAGAGCAGTTCAGTCCATTCAATAGTGGTGGTCTGTGATGTTAGGTGCAGCCACTAGGGGGCAGCGGTATAGTAATGCTGATGTGGTGACATTGTTGAGAAAAATAGACTGATGATGATCTACTCACAGGTGATATTATATGTTTTTAGCCCTGCTGATGCTGTATTGCACTAATTGGCAAGTACTTGGAAACAATCATCGATGGGTAACTGATCCCTCGTTGAACTTCACCTTTGAAT
Source organism: Chaetodon striatus (assembly GCA_029783705.1). Taxonomy (NCBI): domain Eukaryota; kingdom Metazoa; phylum Chordata; class Actinopteri; order Chaetodontiformes; family Chaetodontidae; genus Chaetodon; species Chaetodon striatus. The sequence goes on along the minus strand of JAPZEB010000023.1, from coordinate 13,635,913 downwards.
CCGATTGTATGATTAGCCCCCAAGGAGCTGTTTGTATACTAATCAATCTCAATCTCTAAATTGCTACCAGGTAAATGTGCCCCTCTTCTCCTGTGAAAAGCAGATAGCCTGCAGATTGCAGGTAAATACATAATTGATGAAATTAACGTGGAGGAAATCCGCAGAATATGAACACCAGGTTTCACATCAGTCTCGGGATCTACTTCCCTCGGGCCTCAAGGTCCCTCTCACGTAGTTTACAGGACACAGTATTAACTACAGTGCCCTGCTGAATATAAAGCATCTTGTGAAAATATTTTCTCAGTAGATATCAAGATACATAAAAAAGAGGGGGTTACGGTGTCATGTTCCTGGGAAATTTTCTTAAATTAAGTTATTCCCTGAAGTGAATTTTGATGCATTTTGAAATTTCTGTAAGTCTGTTAGTCATCGCAGAAATATCCTAAAATGAGGGGAAACACCCAAAGTCCCTTAAGGCGTGTGTTACATCAGTCTTAATGGATGGCAGAGGTTTTTTTTTAATTGATGATCACACTGAAATTAAGTTTTGAGACAAAACAAATCCTAAGGATAAGGCGGTTAGTTTGACTTTCTATTCAGGTCACATTTACATTGCAAGTACACATTGTCCTTAAGCACATCATCTATTAACACGTTTGTTGTAAACGTTTTATAAAAGGAGGCCAGGCTAGACTCAAATTTTCTCTGATTTTCCCCAGATGTTTTAATAGTCATACCACAAATGCCAACTACAATAATGTTTTTGGATTAAGATATGATGAAGCTGAACTGGAGCTGTGATACCGTGGCAACTTTATTCTAGTTACAGGTATTTTTTTATTGTCAACCTTGAAATGTTTGATTTGTTTCTTTTAACACTCGTAAGTACACAGCTTAGATAAGATATAGTGGTGAAAGGTTTTATGCTGTTTGGCACAGAAATCCAATAAAATAAAGGTTCACATTTGAATAATTGATAACAAATGCACCACAATGGGCAACAAAGCTACGACCGAAGCACTGCAAGAATTACAGCCCTTCCCCAATCTGTTACATTTGTGCATTGCTTCTTTGTGCTGAGGTTTTGTAAGAGCCGTGCACAGTGATAATCGTGTTAATGATAGCACTGGCACGCAGGAGGCAGAGCTGCGAATGCTGCAGTGTGGTCTTTAAAAGGGGCATTGTATTTTACAGGCGAGTTTCACCTCTCTTTCTCAATGGATCATTACCCCAATGTGTGCAGTGATTTATGAGCTACGTTACCAGTGCTGGGAGCAGTTCCTGTCTGGGGGCTGACATCCACCCACTGATTGCCACTATTTGTCTACGTGCATGTGTGTTTGTGTGTGTTATACGTGTGTGTGTGAGCATGACAAAATGAGAGTGGGACTGCTGTAAAGGTTTGTTAAAGCCGATATGAGGATGTCATTTTCAGTCTGTCTGAGGGCGGGTGAGTGTTTTCCCGTCTGCATGTGTGAGACCTGTGTCCTCGCAGGTCTAGAGTTTCTCTCCTGGTAACTGGATATAGTAATGTTTCACTCTGCTGGGTGCCGATGGATTGTATTTTAAACCGAGCAATGTGAACTCTAAATCCAAACAGCTTTCAGTGCATCACTGAAATGTCACCACACACTTAACCAGGCTCCTAATGGATCTGATTTTAGAGCTGAAATCCCAAAAAGAAAAGTAACTGAATGCTGAACAAAGACCTGCTAGAGCGGCACCTCAATGTTTTCTCAGATTTATCTTGTTAATGTGCTCAGCTTTGTGTCTTTTGTGTGGAGATTAGCCCTCTCCTGCTTATCTTGGGCGAGGTTGAACATGTTGTTGTTTGGACAGGTCTGTGTTGTACTCTAGCTATGATGAATCTCTGCCAGCTCACGTCATCCACTGACAGACTACTGTGCAAACTGTATCAGCCTGTAACTGATGCTTATCTCTCCATGTACATATGTTTCTAGACATACCATTTGTATATGTAGTGTTTTTGGCTGTATGAGTCATAGCTGGATTCATCTCTATGAACAGTTATCTGCGTATGTATGCAGCATCTGTAAGCAACAGGACAGGATTTAGGTATGGGGAGCGTTCTGGTTCTGGTCTCCATTTGTAGTTTGTTTGCGATCGATTACATTTGAGTGGCTGGTAAACAGTCTGTATGTGGAGGTAGAGCACTGGCTGAAATGCAGTCTGGGAAGCTATCAGCTATATAGCTATAGAGATTTGCCAAAATGACTGGGGCACAACAGAGGAAGTCTTGGTCCGGATGCATGGGTGGATTATAAGACAAAGGCCCCTCCGCTGGAGCAAGACACACAGACTATGTAGAGATTTTTCCTTTATGTTGTTGTTTTGTGTCTCATTATGTTATTTTTTTGTTTTTGTTTCTCTTTGCTGTTTATTTGCTTCTCTCTGGTGTTACAGTGTGTCTCTTTGAGGCTATTTGCCTGTCTCTTCCATGTCACTGCATGTTAATTTGAGTGACATTTTGCAGGTGAAGACCAGGCCCTGACACTTTGGGCCCTGGGCCTGTGCCTGGCAGACCTGTTCAGTAATCCATCCATGTCGGGATATCAGCTTACTGAGCCGGATCTCTCAAAATATTGAACATTGCCCTCAGAGGCTTATCTTCCTCAGACCGATGAGTTCTGAGATTGTAACTGGATAATTTAGCCTGTTTCGATGTTTTTAATGTAAAGAGATTGCATTGGTTACATGACAAAAGGCATTCCAGAGATTAATATTGTATATAAAAGAGTGGGTGAAAGCACCATTCTAGGTCATATGTGTGCTCTCATAGGAAACTCCAGGTGTTTGGAGAGCTTGTATCAAAGTGTTCTGGATAGTTACATTTGCGTATGCCTGCTGTCTCATGTCTCTCTCTCTTCATATGTGTTTGTTTGTGTGTCTGAGTGTGGACCACCCAAAGCCTTTGAGGTCATAACAATAACAGGTCTACTTCCTTCCAGTGATATGGCAGTGGTTCTAGTCTAAGGGCTGATAGGGGAGGCTGCCGGTCCACATCACAGCAACAGCAACGGCACTGTTTAGTGGACCTGTCACAGCTGTGCAGGTTATTCCCACTCCCTGTGCGTTTATCTACATTTCTAGAATCCCAAATATACAGTCGCAGCCCTGTATTTAGTATGAGAAGTCTGGTGTTCTTGAAAAGCACCCACACATAGCTCGGCGTGTTAATCCATCTTCCAACAGATGTTCAAGCTTGATGTTGCAATTAGTCTTTTGTTTTTTTCCAAAGCCCATCTTGCAAAATGTGGTGTTTTGAAAAATCTTCTGTTAAAGAGTGTTTCTCTGCTTTTTTTGCCTCATAACTTCTGGGTAAACAAATTCCTCTGGTTAGACAGCATTTTCATTTTTGTGATTCTTTATTCTTTCTCCTCCTGGTGAGCGAAAATACGCTGTGGTAATTAATATGATAATATGTGTGGTGGCATAATTTTTTCCAGGCATCACTGTGTGCCATGTTAAATTGAGGTCTGAGTGAGGTTTCAGCTGGAAACACTGAGGAGAGGCCTAGTACAGTATGTCTCTGTCAGTGCTTGGCCAGTTGAAGGGGGGAAATAATATTTGTTTTTTGGAGAGGAGAGCGCTTTACCCGCAGCAAGAACTATTCTTATTTGCTCAGATAACTGTGTGAAAATTTAGCTCTGTTCACCTTAGTGCAATGTTTGCTCCCGTGAAGCAGGATTGATAAAGAGTTTCTGTTCACCTCCAGCACCAAGAGAATACTGCCTTGTCTCACTTTATCCATGAAGCTGGTTTATCCAGCATGCTAACACAACATGGTATGGGAACCGCAGAAACTATACTGTAGCTTCATCTTGATGATTTATTGCACTGCACTGTTTAGCCTCAGGAATCAAGTGCACTAATGCGTTTGATCAAAAGGGAATTCCTTCGCCGAGCTTCTTGTGCTTTGAAACATTGTTTTCAGATTACTCTTCAAATTGGTTTCTCAACACCCCAACCCTTATAGGCTGTTTATGTGCGAGGGGCTGATTTATGGTGTTAAATGACAGTGGAGCTCTCATCTGTGGTTAAACTGGGTGCAATATACTACTCAGATGCCCATGGCTGCCAGTCCCCCAGTCTGTCTAGACGGGGTAAACACCAGGCTTTATATACCTGCCATCTGACAATCACTGATGATTGGGTTTGTGGGATATGCGAGGCCGGGTCAGTTAAAATGATTGACAGCTAGTGACATTCTTTGTGTGTGTTGGGTGGGGGGATGGGTATAGGATGTGGAACAGTGGCTGCATCCCTTTATGGCTGATGTAAAGCGCCCTCAGTAAGGAGAATGAGAGGACTCCACCTGCTCAAGCTGTTATGAAATGATCAACACAAATACTGCTCATAAATGTCAGGTGGATGGGGATACAGTGATATAGCAGGCATTTATCTCTGCTGTACTTCTGGGGTTATGAGAAGAACCCATCGCCGCGCCAACAATAACATCCATAACACAGCTGATGAATCATACTGGTTTGAAGGCAGATAACAAAGGCCCTGGGACCTTCCCAGGAAAGAGAGAGTGTTGGTTTTGATTTGCTCCAAGATCCCCAGATCCCACGTCTCCCTCGCTGTGCTTGGTGTGGTTGCTGTGCGAGTTTGCTGCAAACCAGGGATGGTGATGGTAATTATTCTTGTTGTTATTTATGTGTTTTGCTTTCAGAGTTGCTCTAAGCTCTGGCGGGGGGCCCGTTCCCCTGGGGTGCCTGTTATCCAGTGCCAATGCTGTGTTGGGGTTCACAGCACTGGCACTGGATAACAGGTATCCATACTGTCACACAGACACATCGAAATTCACATATACTCAAATGCTCACACAAATGTTTAATCCACCCATGCTGGTTTCTCTTAATGGTGTCTACTTTGAATTGAATCGTAGCTACACCCAAATTTTATTTGGCTCAGTTGCTAATAATTATCGTTGGAATGATCTTTGATCTGACTGCCTGACCACACAGGATCTTTGGTTTTATTCGAGCTTTGAGTTTATTCCTTCATTTTTTTGTCTCTTATGAAACTTATTCACACACTGTTATGCATCTGCTCTTGCATACAGAGAAGTTACAAATATATATGAGTCATAAAAATGATTGTACATAGACATCAGCTTTCTAAGAACGACAGTGTTATTTGCCCTGTCTGCATGATGAATGGCACCACTTGCACATCTGTCCTGAGAGAGAGGGGTTTAATGGCCAATGATTGGAATCTGTCTGCCTCTGATTAAAGCAAGATGCTGAAACACAAAATGATTCTTTGCAATATGTTTTTGAAATGACATTTATTTTGTATCATCTGTGTGCCCCACTCCATCGATCGCACAATTAAACTGCTCCCTACATTGATGGGAGCAGCTTGAATGTATAACAGCCTAAAGAAACACTGTGTAAGACTGAGAGGGATTTAGTGGCGTCTAGCGGTGAGGATTGCAGATTGCAACCAGCTGAAACTTCTCCTGATTAAAATTCAGGAGTTTTTTATGGGGAGCCAAATTATCTGCAGAGGTCTCCTCCTCTCCAAAACAAACAGACCAGGTGATTAAAACCAATACAAACACTGAATTAAGTAGTTTCTTCCCAAAAAGAAAAAAAGGACTGGGTGATTAAAAGCTGTACACACACTGAACACTGAATGAAGCAGTTTCACATTAAAAAAATCAGTGTTTTGTCAATGCTGTTCATTGACGGAGGAGCTGCTAACTACAGTGGCTGACCTGAAAAACATGAATAACCCTATCAAGAGGCAGTGTGTCCATGTTGGGGTACTGTAGAAACACAGTGATAAGATAGAAGTAGGGGAGGACCTGCTCCATATGTAGATATTAACGGTTCATTCTAAGGTAACGAAAACACAACAATTCCTATTTTCAGGTGATTTTACACTAAATGAATCATACTTATTATATTATATTCCATTTCTGCCAATATATTCCCGTAAATATACATATTCATTTTACTTTTATTTATTTGGATGTGCAGTTATAATAAAAAAAGTCCACCTGTTTTAAAGAATGAATACGCAAATCAAAGACATCCTGGCAGAGAGCAAAATGTGCCAAGAGAGGACTTTGGTTAATCGGCACTGCCGTGCCAAGACTGTGCCATAGTGATTCACTATGTAAGCAATAGCTCTCAGATCAGTATCAGAGTTAAACCACACTGCCAAAGGCATCCAAACTGTTTTGCTCCTACATACAGCATCGTGATGTACTAAACTGCTCATGTCTCTCTAGTCTGGTTCCTAAGAGACTAAATCTTTCCCAGTCTGTGTGGAAAGACCTATCAGAGTTCAGGATCGGTTTCAGAGAAATCTCCCTTCCTATCTCCTTTCCCTGGTGGAGCTTTGTATGCCAACTTCACTCTCTGTGAGACTAATAGGAAGAGGAAGTGAGAGGTGAATAAAGCAAACAGTGTATGTTTGTGTGCATGAAAGAGAGAGTGGGGGTACTTCTGCTTAACTTGGAATAGCAGTCTTAAGTTAGCACATTGTGGTGACAGCAATATTAGTGTGATTTTTCTGCAGCTGAGGGTTAGCAGGTTCACTGCACATTGCTGCTCTGCCTACACTAAGGCCTTTAGGGCTTTGAGTTGGCAGTCTTTACAGCTTTTCGATGTTGCTTGGCATGAACAGTCAAACCACAGGTTTGTCTCAGGTTGATGAAGATTAACCTGACAGTTGTATTCACAAGAACAGCGAGGGCAGAAGTAGGGATTGGAGGATTCACATACCTTGACATTCACATCTATGTTGAACCAACTGCAGCTCTGCGTCTTTGCCATTTTATTTTATGTTATTTATCCAACATTAAATGGGATTTAGTCTTCAATCCAGTTTTTTTGTTTTCTTTATTTTATTGTCCAGCATCAGATAGAAAATTCCCCCTGGCTAGTGGTATACTGTACTTTGCTGAGCAATATGTCTTTTGGCCACAAGGGGGTAGACATTCAGCACACATATGGTGCTGTTTTTCACTGTCAAAGCCTTGGATGGGTTTCAGCAAGTGACCAGGGGACACAATGAATCCTGTCTGAATGTGTTTTAGCTGACTGTGTCTTCATGCTGTGTTTTGGTTTCACTCCTGCATAAACATAAAACTTCTGGAAACCCAGATGGACAGTCATACCTCTCTCTACCCCAAACTACACTTCAGCACAACACATTGTGACAGGGAGGAGTTGAGACTCAGTGGGACCTGGTCATTACCTGTAATGACCTGGTTATTACCCCATCAGCATCACATTAACATGGTCATTTCCTCAGTCATACCACTGCTAACCCTTAAAGCTGTAGTTGGTCATTCATACAGAAATAACTTGTTGTCATATTTGCTAAAACTGTCACAATATTCCCACAGTACTAAATGAGTGAAAAAATAATGCTCCTCTGCCAACTCTACTTATAATGGTCTTACTACACATGAATGAGAGCAACCAGTCAGAGCGGGGGAGTCTCAAAAGCAGCTGTCAATCGCTGCTCATCACTTCTAAATATATTAAGAAGTCTGTTACGTAAACAGTTGGTGACTTTTATGAAAATAACTTTTTGTCATATTTGCTGAATCTATCACTATATGCCTAAAAAAGTACACGAGACAGATAACCTGTGAAAACAGTCGTGTCCCTCCTTCTCTTTCTCTGCTTCCAGTGGCATTTGCCAGAACCAAAAACAGCCAATCAGAGCCAAGGAGTTCAGTGGAATAAAGGAATCTATAAATAATAAAAGTTAATAGACAGATTATCATAAGAGAGATTAAAAAAAAAACTATAAACAGAGAAAATTTGCCTGCAAGAACATGTGCAGAGGAAGCTAAAACACAAGTAGTTGTTGCTTTCTGGAGGATTTGTTGATTGTAAAAACTGGTCAAGTCTCATCGTGTCACTCCTGTGATCTTAGAGCAGATTTTAACAAAGCTGTTTAGATTGTTTCTGTCTTTCAGTGTGAGGCTGTGAAACCAGCAGATAAATGAAGAACACAGGAGGCTCTCAATGAAAGACTGATGGATGACAGGACTGACAGAAATGGAATTTAGTTAATCATAGTTGGCTGATTTAACAACATGCAGGTGGTTGAATTAGTGTGTGAGAGCAGGATGAGATTGTTCCTGAACCTTGTTTATAATAACTTCATAAAAAACTTTTCTCAAAAACACTTCATTATTTTCACTTTCATTCTCCACTTCTGTCCAAACTCTTCACAATCTCTTCACAGCATTCAGAGACAATTATATGTGATACATATAATTTTCATAATCTGAATATTTGACAGCTGGGAGGCCCACACAGCCCACACTGTTTAGAAAAACTGGCATCTGACATAACCACGAAATCCCTGCCAGTTTGTCTCGATGCAGAACCACAGGTGTCGAGATAGTGTTCTCCCGCCAACATTCCCTTGGAGCGCAGCATTAGGCATTCACTTAACCTCGTCTACAGTAATGTATTGGTGCAGGGTTAAAAACACCACAGAGACAGGAGTAATGGGCTGCGCTGGTGTAGCACTTTTCTAGTCTTCTGACCGCTCAAAGCGCTTTTACACAACATGTCACGTTCATACAGTCACACACTGGTGGCCGAGACTATCATACATGGAGCCACCTGCTACTCAGTAACCAGTCACACGCGCTCACACACCGATGGAACAGTCATTGGGAACAATTTGGGGTTCAGTGTCTCACCCGAGGATGCTGGAGGAGCCGGGGATCGAACCACCAATCTTTCGCCTTACCTCCTGAGTCACAGCCGCCCAGGAGATGCAGCAGCATGGGTCACCAGCAGTGAATATCTATCAGTGAATATATAAAAATGCAAAGAGACAACGCAGAGAAAAGTGGGTGTAAAACCAATTGCAGACATTAAAAACTCCCAGTATTACCCAACAATATTAGCAGTGCCCTGTCACTCAGTGTGTAGTGCAGGCACTCCATGTATAAAGGCTCCTTGCCGCAGCGGCCGTGGACTTGATCCCAGCCCACAGCCCTTTGCTGCATGTCATCCCCTCTGTCTCCCTTCTTCATGCTTGGTCTGTCCTATCAAATAAAAGCATAACCAGTCCCCAAAAAAATCATCTTTTTTTTTTTTAATTAAATTTTTTTTTTTTTTAAATATTGATTTTAATTTTTTTTTTTTTAGATTAATTATGTGTTAGATTTTTAATTAATTCAATTTAATTTTTTTAATTTTTAGAAACTACAATTTAAGTTAATTCAGTTTTTAATTTCATAAAAACATGAAAAAATAATTTCCACTATATTATCATATTAGTTGTTAT
>JAPZEB010000023.1:13594263-13608884 GCA_029783705.1 Chaetodon striatus | reverse complement strand
ATCTATTGCACGTCTGTCCGTCCTGGAAGAGGGATCCCTCCTCAGTTGCTCTTCCTGAGGTTTCTACCATTTTTTTCACCATTAAAGGGTTTTTTGGGGAGTTTTTCCTTATCCGCTGTGACGGTCCAAAGGACAGAGGGATGTCGAAAGCTGTGAAGCCCTGTGAGACTAATTGTGATACTGGGTTTTATAAATAAAATTGAATTGAATTACATGGTGTGATCAGCTGTATTGCTACTGAAGTGTAAGTTTATCCAAAGTAGAGAGATTCACTGTATGACCCTTGGGATCTTTCTAACACTGAGTTTGTGCAGTTATCTCTGAAATTTCACCAAACTGTCTCTAGATGGACCCACAACAAAGAGCCTTCACAGTGTTCCTGTCATATAGAACATTTCTAAACAAAGATGATATTGCTGAAAAAAAAAATGGCAGGCTATACATCATAAATGGATGAATGAGTGTCGGTGTCAGTCCCTTTAAACTTTTGACTTCACAGCCACCCTTTTTGTTGAGACTGCATGGATTTAAATGAAGAGGCACAGAAAGTGGAATTCACAATGTGCACTAGACCTCTACTCAACCACATGCCCTAACCTCAAACAATGCGCTGTAACTCAAAAGCATTGTTTGAGACACGAGGCACACTCTTAACGCTGGCTCGGGGTCCAGCCTGACCACGATACCAAATGCCTTCACTTCCCTCAGACATACAGTACATGCCTCTGTGCAGTTCCAGCACACACTCTTCCTACAGCAAATAACCACTTGAGTACATTTGCAGTGTACTTTGACTCTAACCAGAACTTCTCTTCTCCTCCACTTTCCATTGAATACTCCTCCTGTAGGCGGAATAAAAACAGGCATTCCCGTCTCATAGGGCTTTAATGTGTTATTGTAGACAAACCTTGTCATAAATTAAGTTTCTTGGCAGGACGAGTTGTAACTAAAAAGGAGCCTCCACATTTAGTGTTGTTTTTTTATGTTTCAGTGCCTGACACACAGTTCTGACTTGGCGGGAGTAAGTCATTATGTCCAGTAGCCAGGAGGGGGCCGGAAAGGGTTAGAGAGGGATGTCGGGTGAGCGGGTGTTTGCCGCTTTGGGGTGGAATAGAGGTCTCACTTGCCAAACAGTGCCGTGGTCCAACAAGAATACGATACCACTGCTCTGCTTTCTATAAATCAATGGGCTAGCTGGTTTGGACCGCAAGTCCACAGCCTAATGATTTATTTGTAAGTAGCACTACTACTAAGTACTTTAGAATGAGATCACAGACTTCTACGTCTATGACTCTTTTATTCAATGTTACATTTTACATATATAAGCTTCAATCTGAGTCAGGTAACTAGGAGTGTCTGGATTTTCATTCATTCTGCCCCCGATTCCTCAGGGACCTGTGGTTTAGTGTAAGTTCCTGGCTTCTCTAGTTCTGCTGGTGGAAGGATATATGATAGGATAGGTTGTGGTGTGGCTGTGTTTAGTGTTTGTGTTTCTTCGCAGACTGCTGCAATGTTTTTGTTCCTGCAGAAGTGTGATTTGGCCTCAGGCTGTCATGGCTACTGGTTTCATGTGAGACGTCGGTTTGGATTACAACATGAACTTGATTTAGGATCCTGATGCTTCCTGCAGATTCACCGTACACATAAACAGATCATAAGACTGGAGATCTCCGTTTAAGGACTCTTGAATCTGCTATATATCAAACGAGGATTCGTTTTGACTTGCACATGTCGCAAATTTGTGATCTGATCAAACATGATAATCATGTCTCTGGAGGATATAAAGAATGTTGATGTTATCATCTGGCTTGCAGTTGAGAGAAGGAGGAAATGAGGCCAGAAGTACTGTATTTGTAAAAAAAAAAAGCTTAAAAACACGTCACTTTTGTCCTAATGCGAACTTGCTTTTCTCTCTTTGGCTTGCATTCATCAGCATAATCATCATCTATAAGCAGATGGTATTTTCACATAAACTTTCCATCAGTGCTGCTGCATGTAGAGCGATAGTTTAATAGGTTCTGTATATATTTGAACAGTCTTTAATAATGCCAACAAATGTGAGAACATCACCTCTACTGTGAGATAAATCAGCATGGCCTGATAACCCTGCAGCAAAGCATGGACTGAATAACCTTATTTTACCCCACGGGTGAGTAATAAAGCTTCTTATCATAATTAACATGGATTATTTGGAAAAAGATGTATAATAGGGTCTTTCTGTCAAAGGAATAGCCTGAAGTTTCAGTTGTAATGGCTTTCTTTCTTTCTTATCAATCGGCAACCCTGACTCTACATATTTAGAGCTTCGTTCTCAGTCTGTTTACAATTATGCTTGTAAGCTTTAAAGAAATACTCACATGTTAGCTGTGCAATGAAGCAGTGTTAAAGACTTGTGGGTCACTACTAGGTCTTGGAACGTGTGTTCCCATTGCAGGTGGGACTGCAGTACACTAGGGTCGTCTACCCAGATGGATAATAATTCAGAAAAAGAGCTGGATTCTGACCTAATTAGAAACAGAAATAACAATATGTCATTGCTGGTTTAGTCATGGTTTCAGCAAGTTCAGCGAGGACTGGAATCATCCAGTTACATTTAAGTCCAACCTTGGGATCACTTGAAGAGGATTGGATTTTTATCATGGCTCCTGTTCAGGTCGACACTCCTCACATGCACTTGTGACAGTGATTTTTAAGAGACAAAACTGAAACCCAACGCCCTGAGTGGCTTTAAAGTGTAGACAATGTTTAGGTTGTGCACTCACTGTAATCCTTTATGTAAAACATCGGCATGTAGAGTGTACTCTAACATTAGTTCCTAAACCTGTAGGTGGGAAGGGACTTTGTGAGTGCCTATGTGAGTGTAAAGAATGCATGGTTTTGTGTATTTGTGTGCACGTAAGAGAGATAAAGGGATAGCAACAGAAGAAAAAAGTAAATGTGTGTGCCAGAAAAAAATGTGGCATTAATCAAGGAACTTGCTCAGTGTGCTACGGTCTGCTTTTCATTGCCCCTCTGAATTCTCTCTCTCTAATCACCTTTCTGTCTTTATATAAAGCTGTGACTAAAACCAACCATCACAAGGGTGTCTGAGTTTACAGGACACATGACAGCCAAACTTGAGCGCTAAGACTCAAAGCCAAAACCATTCACGTATTTCCTATGAAGCCATTGAACCCCTTCATCAACCCATTCTCAGTAAATATTCATTTTCTTCAAGTGTGGTCTGCAGTTGTGAAACACTCTGATAATCTTGCATGTTTGTGGCTTTGTGTGAGTAGCGAAAATCCTTTTAAAGCCAAGGCAGACTTTTTATTTTAAGTCTGGCCATTGTTTGACATTTTAGTGCACCTACGATACCATGACAATTGGGGTGACGTCCATAAAATCGTACTTACTTTTCGTAAGTGATTTAGATAACTCAGTGACAAGTGGTTTATCGGCTGCTTTTTTAATAACTCTTCATTTAGTCTAATGTTTACACTCAGCCAAATGTCCATCAAAGTGTCACTTGCCTATTCCGTGCAGCACAACAGACCGCGTCACTTGAGCCTTGCAGGCGTGCAGACAGAGTTTGAATGAAAATTGATCTCTCTGGCAGCTGTAGGCGCTTCGCCGCAGCTCACTTCTTGTCCATGTCCACTCTTTGAAAATGGAATATTACCAAGATAAATGTTATTGAGAGTTTCTCTGTTAACAGTAGTGCATGGCTTTGCAGAAAGTCTTCCTCAAGCTGATTGGTGCTTAGTGTCTGTTTTACAGTTCTGAAACTGATGTTCTCACATTCTTCAGAGAAACATTTAACAACATCTTGCATGTCACCGCTGTATCAGTACAGAGAGCTCAGTCATCTGCAAAGAGGAGATAGAGATTGTTGATGCTGAGGTTTTCACCATGTGCAGAAATGTTCTATGTTCAAATCATGCCTGAGAAGTTACAAGCTGAGATTTGCTAGATAATCCTCCATACAAACAAGGCTACACTAATAGTGTGAAAGCATCCAATTGACCTTCCAAGGCTGTGCTTTCAAGACAAATTGGAAATTTCTATAAAAGCTTGGCAGTTGCTATTGACAAATTAAAAAAGCAAAGCTTGGATTGACTGATGTGGTGTAGCAGGACAAAAGACTGTACAACTGAAGCGATGAACAAGCGAGCAGCCAGGAAAGCAAGAACTGCTAGCACCTTCTCAGCTCCCATTAGTGTGGTCTTTTAATGTTAGAGCTGCACCTTCCACGCCAAAATTGGTGTGGTCAGTCATCTAAGAGCACACCAATAATCAAATAGAAAATGTCCTGGCGTTTGTGATCCTTAGTGTACACAATGGATAGACAACATTGCAGAAAATGTAGCCTCTTGTAACCTCATTTCTAATTGTCAGAGTCTTAATGTTTCTCTAAGGTCAAAATGGTATTAAATGTCTTGCTTGGGCCCACTTTTGTATACCTGGGGGGTTTTCTGCATGGCACTCCCTGTCTTCGTCCAGTATGCTGCTTGTCTAATCCAGGGAGCACCTCAAGAACTGAACCCTCAGCGCCAAACATAACGGTATCACCATTTGTAGCAAGAAATGGTTAAATCTATGACGAGAGTGTTCTTGACTGAATAATATTGACCAAGATAGTGAATCCCTGTTGAGTAAGTAAAGTTAATGCAAATACAACCTTTAGTGACACATTATATTCAAGTGATAGGATAATACCTAAATCTGAGTGTCAAGTTATTTTGAATGGGTGAATCAGTCCAAGCAGGGTTATTTTAATTTTGCTAATGTCATCACATTGTCATCTCAAATTTGAGGCTCAGAGACATTGTTTCCTATATTCTGCTGACTTTTAAAGAATGAAAATAACAAAATGATAACTACACTTTATCAGCATTTTTATGTTAAATTCACCTTATTTGGTTTAATTTTTGGTTCATGCCCCTGGTACTCTACTGGAGAACCGCAGTAGCCTTGTCTTATGCCAGGGACCCACAGTCAACTGTCCTCCCAGGCCCACACACCCTGGGTCGCAGATACCTTAGTGAGGCGGAACAGGAGGCTCACAGTCTCTGGGAGCCCTCTGCAGCAGAGGATGCTAAACTGGGTCCCCCCAGCCCCTGAGACACCCCTCAAACCCTCACTAGAGCATCCTGTTGCACTTACGCACTGATGTAACATGGTGAGCACAGAGACCAGTGTCCAGCGGCAGCTGTGGCCAACTTATGGTTGAATGAGGAAGAGAGGGGGAAGCACCAATGGGGAGATAACGGCAGATTTGTAGGGCTTATACACACTGTACAGTGCCAGAAACAGCTTGTGATAACATAGATTTAAAAAAAAAATTGAAAAAATTGTCATAAATCAGGAAAAATACATGAGAGTTATGACCCTGGGAGGTAACTTGGACAGGGCAATGGAAAACGGGAGTCTCCCAGGAAAATCTGGGGGGCCGGCAAGTATTAATATGTTTACACAAAATTAACCATTAATATAAGATTGTATTAGTAGTTTTTCTTCCCCATATAATACATCATGACCATTTTACAATAGACCCTGTCATTGTCATTGGCTCTGTCACTGAGTTTATAGTTGCCCTGACTTCATAAGACTTCAAAGACAGAATGCCAGTCACTGCTGCATGTTAATACCCCACATCGTTATGCCTACATATGCAGTCAAGAGAATTTCAAGATCAAATTGTGGGCTTCTCAGTTAAACAAATGACATGAAAAAAAAAATTGCGAAAGATGCAAGCAGAGGTCAGATGGTAGTTTTCTATCCCATGTGATACTATCACCATACAACTGAGGGAATGGGCTGCTTTTTTGTTTGCTCTAAGAGATAATTAAAACTTTCCCAGGGAGTCAGTAGAATGAGATATGTTCTGTTGATTGTGGCAGCCAGCTTGCAAAAAGCAAGTAAAACTAAGAGCTTGTTGACACATATGGTTTCTTTCTCTGTGGCCGTGGATTGTAAATCACTTAGAGTATGTCAGCCCTTGTCTGGCGTACACATTACCATTTATTTTTGTTTGTGTGCATGTAGCTGCTGCACCTCTTGTTGCGATACTTATCAGCATGCCACTGACTCATTCCTCACGGCTGCCTTTGGTTTATGTAAGTGTGAATGGCAGCGATAGTGTCAGGGGTGTGGGTTGAGAAGCCAAGCAGAGAGAAGACTGGCTGTGTGTTTGTGTGGATGTGTGGTTGTGATAAAATTCTGAAACCAGGAGCACAGCGCTCGTCCATCTTGGCAGGAGAGTTGCTACACTAGAGAGGGAGAGTAGCAACAGCAGCAGCAGCAGCAGCAGCAGCAGCAACAGCAGCACGGCCAACCACTCTGCCAATCTCTCTGTCTCTCTCACTCCTGGAAACAGGTCTTTTCCACTCTTTATTAGATCTGATTTATACTTTTTGTAAACTATTGAACAACACAGGTTCATGACATTATGCATGCTTTGGCACAAGGAGGATGTAGAGCGAGTACTCAAAGGGGCTAACCAAATAAAAGTGCTGCAAACACAATGAAGGCAGCAAAAAACTAAAGCCTGTACCGACCTCATGCTTTTATTACCGTGCCAGAAAACTGTCTCGATCCAGCGAGGGACCGTTTCTCATTCAATTACGTGTTCCATGTGTGCGTTCCAAGGCTTCATGCGCAGCGGCTTCTGAGCAGGCCCAATCTTTCACACACATCCTCATCTCCAACACTCAACTCATAGCCTATCAAAACAAGACTGCACAGGGTCCATCTGGCACTTATGTGTATGTATGCTTTATATGCATCTGCACAGTGTATGTGTGCGCTCATTGTATTTGAGGGATATTTCCCAGAGTATTCAGGCACGTGCCATGCTGTTTACCTTCCCTACAGTTCAGTGCAGTGCTGTAGGCACTTATCATAGATCTTGTTGAAACAGAATGAGTTCAGGTGTTTGGGGTACATGCCTCAATCATCAAAGCCCTGAGCAAAAGATTTTTCCCCTTCGAAATGACAGATGTAGTTGTCGTTTTAAATATATGATCTGGAATAAATTATGCCCGCCTTTCTATGGCCCTGAGTACTCTGAGTGTGTGCTGTGTCACTGTTAACCTGCTGCAGTAGGACTATCTTGCACTGTGGAACAAATGTCTGCATGAGGCAGGCCTACGGATCCTGCAGGATGCAGCTGTTAGCAACACAGGATGTGTTTTGTTGTGAGGCTGCAGGCCAGCACAGGTGGGCTCATATCAATGTGTTGTCATGATGTGATCTGGTTAGCCAGTTGTTTGCACGCCATAGCCTGCCATACCCGCACCAAATAGCAACATGTTTGGCAGAGGTAACATGCACTGACTACAGATGTCTGCTGGTTGACAGATTTGCTACACTGGATTACAGGAGTCGGAAGATATGCTGCAGTGTGCCAGCAAAGGCATTCGAGAAGGAGACTGCTAGCTAGTAAACACGAATGTAAACAGTGCAAGATTTAACATATTTATAGTACAATAAAACTAATAATAATTGGTAGGAAATGCACTTGAAACTTTGTCTCCCTGAAGGACACACACAGTGGTTTTGTGAAGAAATACTGACTGTAAACATAACTCCATTGGGCACCGTTAAAGCCATAGAGACAGATAATCTGTGAAAAAAACATGTCCCTCCTTCTCGTCCTACTGCGTCTAATGGCATTCACTAGAATCAGACTGCTGAGCAGCAGCAACAACCAATCACAGCCAACTGAAAAAGTTGGTGCGGCCGGTGGGCGGTGCTTGGTACTCCATTTAGCTGTCTCCAACATGGCCGCCATGTCGCAAACTTTCTCCATTTACAGTTTAACAGCACATGTTAATATTATTCTGAGAACATTTGAAGCTAGAAATAGGCAATACAGTAACAGGATCTTGATTCATATTTGAGCAGCGCTGCTTAGTTTGACAGTTTAACCAGAGTTCACTACAGTAGATGTGATTGACAGCTGCACTAGAAGCTCCTCGGCTCTGTTTGGTTTTTGCTCACATGCGGTAAGGAGCACTACAAGGCGATGCGTTAGGCAGAGAAGTATGATTATTTTTTCACAGATTATTTGTCTCATTTAGTGCTGTGTGGATAAAGAGGCAATTTCAGCCAATGTAAGACAAAGTTTGTTTTTTTTAATAAACCTTAACAACTGTTGCTTTAGAGATGATTGAAGTATGAATCCTATAACAACCCAAAGATATAATGTGATCATTGTTTTGCCTGGCCCGGACCACTGATGTTCTTACACATGTTCAGTGTACAGTATATTCACATGTCAGTGTCAGTATTGGTTGTAGCAGGTAATGTAAATAAAAGTTTATTTTCATTGACTCCATTTTTAAAACAAATTTTCAAACTCAGGTACTCCCTCCTCCACTTTGGTTAAAACTTTAAACTATATGAGTTTCAATACATACCACTATCATTGCTTTTGAGGCTATTGAGGTATTTTAGTTTGTATTGCCCATCGCTACCCGCAGCACCCACACAGGTTTTCACAGAATATGTTTGCATTACAAATCAAAACTTGTCCTTGGCTGCTCGGATTAGTTGATGGTACTTGTTTAATCTGTTTGTTTAGTGTGCGTCTACGTCGACTGGCGGCAAAGCAAATTGGCCCACAGGAACAAGCAGGGTTTACCCTACTGTTTTATGACGGCTGTTCTTGCTCAGTCCTGTCCTAAATCATCACATTTTCCACATTAATATGCCACTTTTTAACATGTTCATCTCAGCTGCAAAATGCTGTCATGTGTTTATGACTGCTAAAGATTCCACCCTCTGCATGTCGAGAAGTAGCTCAAGAAATAGGAGACCATTAGGGCAGAGCGACAAGCTTAGAAGGATTGAGGTTTTATCATTGTGAATAAAGATTTGGTCTCTCTGATCTTTGCAGTCTGCTATGAAGAAAGCAATAAAGGCTCATTTTGCTTTTACATCACTAATGGGTGAGGTAAATCTTATTTTAAAGCTGCTGAAATTGGTACTGTAGATTTGTGTAAATGGCCCGAGGATGACCCAGTTTACTGGCAACGTCTTTCGACAGCTGCATAACACATTTTTCTTTTGTGTCCCCAGCCCCAGTTTTGATCCTCGTCTCGACTGATTTGGCAAAGACCAAAGGCCGCACAGGTATGAACTGAACCTTCCCCTCAAAAATGTTGCTTATATTTTGCCATCAAATATTTAATCTCACCTACAAGCATGCAGATACACTGTAAACCGACGCACATACAGACACATGTTCTCCCCCTCTGTCTGTCTGTCTGTCTGTCTGATTGTGGTTACACTGTGGTTATCATTTTAATCCACATCTTCCCACCTCCCACTGTGTGTGAATCCGATGCTGTGATTTTAATTGCTTGGTCTTTGCTTTAATTACATGCAAGAGTGCTTCGCTCTGTGAGCCACGCCACTGTTTTTTCCCTGCAGGATCTGGCAGCTTGTTTATGTATGGATATGAGTTTTATTGGTCTGGACGGTGCACAAACGATAAGTGAGCAGCCAGCGATCTGCTTTCACTGCAGCTCAATCAGGCCTGTAAACAGAGCAGGGCTGGGACAGCAGGCTAATGAAACCGAGACTTAGTCCATTTTCTGCTGCTTTGATCCGCATTACAGGCCCTGCTGGACCGCAGCGTGCTCCTTTGCTTCCCCCCACTTCACCCTCATAGCTAATTGGCTCTGGTCTCCCCACTTTATTTCTGGTGACTGCAGGACAGTGACCAACAGATTAGTGAGCAGCATGTTTGGTCTCTTACTCTGCAGGGCGTACACTTGTGTGTTTTGATATATGGATTTTTTACAGCGTGTGTGCTTGTGTGTACAGTGCGACTGGGGGCGTGCAAGCTTGTCTAAGCGTGTGTGTAATGTGAAAAGGCCTTGTTTGGAAAAGTGAGTGAGCCCTGGAGGCTTGTCAATCCCCAGCAGTCGGTATCAGAGCGTGGCCAGTAAGTTTTCCTGGAAACGGGCAGGCATGCAGGCAGGCTGAGCGTGCTGCTGCTGAGGTGGGCTAGAGATCGATAGCGTAATGCTGGACCGAGCTATGCTGCCCTCCGTCCCGTAACTCAGACCATGACTCATGATAGCTATTAGTGTGATGGATAAATCAAGGAGTGGGGTTGTTGAGTTTGGTTTGATATCCACCGCAACTGTGCTCAGCGTGATCTCTCCTCATTGGTGAATCACATCTAACAGGAAGCTCCAGGGGCAGCGACAGCACAGGTTGATGGTGGGAAGCAGAAAGGGAGGACGAGAGGGAGGAGGGAGAGAGAGCTGCATAGACAGTCAGACAGATAGATAGATACTTAAACACCTACTGATATGGAGGTTTCAATAAATCTGGCGTGAGTGCTTTTGGCTTTTGGACTGGGCCTGAGGAGGAGGATGTGAAGAGGGTGGGTTGGAGTGAGAGTGAGAGCGAGGTGTGGAGGCAAGTCTGGGTCTGAGTGGAAACTTGAATGGAGTGGAAACTGGGCTTGAGGCCACTCAGCAGATCCACCTGAACCCTGCCAGAGCAATCAGCTATCAGGAGTTTAGAGAGGGAACCATTTGCCCCCTAAGTAAATTCAACAGGGGTTTGTAGGGATTTGGCCTGCTTTTTGAGCTCTAATGCAGGGATATTTTGGTAAGTGAAGTCCTCTTGTTTTCTGGAGAGGGTGCCAGAGCCTGTCTGCCTTTTAATGGGATCACAGCAGACACCCCAGGAACCCCCGCCAGTTGAAGTGATTCCGCTCTCTACTTCCAGCTGTGTAAACACTCACATGCACACACACACTCACATGAACACACACGCATAGACACATGCACTATCACTTCTAATAAAATGCTTGCTGGCTCACATCGAGGGAAATGCTCACTTTCCCTTTTGCTCCCAAATAAAAACAAAGCTCATTTTTCTGCTTTTGAGAAAGTTCTTGGCCTTGTTAAAAACAATGAGTTGCTTGAAAGATGTAAACAAATTTAACAAGAGCTGGTGTTGTCTTTTCTCAGGCTGGGAGCGTTCAAAAGGAGATTGACATTGTCCTTCCTCTCTCACCCTCCGTATTGCTTTTGTATTTAATTCCCTCGTAAATCCTTTATTTAGCTCTCTCTGTCAACGTTAATTCTGTTTGTAACCTTCATATTTCTCCCCTGAAATTTAGTCCGTCCTGAAACCTTATTAGACCTCGATGCAGTGATATGTATATCTCACATCATCCACGTTTTTCTGAATTAATGGTGAAAATGTTTATGGTTACAAAGCGCATAGTTACGAACCTTTTTGGCATTTTGGGTCTTGGTCATTTTAGGACGCAGCTTTACTCAGCCAGCGTGGCCTATAGGGTGAGTGCAAAGAGGGAGGGGAGGAAACAGTCTAAGTGGCCAGGCAGTAGCTGTACTGTGAAAGGCATTTGGACTTTAAAGCTCCATTGTTTATGTAACCAAGAGAAAGTCGAGACTCCCTTATGGCCTTTTTGAAAAGCAGATGCCGGAGATTTTTGCCTCTGCATTTTATGGCTTATTTGCTACCAAGGAGATTCTGAGATTTCTTATGGGACTAAATCTTTCCTCACTTTGCACATGACAGGCAGAAGTTGTCTATAAAGAGGGGTTTGGCTGTTCGTGTATTCATACTTTTGTACAGCTTGTTCTCTGTTCTTGGACGTGAACTGATGATTGTAATAAGCGATCCGCTCTAACACCTTTTAACCTTTTATGAAGTGTTTCTGACCGCATGATGTGTAAAGCTCTGCTCCCCCAGTAGGAATCAAACCTGCAAAAT
Source organism: Chaetodon striatus (assembly GCA_029783705.1). NCBI lineage: Eukaryota > Metazoa > Chordata > Actinopteri > Chaetodontiformes > Chaetodontidae > Chaetodon > Chaetodon striatus. Next base: position 13,597,136 of record JAPZEB010000023.1, on the reverse strand, counting down.
TCCTGCTCTACACATTAAAGGAATACTTCTCCCACAAAGTAATCATTTATTTATGAATTAGTCACACCCTATTATTGTGAATTTATTAAGAAAACATGTCGAAAATCTGTTTTTTTCACACGCCGCCACGGAAAACAGCGATCATATTGAATTATTTGTTGATTGAGGACCACGTTTAATAACAGCAAAACTATATCAAAACATCTGCCTACAAACTGTCACACAGCGTTCGCTCAGTTCTTCCAAAACATCTGCGTTTTCGCTGAAAAACCTTAGCATGTGTTTGGGAAAAACTGAGGATACGACTGGATAAATGAGACTTGGATTATACTGCACGTTTGTGTGAGTATTTGTAAATGTATGTTTTTATATAGCCAATCAATAAATCAATATCATTGTCGTTTTCCTCGGAGGCCTGTGAGAAAAACAACGTTTTTTTCATGAATTCAAGGTAACACGACATGACAAATTGATTTACAAATGGTCATTTTGAGGATGAAGTATTCCTTTAAGCTCCCAGGAGCTGTCTGTAAAAATAAACAGGACTAATTTAAGGTGTTAACTGATGCTCTCATTCAAAACAACTTATTAGTGGAGTGCACGTCTTTGTTAGGACATATGGTTTTAATTTCTGCCAGGTGTGGGACAGAAACTCTGATGTTACAGTCACTGTGTGCAATCAACAAGAGTAGAGAGGTAATATTCGTGCGCAGTGAGAGTTGTATATTAAAGACAAACTTGCTATACAGATATGATAAAGTAATTGATAAAACAGTTCAAAACTAAATTATAGTTCCAGACTAATTTTCCAGGCCTGGTGATGATTGCACTGTATCACCTCTCAGCTGTTTTCACTTTACCATCAAGGCTGCCCACACTGCAAAAAAAACCCCTTCTTCTCAAGTCATTTAGTTTCCTATTCAGCCTTGAGGGCTTATTTTTCATTAACTAAGGAAAATATTCTGCCATTTGGGTGAGATAATTCCAGACGCTAAGTCAGATTGCTGCACTAGTATGGGACAGCTGAAGCACACACACTCAGACACTGGTCACTGACAGCACTATTGGTCTCTGAGCCACCGTGCTGATCGTCTGTAGGAGCACAACGGCAATCATCCTAAGCTCAGAGGAGCTGTACTGTCGACAGAACTTACATAAGACCTGTGTGACAGATCTTGTCCAGTTTGTGGGCATATTTCTAGTGTGCAGCCATGAGTTAAATTACAGCTGGAAGATGAGATGTTTTTAATAAGTAACCATCCAAGCCTTGCAGCTACAGGAAGAAGCTCCAATCTGACTGCATTTTTATGCCAGAACAGACAAACTGGTCCCATTAAGACCATGTTGGCTCAAAAGTGAGTTTTACTATTTTGCATGATGTGTGGAGATGTAGTTCTAATCCCCAGTATTAAGGTTGGTTTTCTTCAGCTTGGGCATACTTGCATTATTGTTCAGATGGACATTTTTGCATTTATATTAAGTTTATTCCTGTAAAAAATGTTTTGCAAATTGAATAGTTCTCGGAAAACAAGTGGTAATTTTCTTGAATACCTTCACATCTATTTATTTGACCTCTCCAATAAAGAGTTTATGCAACAATAGAAGATTTAAGTGTGTCTGCAGAACACAGAAGAACATGAATATTTAGAGTTTCCACCACATGTTGGTTGAAGCAAAAAAGACCTTTAAATACAGGAAAAGTAGTTTGTTCAATGTTTTAAAACACTGTTAACTGTCAGTAGTTGAGTAGCTACAGTAAAATCATTTCTCCAGACCTTTTTCCTTACTGTGTGATTTTTTTTACATGTATTAGTGTTTTCCTTTTGGGTGTTGTAGTACCTGCAAACCTTCATCAGGACTGTGCATTTTGCGACGATTTGCCAATCCCTGCCCTCCTGGACTGCATTAGTCCATGTGTTAGCTCAGAGCTCAGCCTTATTGAAAGAGTCTGGACTGCAGCCTCATCTGTTTGCTCAGCTGGATGACTCAGGCCTCCCCTCGGGTTCAGTCAGCTGCTGTCCCTCTGGATGTGCCACCAAGCCTTCAGATATTCACTACTGTTGTGGTCCAAGCTTGGTCTACATACATGAATTAGGGCTGAGGTCTATGTAAATATAAACTGGATACGTCATGCATATAGGGTTTACATCTGTTTTAGGCATGGCAGCAGATGGAGAGACCTAATGTGCCACACAGCTTATGGTACAGTTTAGTGGTTTAGTGTATGTCATTGTGTGTCATTTATATGTGCCAGCGTTCTCACTTGCACAGTCAAACATCAGCGCTTCATTGCTGCCAACCCAAATATGTCTTTAGTTTTTTCATTTAGCAACTAGTGAAATATTGCATCTATCAGATTTGTGATGTTGTAACTTCATCTTTGATTAATTCCTCTTAAATTAAGTTAATATTAAGCTACTATGAAACTGGTTTATCCAGGCATAATTCTGGTATGGCCGTTTCCGACCCAACTGCCAGATAAATGTTTGTTTTTGCAAACCGTGGATATGTAACATTTGTAGATTATTTTGAGAGGATATGTTGAAACTTTATGTTTCTTTACATTTCAACAGAGCTGTGATTATGTTTAGGTACAAAAACAACTTGGTTATGGTTAGGAAAAGATAGTGTTTTGGTGGCCGCTGGAAATGCAGCCAATGTCAATTCAGAAACTCCTTTTTTTGTTATTTCAGGGTCTTAAACAGTATTAGGCTGGGAGCCAGGATCAGCCATCAGGATGTTTTTTGCTACCTTTTTTTCCCACTAATATCCTGTTAGCCTATACCTTGGGCCATCACATGTTGATAACAAGCAGTGTTGGGTCTCAGGGGGCCAAAAACCCAATTTTTTGGACATGTCTCAGGTGACATCAT
>JAPZEB010000023.1:13555428-13571567 GCA_029783705.1 Chaetodon striatus | reverse complement strand
GAGATGAATAATGTACGGAGGAATTATTAGCTAAAGACTTAAAGAGAGTGTGGTATACTGCTGAGAGCCATCTTTCTTTCATTAGGGAGTATAGGAACGGCAACACAGGCCCTAAGGGCATTAATTACACTGAGAGTGGGGTCTGTGTGGGCCCTACAGTAGGCACCACACATGGCATTGAGTAACACATGGCTGCAGATCCTCATTATTGGGGTTTTCCTCTTCAGACCTTTCATCACTCTCCATCTTGCAATCCAGAGAGGGAATCCTGAGCTTGGGTTGCCTACTCACCAACAAAAACACATGTAGTTCTTTGTTTTTCTCATGTATTCTTTTGTTTTTTTCTCTCAGGCCTCCCCTGGCCTTTCTTGCCTTATTTCCCTGTGTATTTGTTTCTATCAAACCCAAACACGCACACACACATGCACAGAGCTGAATTACTTGAGTGACACGCTTCACAGCTCTGACTTCCTGCCACCCAGTGGGAGGAGCTGTCCATTACAGTGACAGACTTGACTTTTTAAAAATATTATTTCATATCAGGCCAGAGAGGTTAGAGGGAGACAGATGCTGTCAGGGAGTGATGGATGAGCCTCTTTTAAAAGGCCATCAGGGAAATAATAGACAGCCCAGCGAGCCTTGAAAGCAGCAAGCTAAGCCAGGGCGATCTTTACTCTCCCTCTCATCTCCTGAACTGTCAGGCTGAAAAATGTCAGCAATTAGAAAGTATGGTAATGTAAAGGTAGTTGCACGTTTGATCTGCTGTGTCCTGAGGTAGCTGTGGCAGCCGAGGTGGTCAGAGAGGGCAGCGAGCAGCGGGAGGGAAGGTTAGACTCAGGACAGATGGAGCCAGGGCCGCATCCAAAAAGGAGATGGATAGACTACTTAAGATATTTACACTGGATGACCCCTGTCACAGGAAGATTAGGTAAGCTGTTAACTTTTGTTTACAGTCTTACTATTAATTTATGGCTTCTTTTCCACTATTGTGAAAGTGAGTAATGGCAGCATTGCCTTCTTAACAGCTGGTGTGTGGAAGACTGTTGAAAACAAAGGAAACGTGTCTCCAGCATTTCTGTTCGGCATCATCCAAAGGAGGAAACAAAGGTTTTGGATGGGTCGCACGATGTCATCGTTCGCTACCCATGATGTAATCATGGAGACGTCTCCTGTTTTTTGTGTGTTTGTGCACTCACTGCACTGAAATCTCTGGTCTTTAATTTAGTTGTCCATAAACAACACATTTACGGAGTTAATGTACACAGGAAGATATGAACATTTGCTTTGCTCCTTTCTCATTTACACAAAACCAAATATGACATCATGCTTTTTCTGGAGGATTAAAACCATATAGGCACAAACATACAACAATACTGCACAAGCCACACTATTAAATACTCCAGTGGTTTGACTTTCCAGTAGGGGCAGACATGGTGAAAGTCCAACAGAATAGGAGACCATAGAGGCTGAGAGGCAGCATTTACTCGCTTTAAATGGCTTATTTGATTAAGACATTTTGACTTAGTGCTTCGTCTGACGCCAGACCTGGGACTTGTAATGGAGAATGAGTCAGAGCTGGAGAGAGAGAACATGAAGAAGAAAGAGATGGAGGGAGACGGAGAGAGAGATCGGGGGCTTCTTAGTCAACACAAACACTGTCAGACAGGCAAACCATAGTCTAACCATATAGTTCTGCTTTTTATTTACTCGTAGTAGCTCATAGTTTTAGGTCTAGGCTGCAATTTGCTCAAGTTCATTTTCATGAATAAAAATGGGCAAGTGTGCATGTGTGCATATGTGTCTGGTTGGGCTTGGTATTTCTCAACACAAACACAATGACAGAAAAACCATAGACTGACCGTACAGCTCTGCTTTTTATTTACTCATTACCCATAGTCTTTGCTCCGGCCCACAATTTGAATAAGTTAATTTCGATAAATGGCCCACTGATTGCATAGAAAGCAGAGGGGCATTGAGGAGTAACGAAGACGCTCTGTCCTCGTTTTTCGAGCCGAGATGATTCAAGCACGAGAGGAAAGTTCAGAATTCAGCAAAACGCGTGCTATTAAACAGTGACATCAGTGTGGTGAAACCATAACTCACTGGTTTTGAAAACATCTAGCTGGATCTGTGGGTGCTTTTCTAGTGGTTATTAAAGAGAGACAAATAGCAGAGCCGTGCTGTCCACACACTCATGGAGAAAAGCACCAATACACAGGGTCCCAAGTGCTCGCTGTTTATTTCCACTTTTTCTTTTCTTTTTTTTTTTTTTGAATCACTCCGCAATGGAAACTGTGCTGCAGAAACACTCTCTTCAAGCTATACTGAACCGGTAAAGCTGTAGAATTACCACAGCATGCAGATCCTTGTCTGTAAAGATAATCATTACTGGATTATCTGTAGGCTATGTGTGTGTGTGTGGGTATGATTTACCATGTGCTTCCTTGGCAAGGATGTGTCTTGGACTGTGTTAATGGTTGGGACCGTCTCTTTTTGTGGGCGCAGGAGTGTTTTTAACAGCAGTGTGACTCCTTGATCTAAACACTGGGCAGATTTGATTTAGTGCACCCATAAGTCAGACCTTTCTCACTTGGCTGAAGGTTTTTTGACACCCTAACATGAAAACCTCTTCACCTCAGGCTTTGGGCAGGGTACCAGGCAGGAATAACAACCTGGCGAAGCCATCAAAACATAAATTACCGTAAGAATAGTTTCATTTCTCACCATAAGTATTTATATCTTGAGCAGCACAAGAAACAGGAGTGTTTATATCTGCTCTGATACAAGTAGAAAGTATTTTGATTTCTGCTCTGGGATAAGGAGGGGAAGCAGAAGGAAAACAAGGTTTGGGATGGATACTGTGGTGTCGTGTGCCTTGCCAGTTGCCTCGACCACTGGCATGTCTGTCTCTGTCCCTCTGCCCAGAACAGCCATGTTAGTTTGTTCATCTCTCCAAACGAACAATTGGCACCACTGACTTGGGGAGCGGCGGGAAGGAGAGGAGGAAAAACATAGGGGCGCCTTGTGCGGGGGGCGGGGGTGAAGCGGGTGTGGGGGATTTTTTCCTTCAGCTCCATTTTCCTCCAGCACCACAGCTGATTGCTACCACATTGATGATGGTTAGTTAGCGGGAGAGTACTGTATACTCTAGAGCCCGCTGGCCAGACTGGCTCTCTTCCCTGTGGCATCAAGCCGCTGGCACCCCACACTGTCCTTCCGCCACCGGAGCATCACTGTCTCATCCATTTCTCAACTCTCCTCGGGTCTTAATCCATCACTCATCCCCCCTCGGGTCTTAATCCACATCTCCACCAGGGACTTGGATGAGTCTTCAGTAGTTTTTATTGATCTTCAATTGTCTTTTAAAGTGTCCACAAAGCCAGTGGTTTACACTCATGGAATGCAGCTAATATTCTTTTGGATAAATTCATAGAGCCTCTTTTGTTACATGTATTCGCGATCCAAATCAATTGTTTTCCTTTATCCAACCCCAGATCCCTCCACTTTGCTATCTCTCCACACTCCCCCCCTCCCGCCATCCCATCATATAATATGAGCTGCTTGCTATCAAAACTTCAGCAAGATGTTTGACTCATTTTCCAGCCTCTCAGCTCGCCGTGTCTGTGTTTTGTAAGAGCAACAACATTATACTCCTGTCTCCTGCAATTTAATCCAGAAATTTGGAAGCTGTAAAATTTAGTGTGCGAGTCCAGCTTTATGATGGAACTAATTTCTAAAGTGTGCAGTAAACCAAACCAGATTCAACATCACCCTTTTTACCCCCATTTGTGTCTCCATTGTTTCTCTGTGGCATACCGGTGTACACTTCTTTGGCCTTCTTTCTGTCACGGAAACCAATATTCTTTTATATAAACACTGTAACGTTGTTATAACGTTTCCTTGACAATTTGACACACTTGAACAGCCATATGGACGACATAGCAGCAAGTGAGCTAGTTCTAGAACAAGACATCTGCATTTGCTTTTATATCCTTACAGCAACTTATTCAACTCTACACACACATGGCCCCTGAATCTTTATGAGCAATATTTGAATCAACTCTCTCTTTACCCAACCTGCTATTTTTACACATCAACACAACTGTAATAAATGTAATAACTCAGTGTTTTACTATAGAAAGAAAACTGTGACGTGTTCCTAATGAGGCTAAAAAACCTGCCACTCCAAAGTGTGGTACAGATACAGTATATACCATTCTGCTATGTGACATTTATGAGAAAGTTTACTGCAACAACAATCAAGGAACACTGTTAGCACCCAATTAGCACTTTAAAAGCAGTTGGACCTGCTCTTTTTTCCTTAGCACTTCTAAACATTCCTTTTGAAAAAAGGAAGGGCTTTCATTACCATTCTTTCAATAAACTTTAATTATGTGCCAGGATGTAGAATGATTTCTCACATGCATCTCAGAGCTGCAGTGTCACTGACTTGTTCATCAAACTCAAACAAAAGATTTTTTAAATATATTTTTTGATGGAGTGGATGTTTTTATATGAGAGGCCATATCTGCCAAAGATGAGGACAGTCTGGTAAAAACAGCTTTTCCTCTCGGAAATGAAAACACAGGCGAATGTTTATAGGCCATGGTTGACGAAAAAGATCATGGTTTTTGGCTTGAGAGCCCCACGCTGCCAGTGACCACCGCTCTCTCCCAGTCTACACTTCCACCTCACTTTAGACATAGTTCACTTATATTAAAAACAACGGTGGCGATGAATAGTGCGAAGAGAATAGTGGTGAGATCAGCAGCTGTAATATATACAGAAATGGTTGCCAGGACTTGATGTAATACAGACTGCTTGTTTGAAGAGCAGAATTTGAACTTTAATCGGAAGATCTGCCATAAATCTAGCCAACGCTGTAGTGATATTTCTTTGATACAACGGCGAAAGCATGGAGCTTGTTCGGCAATATATCTTTCTGAGGTTAGGAACGCAAAACTTCTCTTAATGTTCCCGGGACGTCATCCAACTCATGCTGAGAAGCTGGAGCGCTAAAGAGGGCACTATGGTGGAGGTTCCACATTATAATGGAGGGTGGTGGGGTACTTCAGCTGCATTTGTTCTCCTTAACCAGAGAAGTGGGGTAATGCACAGGCTTTATCTTTGTTCTAGAGCTCATACGCTGAGCTATGATTAAAAATGAGGAACTCTGGTTACTAGTTCTACTGGGACTTTGAGGGAAGGAAATTATGATGAAATTGGGTCCAACGCTGGCCGCAGATTGGACACTTTATTAAATGGACAAGTCCAGTGGATGTCCTGAAATGGATTGCTGTAAGGAGGTATTTCCTGCAGGCGGACAGACTGCTTAAAGTGAATGATGTGGCGGGCTTTAAAGGGCCTGACAGGCTTCTCCACTCTTCTGTATCTTAAGACTGCTAAAGCCTGCAGTTATCTTGCTGTTTTCCATGTACTCAACAGGCTCGATTGGCTGCCAGTTTAAACCACACTATACTTCAATTTACAGCCCTCATTAAGAAGCAGAGGTTTGTTTTTTTCCCACATTAATATTTCTAAATACCCTCTGGTACTGCAGCTTTTCTTGTTTTCTCACTCGGCTCCTTAAAGAAGAGGCCGCAACTGCTTATTATTTTCCTTGTCAATGAAAGTGTCAACTATTTTTCTGATGAATTGATTGATCGTTTCGTCTATAAAATGGCTTAAAATGCCCACAGCAATTTCCCAGAGCACAAGGTGATGCCTTTAGATTTCTTCTTTTTCTGACCCACAGTCCAGAAACCCAAAGAAATTCAATTTACAGTCACATAAAACACAGAAAAACTGCAAATTTGGTGAATGTTATTCACAAGTGTTTAATAAAATGAATCAAACTATTAATCAATCATAAAACTTGAGTCTTTCATTGCCCTTGGAGATTTTAAAGTTTTATCAGCTGATGCTTTTTATGATTCTCGTAACTTTTTCTTTTAATTCCTCGCTTATTGTGCAGTTGTGTTGTCCCAGTGTTGTTTTTGTGTTGCTGAGTGTGTTCTCATGAATATTTCTTGTTCTCAGGCCTCTCCTGAAAAGAGATCTTAATCTCAATGAGACTGCCTGATTAAATAAAGATTAAATAAAAATTTCAGTTGACACATTTTTGTAAATAGACTTATCAGTCTACTGTTTGAAAGTTGTCAGCATCATCACTGTGACTTTTATACCTTCCTTTTCTCCCTTTCCTTTTACACTCTTCTTCGTGTTGTGTGTGTGTTGTCTGTCTGCCCTCCAACAACTTCTTCTTCTTCATGCTCTGGTAGAAAGTGATTAGACAACATCAGGCGTCACTGATTATTTGGGCTCTGAGGCTTCTTCTTTCTCAAAAAAGTGACTGGCTCTCTCGAGCTCGTGGCAGAATGAAAAGGCTTTATCCCTGCTTTTGTTTAAACCCATTTGGCTTCACTGATTGATGAATGTTGCTTCACAGATGTGTCTTTGCTTTAGTAAGCGAGCATATAGGAGAAAAATTTTGGAGTGTACTAAAGAATGGCTGAATGTATTGTGCTCCTGCTGTGTTTAAGTATGTGTTTGTGCTCTTGAGAGTATACATATGGTTCAGTAGATGTGATTGTATGTGGCTGTATCCGCGTCTTGGCCTGGGGCAGCTTGAGCGAGGACATGATTGATGACTTGTGTACTGCAGTGAAAGTCTTTTAAATGAAAGCAAAATGGAGTTCAGAACGAATGACTTCATCAGACCTGCTCAGCTCAATGTGAGGTTAATGAAATGTGGCAAACTCTTCTCTTTTGGCTCAGACCACGCGATTTATTCCACAATAAGGTCTTTGCTCGACCGTGTCAATGCACTCAGCTGCCATCATTGTGAGTGAACAGACACAGGATGATCTGCTGTAACTGAGCTCATTGTGGTGCCATTAAGAAAGTGTGGTCATGCTTTGTCTGCATGCAGTGCTTTACAGGGACATCAGTCTGGTGTCAGAGCTGTCCACACTGAAGGAGTACTATTGTGTGCAAAGTAATAAAGGCACAGGTACACAGTAGTTTTTTTTAAATGTACAAAGGGCAGAGTTTTGAAAACACTGCAGCTTTTTGACAGAGGACCCCATTTAAAACAATCTTAAGTGCCGGCCTTAAGTGCATTTAGGGCGTGTCCAACTCCTCTTTTGTTCGTTAAACGGCGCATAATTTGGTTGCAAAGTGAGGTGCAAAGAGCAAAGAGTTTGTCTTTAATTCATTAATTAATCATAACTGTGTATTGGGCGTAACTTGAATTCAACCAATCAGAGTGTCATCTTCCATTTCCTTTAAAAGCCAGATGCACCTGCACCTGGCACACTGATATTTACAATTTTTAGATAAGAGTGCTGCAGTTAGAGCAGTACTGTCAATGCAGCAAATATTCGTGGGACAATTAAGCAGCAAAACTAAAAACTGTAGTTTTAAACTTAACAGAAGAAACTAGCTTTTGAAATAATCAATGAAGTTAACGCTGCCCGTCGTGCGTAAATGCACACAGCCCAGCTCTCTCTTAATCTGGAGTCTCAGGGGAGCAGCAGCGGACAGCAGCTCTGCTCTCTGCCATGTTCACATTTTAGAGAGTGTAATTAATATTGTGCCTCATTAATGATGCATTATTTTGCCCACCTACACCTCCTGAGTGTGTAATAAGCGGTGTACGTGCGTTGTGAACCCGCTTATATAGGCTTATCTCACTATCTGGATAATGGGCCCTGAAATCGGGCCCAATATTTTTTGCCTTTTAGATATGTACTGTAAATGCTAGTGTTGTCTTTGGTTGACATACATCTTTTTTTTTAGGACAAATTCTTGCTAGGGCTTCAACTAACAATTATTCAATCATCGCTTCATCTGCCACTTATTTTTAATGATTAATTGATTGTTTAGTCGATGAAACGCCACAAAAAAAGGGAAAAATTGCCATTACAGCCTTCCAGAGCCAAAGGTGGTGTCTTCAAATGTTTTGTTTGCCAGAACAGAAGTTCAGAACTCACAGGTATTTAGTTTACTAAGATATACTGTGATATATTGCCTTTATTTTTAGTCCCTTAATGGTATTTTGTATGCACCAAACACCAAGGCAAACTCCTTGTAAGTGGAAATCCTTCTTGGAAGCACACCTTATTCTGATTTTGGTTCTGATGTGACAATTTTGGCACTATTTCTGCTTACACTATGACTGACATGATTTATTAGTTATTACAATAGTTGTTGATTTCCTTTTGTCATTTCAAATTGATTTCTTTCAATAGTGACATCACATTTTTGGGATGAATGTGTTGCAGGAAAGGTCCTGGAGTAGATGAGTGTCTGCACTGATTGGTGTGTTAAGGAGAAAAAGACGCTGACCTTTAACTTGTCTTTTTCTTCAAGTTTTACGGACTTAATTTGGAGAAGATGACAGAAAGGACAGACACAAATTCAAAATAAGGAGGGGAAACACAACACTTAAAAGACTAAACACAAGAAAAAGCCACATTTTGATTTATTTTTATGATTGCATATGACATTTTTATCTATTTATTTAACTAAGTGAAAAGTATCAAGTAGATTTTGGATCAGTTTGGAATCCAGAATCATGACATCAAGACCTCGGGGCCTTGTGGTTATTGGATTAGAAAATCCTTATCATCTGGTTTTCCGTCCCATCAGCTAGTTAGTTCCAGTCAATTCCACTAACCTACCAGCTGTAAATCAATTCCTTATATGTTACAGAAAACAAGTACGGCAGGTTTTGGAATTAGAATTGAGAGCCAAACCTGTGCTTGACACCAACACCTGCGGTTTCCTGTCATAGCTTTCCAACACATGACCACTGTAATTTACATTGCAATGATTTGGCCTTGACAGACACAGTGTGCTTATCTCAAGGGTATCTTTTGCTTATCTGAGCCTCTGGGGAATGCAGAGGCCTCTCTGCAGAATTATTATGATCAGATATGGAAATCCATTCCCCGCATTATCCCATGCATCTTCCCTCAAACCACGCACACTGCTGACAACACTTTATTAGATTACACTAAGGCAGTATGATTTTTTGGGGGCTTTTTCCTCATGTTAATAAGAGCTGTTGTACTATTTCGAAGTGTTTTCTAAAGTGAAGGATATATTGCCGAGTAGCTGCCAGTTTCCTGAACCTTATATAGTATATGGTGTCTTAGCCGCTCCAGTAATGCGTTAATTGTGTGCATTCATGTGATTCAAGGACTGTTGGTGTGCCTGCATGTGTGTGTATGCTCTCTCAGGTGTCCTATAATTTGGTAATGGTTCTTTTTAGCCCCGTCAGGAATGGAGTAATGAACTCAATCAGGTGTATATAACACCACCCTCCCACCTGCTCTAAACCTGCTTGGACAGGGGCTCAAGGAACGCACAGGAAGCCAACTGAACCCCAGGGGTCCTTATCGCGTACTCTGGCCTTCCTGAACTGCCTCAGGTGAGCACAGCGCTCTGTTTGATCGGCAACTCGCTGTCGCTGCTGGCCCCAACTCAAACAGCTTTTGTGAGAGGAAGTGCGACTCTCAGATTATTTATTGTGTGTTCGTCAGCATGCATTTGCATTTTTATGAATGTGAGTGTACTTGATAAGAATGCTCAAGCTGGAAAAGACAGAGAAGCCAGCACGATATTCCTAGACAGAGTCCAAGAAAAGAAGTTGGAAGGTCGAGTTTTCTCACCTCACTGTTGAATGTATGTGGACGGATCATGCATCCGTGGTTTTGAATGGTCCATGTGTATTGCAAAGTGTGTGCGTGTGTGTGTGTGTGTGTGATATCAAAGCTTTGGCCTAAGAGGGGAAGCTTTGTTGGGCCTCACTGCCCCTAACAACTCCAAGAGCTATACAGTTTGCAAGCATGTGTGTGTATCATATTGCATCTGCATATTGCATCTGTACTTGTGAGCTACAGTGTGAGGGTGTTTGTGCTAGCCCAGATTTCTTTTAGGGACATTTTTGGCTTACAACAAGAAATCAAGAGTCAAGAAATGGCTGAAATGACAGAGTTGGGGGATTACAAACTGATCTAAACCAGAGCAATAAAGAATCTTAGATAAGTCCCTCTGAGAGACTCAGAGAAAGTCACAGCCAGACCGGCAGACGTATCCTCTGTCACTGTCTCCAGTGGGCCGCCTGCTTCATTTAGACTTAACTGTATTCTCCTTTTACCCTAAACAGGTTCTCTGTATGAAACTGGCCACAATGAGGAGACTGTATGTGTCCAGGGGTGTGAAAACATTCCTGTTATCACTGTGGAAAACTCTCCCAGCTGTCATCAGATGGGGGGAAATATTATGAGTCTGTCTGCCGGCAAGTGTGTGTTACTCTGGGACAATCCTGCTATGTTTATTTTCTGAAACAGTAGACGTTTAGCTTCCACATCACACAGACCAGGATCCCTTAGCCACAGCGTCGACCTCACTACTGTTCCGCATGTGGATGAGTTTGGGGAAAGTGAGGGGCGTGTATGTGTGTGTGTATGTGTGTGACGGAGAGGGAGAAAAAAGTAAAGGTTTTGTTTTCACTGGGGTGTGTATGAAGTAGAGGGGAATGACTTTCGGGATTAGCAGGGGATCAGAAGAGGATGAATATAATTACAACAACATGGAAAACCTAATGTTAAAACCACAAAATTGACAAGATTGCTGTTGTTTGTTTAGTCTAAACCAGCTGAGGAATCAGTCACTGTATACGCTCCACGTTCTGTCCTTGCAGGCAACAGATTGCATTCATAAAGAAGTCATAAGTAAGTGGACGGTCCATATTGTTACAGCGTATACTTCTCCTCATGTAGATTTGATTATTTTCCATTGTTTACTTCAAAGGCTTTCACCCAGAGTCACTTTTCAGATTTGTTAGGTTTAAAATAAGACTATCAACAAACAATACCATGGCTGTTTACTTATATGATCAATATTTAAAATGTCGACAAAGTGATTTGGAGACATAGTAAATTGATTTGCTAGCTCAGGACTTTGATTGTAAAGTAATTTTTGTATTTGCTCATCTGTTGTCATGGAACTTTCCTTTGTTAGGCTCAATTTGATAGATCAAAGGGACAGTAGATGGACTCTGTCCAGCCGCAGTATTTAGAAGATTAATGTTAGACAGAAGGAAAGTGGTTATGGATATGCTCTGTAATTGTTAAATGATGATTTTGAAAAAAGGGAAAAGATAGTGGAAAATCAAATGTCAAAAACACAGCCTCTCTTGGTTACTGTCCCCGTCTTGTTGATATTGGGCTTTGTGGTGAGGGATGGCGTCAGCACCAAGCGAGCGTACGGGTGATCTATCTGGTCCCATCAAAACAAAACAACACTGCCGACTTCCCCGTGCACACATGGAAAGCATTGGGCCACACTCAGTGGCAATGCACACTCATGCACACACACACACACACACACACACAAGGACATACACATAAAAACAGAGTGAAAAAGGTAAACGGAGCTTCCAGATGACTATCCGCCCCAGGCTCTCAGGTTACAGGAGCAAATTTTCCAAAGCAACATTTTCATCTTAGTTTTTCCTCTCTATGGTTTTGTCGCTCTTAGGAGACCTGTCACATGTTTCCATCAGGCTGCAGAGTTACTATAGGTCAGTCAACATTTCGAATGAGATGATTCTTTAATAAGCTTTTTCCACTCTTACTCAGTGTTTGGGGCCTCAGATAGCAGTCTTGCCTTACAGATGCTTATCTTCAGAATGTCCGCACACCTTTGACACACTTCCTTAACCTCTCCAGACCCCGTGTCCACTGTGATGAATGTGACATGTTTGAGTATGCTTAAAATTCTTAGTTCCTCCCTTTAACTGAGTGAAATAATCAGTCACTGTTCAGTTTTCACTCACAGTGACAAATGTGCTGAAATTACTTTTCCAGTAGTTGTTCCATTTTGAAATAAGTACACAGGAGGCTTAACTATTTGTATACAGCAGTAAATACATGCACGTCAAAAACAGAGGAGAATTTCTACATGAATGAAGGGTGTTAATTTAAAGAAAAAAACTTTTAAAGGGAGACCCTGCAGGGGAAAACAGTTTTTTCATGGTCAGTTTTTAGATTTGGACTAGGAGAACAAAAACATCTTTAATACAAATTTTAGTGTTTATTTTAGTTCAGATTTCTGTTCTGGAAATGTATGCAAAAAGTGCAAATTTGAGGTCGATTCGTAATCCAATCTGATGCTTTACACTAACAGGAGAGTTTTGCTGATTCAGAGTGATACTGAGAGATATACAAAATGTCTTCTGTTTAAACCTTTGACTCCAATGTGTCAACAAAATGAAACAAAAAATTTGAACCTGGCTTTATCCAATGTTCAGATTTTTGTTGTGGAAATGTATGGAAATTACACCATATTTAGTTAGACAATGCATTATTTGCATGTTTAAATCTAAATTTTGTAATACAAAAAAATACTTAATGTAAGTTATCAACTAGGGAAGTTAATAGTGATATCTGTATGTTAAAAGTTTTACCCTCACCTGTAGGGTTTCAGGTGTGAATGGGTTAAGATCTACTGTTCTGTATGTGAAGCCCAGTGCCCTCAAACCAAACAAAGACTCCGTCTCAGTGTTGATGCAGTAGATCCTGAACCTTTATGAGCGTGCTGAAAGGCCTGCTGCTGGGAGGGTGTACAGATGGATGGTGGTCAGCAGAGGCTCCTGGGCAGATGACAGCAGGCCGTCCTGTGGGAAGCGAGGAGTAATAATGAGCGGTACAGATGAGAAGGCCTTTGAAGGGAGAGGGCGTGACCTGGCTATGTAAGCTAGGGCAATAGGTGGCAGATGCCATGAAAAGCACTACAGTCGCCGGTAGAATATGTCTTATGAAGACTAAAACATATATTATGTATTACTCCTAGCACTGTCAGTATCTGTTGACGTGTGGTGTATGTTCTGAATATCTTATTTTGGTCTCTGTTTGAATTATTTTGCATTGTTTAGCTTTTGCTCCCAACCAAGCCTTCAGTTCATTTGAACTTTTCCTCTCTGTCTCAGGCAGTAGCTTGTTGTCTCATGCTGTGTTATTTTATGTATGTAGCACCCATAATAATTCAAACGTGCATGCATAACACTGACAAACAATCACACACACAACTCCAAAATCACCTCCAGCCAAGGCTCAATCACTGTAAAGTTTGGTCCTTTGGAGTCGAAGAAAAAAGACTTACTGCCGCTTTCACTTACCTATACATCATGTGCTGCCTAATGCGACGCCTCAGGGACAGAAAATTAGGCAGCTGCCTTGACAAATCTCACCGAGTGGGTGTGTTAGTTTATTCTTTTCAAGTCCAAACTCCCACCATTATTTATCTGCCTCCCCTTGGTTAAACCTCTCCTTTTCTCCACTTGATTCCCTTTTAATACGACTCCTACAAAAACACCTGATTGCACAGAAATTCTATATTCAAGCCGCCAGGAGTTCAGCAATGTATCTTGATATTCAAACCCCAGCTCCTTGTAATTGTTCCACTATCCAAAGTCTTTTTGCCTCCTCCAAATCAAGTGCCCATCCCTGTGATCACAGCCAGCATCTTAACAATATCCATGTGTCCTGAGGAGCACTCTGTGGCTGCGTGTTCAAATACACTCAAAGTGTATATGCACAGTCTACACACACTTGGAGTCATTAGGATGGAATCACCACAGGTCTTTAAAAAGTTGGCTACCGAGTCAGTGACAGGAAAAATGCCCAGAGCGCTCAAAGAGGACCAAGTTTTGTTAACTGCACGTCTAATACCTTTTCATTTATCTTCAAGAAAAACTTCATCTGACATACATACTGAGACTTAATACTGCACACTAAATGATGGTTGTTATTATATTCATCAACAAAACATCTTGGAATCCGTCAGTGTTTAATCTGATGATTAAAATGGGGTGAAAATTTGGTTCAGTAATAAATCACTTTTTCAAAGTTACAAAGGAAAATCTGACACAATGCAGCCACTCTGTATTGTTTCTTGAGGGATTCTGGTGCATAATTCAGTGCTCATTTACATTGTCTCCTTATTTTCCTCCTTAGTTTTCTGAGCTGTGCTTGTTTACTGTGAAATGAGATGATGATTTTTCTTGTCTTTTTTGTGCATCAGAAAATACAACAAAGTGAGTGTGTGTGGGGGGACACTTTTTTTTAGACTGTCTATATTTTTCAGTGAAACTTTGTCAAAAAACTAAAAAGATATTGCCTTAACCGAATGTTATCCTTGGAAAACCGCTCTAATCGCTAATTAATAAGTGCATGTTTGAAGGTGTGTGGAAGAAAACATGTTTTTAATCTTGTTTGGTTGCACAGAAAGTCACACCATTAATAGTTGAGGGCAGTTATTTACCAGACTTTGCATATTATTGCAAAGAGTTTGTGTGTCTTTCCCTCCCCGTCCTTGGTAGTTATTATGTCCATATGTTGTAGATTAGATTCCTGGGGGAGGAGATGGGAAGACTTTAAGAGGTTGACACAAGAGGAACTTTTACCTGACTTTAACAGCCTCTTTTACATGCCTGCCTTAAGAAATTGTTTGTTTAATCTATTGTAATTGCCTTTAACTTTTCCTGCCAAGTGTGAGAGAAAGCTCTGTGGGCCGTAAACCTATAGCTTGGTCTGTCTCTGACTGTGACTGCTGCTTTAGAGCTTTCTGGATGTTTTGCCCATGGCTGAACTATTTAAAGGCCCCAGTTTCTTTTAGAGGGGAAACAATGTAGCTACCAATAAAGTTCTGCCAATTTATGGCAGAGACAAAAAGCATCGAGCAAAAAGGAAAGCTAGAGGTCCAAATGAATGTGAGTGCTTTATCCTGACAGTTCATTTTAGTCACTCATTAGTATATGCCAAAGATTTTTAATACAATTCTTTCAGTGCTGCCATTAACTTAAAAATAAGTTTGTGTACAGAATGTCTCTTAATTCACTGTGTTTGACTGCAGTTACATCACACTTCATTTCACCACTGTGCTCCATCAACTAAAATCATTTTTGTTTGTATTATATTTAGTGCCGCTGACATTTTATTGATTGAGTTTCCTCATTGATTAATGCTTAATATATTGTTATACACACATTAATTTGCTTACTTTCTTCCACAGTTGTTGTTTAATTGCCTAAAAAAAATCCTACTAATGTACATAACAACACTCAACCCAAAATACGCCTACAGTTTATTTACAGAATGAGATACCCAACATTTGGAAAATGAAACACACATTAAATAATTTAAGCTTATTTTGAATTTATTGGCACAGCAAAATGTCACTACAATATTTTCAAGACTTTTTCTTACAAAAGAACCTGTGTAAAAATTGACAGGGTAATTTTTAAAAGTGTTTTGGATGAAGACCCGTCTTTTATAGAGCAGAAGGAGAACACTGTACAATGTACACTTTCCCTGTACACCAACCCACTCACACACTTGTATGCACGCACACTTCCTGCTGGGTAAATATTCATGGTCATTCCAGTAAATTCTTATGTTATTTATCCTTTCTCTTTTCATTAATTTCACTTAAAATTCTGGCAATTAGCACCTTTTAGTGTCAGTGTGTTTTTATCACCTCGGAGAGAAAATCCAGGACTCAGAGCTCAGGAGCGGAGTGTGTGGGAGCCGAGCGGAAAATGACCCGGTGTGCCACAAAAAACACTGAATATCAGATGGAAAGACTTTCTTGTTTTCCTTTTCATGTGTCCCTCTTTTCTTTTATTTCTCCTTTACTCCATTGCTTTTATGCTATTTCGTTTTTGAACATGTTTCTGGCAGCGGTCCGCTTGCTGACTGGAACAGATGTTGTGCTTGGATTGTAGTGGCATTGTTCTGGTGTGACTGCAACAGTGTGTGTGAGCACATTCAGCGGTTGTGGTGAAAGTGAGTCTTCTTCCCTTACGGTTTCCCCTCCTTGTGATTAGGACTTAAAGGGCAGAGGTGGTATCCAGCCCACCCTGTCTGTCTGTCTGTGTCTGTGGAAGGACCCAGCTCCAGACTGCGGACCGTGCCATGTGGGTGTGGATATGCCTGCCTGAGTAAACACCTCCTGGCCAAATCACAGTGTACTGTATGGTCAGGAGATGATGGTCAGTTGACTCTTTGATCATCGAGTTATCTGGGATGCAGATGTTCCCCGTTCAAGAAATGAATCTCATCTGTTCC
>JAPZEB010000023.1:13538713-13555328 GCA_029783705.1 Chaetodon striatus | reverse complement strand
AGATGAGTCACCGAATCAATTCCTTACTGTTAAATGGCATCTGCCACACAGTTTCACTGATTGCAGTGGCTTCTTTCCAGGCTACACACCGCGTGTTGTTTGCTGTGTAACGATACAAGTATTCTGTTATACGAATACATTTTTGGAAAGGTGCTGCTGAGAATTTTATGATGAAATCAATGCCGCTTTAATTTCTGTACACTAAATATAAGGATTTAATTAACCTGCTGTGGTTTCCGAGGGGTTATGTGCTGGACTATTTCTTGGACAAGCGTAGAAATTTCTCAAAGTCTTGGCATTAGGATGCAGCTGCCAGGCAACCAGCGGACAGTCCAGGAAGTTACAATCACTTTTACATGTTTTTTTTTTGTGCAATCAAAATGAAATATAACATTTTTATGATTAGTGACCTTCAGAGGTGTTGGTTGCTGGATTTAGTTACAGTTGGGCAGAGCCAGGTTAGCTTTTTCTCTCTGTTTCCAGTCTTTATTCCAAGCTATGCTAACCAGCTGCTGACTGTAGCTTTGTATTTATTGAGCAAATATGAGTGTCTTTCTCATCTGACTCTTCAAACAAGCATATGTCCCATTTGTCAAACTATTTCTTTTAGACATATTAGACTCTGACAAGTGGTAGAGAGAGACATTATGGGAAAGAAAAGGCTGTGTTAAACACTCTAGAATGCCACATAGACAGCAACTATGGTGGTAAAATAGTTGTATATAATCCATCATCATGTATTTCTGTGTTTGTACTTTATGCAGACTGTCAGTCTGTGCTTGATTAGAGCAAATGTTGTATACCATGCAGCATCTGTGCGCTGTACTTTAACTGCAGTCAGATAGACCACAGACCATACAGTGTACTGTATGTGGTGAACAGAGATTTGATTTCATACACATTTTACTGTAAACTATTGCTAGACTCATAATCAAAAGCTCCGAGGCCCCGCCTGATATGAGCGCAGCGAGCAAGCCTGTCAGCTTTGATTGACACTGAAAAGTGCCAGTCTTTAAGGGCAGTGCAGTCAAAACTAGGTGGGTTAGGTTATTGGCAGGTAGACTGCAGGGTTGGGTGATAGCGAGAGTCTAAAGGGCACGGAGTTTAGTCTGAGCATACTGTAAGATCCTTTTGTGAGATTTATTAGCAGCAGATAAGGCTGATAGCCATCTGTAGCCACGCTCACTTCGCTCAGCCAGCCAATGCTGATCCGCTGCCAAAGCACACAGAATGATACATTCCTTAATGTGTCTGGCAGGAGAGAGAGAGAGAGAAGGAGAGACAGAGAGAGAGCATGTGATTTGCGGGGGTCATATTATGGATCTTTTTATAAATCTGTTTCTGCTTCGTGTTCTGAAAACAGCTTTTGCTTCTTTTTTCTTCCATCCCACATCTCTGTTTTCAGGTTAAAAGGTGAGGCATTTACCACTGGCGTGTGTGTGTGTGCGTGTGTGTATGTGTGTGTATGTGTGTGTCTGTGTGTCCACGGACAGACAAATAAACTACCTCATTATTGTACAAGCCTGAACCTTTATGGGGAGGAGGAGAGGAAGCTGTGAAAGAGAGGAGGAGAGGCATGATAGCGTTTTAATCACAGCTAATAGTGCAGCTACTAATGAGACTGTGAGTCTGTGAAAACAGCCCCCTGAGATCATGGGAGGTGACATGCCGCGGGAGCAACACGCACACCCAAGCACACACTTGCACACACACACATTACATTACATTACATTAATTGCTGTCTGCATTACAAGAAAACAGTAATGCTACAAATTAATGGGGAAAATCCTTACTTGTGTGTCACCTGCAAACACCTGACAGTATGCACGAACACACTCACAAACACACATCCACACACAATTACAAACGCCCATGCACACTTACATCTTGAAGTAATTGCCTGTGAGAGTGAAACCACTGGGCGGTGGTCTGCGGCTTGCTGTGAGTCTGCTCTCTGCTGGACAGATCTGCTATGATGTGAAGCGTGCAGAGCAGGTAGTGACCCTCTCTGCTGTCTCCCTCTTCTCTCAGCTCCTCTTTATATTCTAAATATAGCCAAAGACATTCATAAATGTCAGCCTGGCCCTTTATCTCGCTGAACAGGCTGTACCTAGTCAAATAAAGGCAGACTCAAGGCCTTGCTCTCATGTCTCTTTCCAGGTTAGTTAGTGATTCCTGGAGCCAAAGTCCTTTTTTTTCGTGGGATGGGATTTTGATCATAAACTGTTCCCTATGATGATGTTCATATCAAACAGCCGGATGAACTTTCCGCCTCAGTAAACTTTATCCCAAACATGCAGTATAGATTTACACTTTTTCCAACATCTGCGTCGCAAGTTGTGTTTTCAATTCCAAAAGAGATGCCGTGCATTTAATTTCATGTGCTATTTAGAGGCACAGAAACCACTCAGACTCCATGGTGTTCTTAATCCCCCCTGGGCTCCATGTCTCTTCTGCATATTGTTGAAGTGGAGTAAGTAACATAATACTGGAATAAAAGAGCGCTGTGGATGTTTTTGATAGGCTGCTTTTGAAAAATTGACTGTTGTTGCTGCAGCTTTGGAGAAAAATTTAAATGCACCCAAGTTTATTTGTTGGCTACTCAGTACTTTGAGGACAAGAAGACAGACCGCTCAGACTGTGGGAATGGATCACAATATTTACACTTGTAACGGCATATCTATTTTTAACACATGACTAAGTAGCTAGTTTATAGACTCTGTGAGTGACCACTCGACTTAATCTTGGTTATTTTATTGCTCTTGGTCTGAAAATACTACCCCCAGCTTTGGCCTGAACCCCCACTGGAACTTGACCACACGATATTCCTGTGTATCTGTGCATGTGTTGATGTGGTGGAGAGTGAAACAACAAGGAGAATGGTGGGATGGTGGGAAAGTGGATTATCGTCGATAGGGATAAACCACCTCTTTCATCTGTCCTTCTTTCAGTCTGGGCTGTTAAAAAGTTTCCAGCCACACAAAGTTTTTGAAGCTATTTTTGCGGTGAAGTTGGAACCGTGGCCATATAATCTGAATATTGGGTATTAGATACACATAAAACAATACAAGTTGGAACCCCTGAGGTTTTTTTTCAAATGGATATGGTTGGCCGTGGGACAGAGCACAGCTGGGAGGGCTTTAAAAGTGGGCATTTAACAATACAGCCTTAGACACTTTCTCCACTCTCTCCAAAAAGGTTTTCATTAGTTTGCTCTGGAAAAATGTGGCAAATCGGTTTTGACAAATTTGCTGGGTCAGAGTGTCAGGCTTTTGTTAAGCCCACTGGAAACTATCACGGTCTCTTAACCATATGTAGTTTAACATCCATTATCATTTTTTAAAGTATGTCTGAGCTTCTTGGAAGCTTGAAAGGGAAAAACAATGATTAGGACCTCACTACCACCATTCCTCTGTAGGTTTCCTCTTCGAATGTGTCACTACATGTGGAAAAACTACCACTGTGAAACAAGAGTTTCAAACCCTGCAAGCTGTAAAATGTATTTAATTGAATGAGTGACCATTAAACATACAGCACATTTACATTACAGCTTTTTTTTCATGACGTGAGAGGGCTGCGATGACAAACTCTCTAACACACACAACAGGGGAGTGGATTTATTAGGGTTAATTGGCCTTGCTAATGGCCACCCTACATGTGATGCACATAATGTTGAGGATGTAAGCTTCCACAGCGGAAAGCAAGATCATCATTAATAGCTACACCACCTCCCGGGATAACTCTGCCTTGACTTCCTGTGAGAATAATATGAACTGAAGGAGGGATAGACTGAATGCATGAGAGAAGGACTGGGAATATGTCAAATACTGGTGACATTCAGTGCAGGTTTGAAGTGGGAGGAGCTGCTGGTTCCAGAGGTATTTACTCACATTTTAAATTCACATTCTTAATGCTATCCTCAGCATTTTCAACACAGACACACAGGAGTTTAATGAAGAAAATAAGGATCTTAAAGGTTTATGTAATGTCTACCTTTTCTTGCTATTTCAACTTTGTTTCAGAGACATTGTGTTTGCATCAACTAATTACTATTTTCATTATCAATCAGTCTGTAAATTATTGTCTTGATTAATCAATTATTTGTTTGGTCTATAAATTTTTTGTCTAGTACCTAAAAGTATTTCCTTTGCTGTCATAGAAAACTGAGGGAAAAGCTGCAAATCTTCACCTTTAAAGGGACTCTGAGTGAAATTCAGAGCATGTAAGTTGTCTGAAAACGCTTCTCAACTTTAAAGGTGGCTGAGTTGATGCCTAGCAGCTGTCGAGGCTTACTTATTTACATAAACTGCATAAAACAGCTGCAGATGCTTAATAATGCTAACCGGGGGGGAACCACTGGGTGGGCACTGTTTCCACAACAACACTCTGATATCAGTGATAACCTGCAAAGCGGTGGTGGTAGGCCAGCCAGTGGGAAACACACATGCACTGACATGCATATGTGGCTGGACCAGCTTACCACAGCAAACCACAGAGAAGCTCGGATTACAACACACACAGAGATAGCACATTTCCATGCTCAGGACGTCATTACTCATCTTCACCTTTACAGATCAGATAATGGTTTGCTGCTATATTAATGCTCTGAATGTAAAACACAGAACCTGGAACCAGTGATTTTGTGCTTGTCAGCTGGAACAGGTTTGTTTTGCAGGGTATCATAAAATGTGTGCAGCAAAATTGCAGGTCTGACCTTAAATGACCTTCCTTATCTGTACAAGGTTAGGGCCTTAACTAAAGCCCAGTAAATCTTGGCTGATCCTACCAACCTCCTGTCCAAGGCGTTCAAGTTGCTTCTGTCTGCCAAAGTGCAGAACCAGTAGCCCTAAGAGCTAATGTCAGGGTTCAAGATTAATAATTTTTTTTACTTGCCTGGTCAGACAAGTTGGTCTGAAAATCTACCTGTCAGTGACTGTTTTTACTTGTCCCTATATCAATTGTTTTATTTATTAGTGGTTGTCAAATAACCACAGGTTAAAGTTAATTGCCACGAACAACAATTCCATTTTATACGCCTTGCTCTCAACCTTGCAGCAAATGCGCAATTCAGTACATAGGCTTAAATGGAATTTTGCCCCCAACCTTCTAACGGAGCCTGGTCTTACTCTGATGTCGTCGTATTCTGGCGCTCGGGCAGTGACCTGTGGTGTCAGAAACCAATGAAAAAAAGGCGTCCTTTAACGTCAGCATGATACGCGACTGGTCGGCATTATGGTTTAACGGCAGCCGGCGGTGTCAGGAGGAAACGCAGTGGGACAAGGACAAAAGTTAAGGCGGTGAAAGTCCGAGTGGGGCGGGTGGTATTGATTTGATTTTGATTGAGACTGTATGTAAATGGTGTCATGCCATATGTGGACGTGGAAAGTCCATGACTAAACATCAGTATGTGACGAGATTGGAGTGAGAATGTGTTGTCTAACGCCACCCAACTAAACTCCTGTTTAAAGGAGCCCCAGCTCATAAACTTTGTCTTTCGTCATTTCCTTGCAAGTGCCTCATCGGTACTGCACATGTGCACATATGACAGGGAAGCGAGATGGCTCATTCCTTAGCTTCTTATGTCATCTGCTCCAGAAAAACCAAATGTGCTGAATTCTTTTTACCACTTGCCCGATTGGGTAAGCGAGTTGCTAGATTTACTAGCCGGAGATGCCATTTTACGAGCCCCGGGCCAATTGGACAGTCTTTATTGTTGAGCCTTTTTATTTGTCCCTGCTGCATGGCCTTTTAATTAGCTCAATGAGATCTTTATTGTCTTTATAGTTATTGTTTATTGTTTGTCTGTTGGTTGTGTGGTTACTACTGGCTGTACAACATATTGCCCCTAAGGGATCATGCAGATATTCTTTATTCTTAAAAATCACTTAAATGTTTAACGTCGTTGTCAATTGCCTGATCAATTAATCAACTAATTGTTTCAGCTTTACTTGGAAGTGCTTCAGCTGTCATACAACACTGTCTATGCACAAAGTCTTTACCTCCAGAACCCTAAACACCTTAAATACTGTTACATTTTCCTCTTTGAAACCCTATTGAAGTGATAGCTATGCAGCCAACTACCCACATACATACTAAGGAAAACACAAAAAGATGAACAGTGAGGAAGAGAGGTGGAGGATGAATGAGAGCAAGCAATTCAAGAGTAAGAAAGGGAGAGAAAGAAAAAGTGAGTGAGAGAGAGTTCAAACTGACATCTAAACTCCCTGATGAGTAAAACAGTGAAGGCAGCAGGAAAAAACCTGCAGGACACACACACACACACACTTACAGTCCATTCTGCATGACAGAAATGCCACCAGTTGTGCAGAGACTCCTCTGTATCAGACTCAATAATCCCTCTAAATGTTAATGTCACATTCACATCATTCATCATCGTTGTCTGTGATTGTGTGTATATTCGTCATGTAACGCAGGCTGTGGTCCAGACAGGGGATATGTGGGGGAGAAAAGAATCAAGGATGGGTTTGAAACAGACAGAAGATAAAGGGTTCACAAGGCAGTAGCAAACGAGGCCTTTGTTAGTTTTGGCAGATAGATGGGTCAGCTACAGAGAATCCCTCATGCGCCAGTTCCCAGCTGTACGTCAACTTATCATGAGCTTTATTTAATCATTTTGATAATTATTTTAAGAACTGTATATTAAGAAAGAATGTTTAAATATTGGGGCTGGGGTATCTGGGGACATGAGGAAACAGTTAGTATTAAAGAGATGGTTTGGATTTTTTGAAGTGGGGTTGTATTGGGTACTTATCCACAGTCAGTGTATTGCATACAGTAGATGTCAGTTGGCAGCAACAAAACTTATTTTACCAACTACAATCTCAGCAGACATTAAAAAAATCTACAGTTTAGGTGTACGCTATATTGACAGTATTTTCAACTCTTTACCTTTCTGTCAGACTGCCCGTTTCGATTTGGAAGTTGTTAACAGCTTCAGTTCCTCGTCCATGTTCTCATCAAAGCCACCAGACTCCATTAACAAAAACAATAATTTTGGCCGGCTGAATACAAGAGCTGCTGGTCTAACGCTACCTCAATCAGTTAGTTAGTTAGTTTGTGTTATTGTGTGACTTTGATGAATCTGAACTAACCCTTTTAAGTGCCAAAGTCACACAATAGCACAAACAAAATAACTGATTGATGCAGCGGTAGACCAGCAGCTCCTGTGTGTAGTCATGTTAAATTACTGTTTTTCTTAATGGAGTTTTGCTATGAAGTGACCAATATAACAGCTTCATTTCCCCATCAGAAATTGCAGTGAAAATATTCTTACATACTTGAATAAGTGTACATATAGCATAAATTGAAACTGTCGCAGTACATTGCTTAGCTTCCGTGTCAACTCCAGCCTACTTCTCCAAAATGGGGGCGTGTCAACTGACATCTATACACTGACTATGGATAACTAACTCATACAACCCCCTTCAAAGATCCAAACTTTCTCTTTAATCCCTCTTTTTACTTTCATAATACAAATTTCCAAAAATGTTGTAAATAAAGAACTGCTTGAGGTGACAGATGTCTTATACATAAAAGCAGATCTGGACACAGCAGGGGCGCATGCTTCTGTTTAGGGCTGAAAATACAGAGACCAAAAGTTTGGTGAGCAGGGAGGAGGAGAGAGGAGGACAGGAGTCATTAAAGACATGATCTTTAATCAATATCCACATAATGAGAAAGTTCATGGAGACATTTAGCAGAGGCCTGAGAAAGAACATGACTAATATATCCAAGTCAGCGGTGAAAGTTTTATAGCAGCAGGAGATTTTAAACAGGTGCCTTAGAGGACAGGCAGCAAAGTTAATATGCCCTATTGCTGAATGATTAAAACATTCCAGTTAAACCGTTGCTGTTTGTATGTAAATCAGTTTTCTCCACTAATGTGTGTGTGTGTGAGAGAGAGAGTGTGGGCTTGATAATATCAAGCAGACCCTGGGGTGGACAGAAACAAGGGAGGGGCAGAGAGGAATTCAGGGCTGCAGAGATAGAGCGGAGGGGCTCCACTTTGTAGACAGGTGGACAGGTAGCAACAGAGGCCTCATTGTACACGGCTTAATCAGGCAGGCAGGTGTGCCGCTCAGCACTCGCCTCACCCCGGCAGCACAGCGCACTCCTTGACTCCTTGCCTCCTCCCGGCCATCTCTCCCCTCGTGCAGTCTTATTACTGCGGCTCAATGTGCCTGCAGTCATGGCCAGTAATATTAAGTTTGCTTTAATATTGATGGATTAGAAAATAATAGTTGATGCTATTGGAAAGCTTGCAACAGCATGAGGTATCACTTGAATATGAGATGTGCCATGGACTCATACAGTCATGGAAATTAATGGACCGGTGTTGAGTGCATAATTATTTTCAATTATGCACACATGACTATGAGGTGGAATTTTCTGTCGGTGAAATAATGTAGTCATGAAAGTGAGGGAGGGAGTAAATTTTGGTTTAAAAGACAGAACATTAGGGAGGAATGATGAGTAAAACACAAAGCAATTAATGCAGAGAGCAGAGGAGAAGAGGGGGTGCAGTGAATGAGGGAGATATAGTTATAGATAAATTGCAGTTTAAGCAAGCAATTTTGCCAAGCCAGGTCCAGGTTGATAAATCTGTCAGCGGTGTGGCCAGGCTACACAGATCCAGGTTACAGTAGGACTTGACTCTGCTGCTCCCCAGCTGGCTTGGACCTCATCCAGAACCTCATACTATATCTTGGACTCGTTCCAAGCCTCTGGTCTGTCCTTACCCAGCCTCGGCCCACACCCCTGCCACTACCAGCCGGACGTCCTCTTGGCACTGTGCCTTGCAGCTATAGTCTCTTTCTGTGGACCGTTCAGCTTCTGTCCACTAGCTCTCCGGCCTCCAGCATTTGTCGATGCTGATAGAAAATTTGCAAGGATTTCCTGGTAATAAAAATAATTCAGGGAAACTGAGGCATTACTGTTTCTGTCTCCCCTTACAAGTTTATACAAATCTTTATTAATCCTGCAGCTCATGCACCGTGACCAAGGGAAGACTTGTGGGTGTTACAAACCAAAGTAGAGAATGCAATATTGTAATGACCTAATGTAATTCAACTGGCTCTCATTTGTAGTTTTCTGAGATGTACTAGAAACTCAAAACAGTTGACCACTATCATCCGTTGCATGACCTTGACACCACTTTAAGAGCCAAAGCAGGATCGTGTCATGGGGACTCTGGCTCTAAATTTTGCGATCTGTTGGTTAGAGTCTGGTCACACTCTTATTTAACCTGTGGTGAGGCTCTGGACCTATTACCGTCCAAGTGGCCACGAGGCCACTCTGTGGTCCAGGTCATTGTGTTCTGTTGGTTTGCAGACCTCGGCCCTGGATTTGACGGCGGTGCTGTTGTTTGTCTGGCTGCGGCTACATGCATGCTTTCAATCTGCAAGCTGCGTTTCGGAACAGTTAATGCTCTGTGGTAATTTGCATTTTATTTTGTTCTGCTCTCCAAACGTATCCAACAGTGATGCAATGAAGATGCAATGCTGCTATCACGGCCCATCAGCTCAGTGCTCTGTGTAAGTAGATGTTACAGGCGTACGGCTCATTTGCAGTGTAGAGAGGCCTCTTGTTTAGAGAATTATCAGAGAGAAAAGACAGCGCTGGGAGAGGGTGTGAAACTGACAGGAGGCAGGCAACTCTCAACATGTTTACCTTGTTTTAACACTGCACTCTTTTTATCTCCACAGCCGCCTCTATAGGTTGCAGGTTCAAGCTGTCATTGGATATTAAACAATTTTCTCAGAAGCATGTGTTGTGGTTTGGTTAATAAAATGTTTTTGATTTCACCTCCTGAAGTCTCATCGTGTGTAGGAGCACTTAAACATCCAATAGTATTTATGTTCTCAATTAAATATGGTTCAGTACAATAATTATGTTCTTTAAGGATGTTTTTAAGTATAGAAAGCTGTTATACGGTTAATTAAATTTGAACATTTCTGTACATCTGGATAAGTCAAAAATACTGCACCCTGACTGGCAGGCAACCTCAGCATGTCTGTTTCAAATGTCAAAAGGAGGATTTCTACACATAACGAAGTTTCATAGATGAATTGTAGAAATGGTTTAAAGAAAGAGTTCAGTCAGAACCAGGTCTTTGAACACCCTAAATTGAGTTGGTCCAAAATTATTAACATTCGCAACATTAAATTCAATCAGAGAAAATCAAATCTCGTCTTGTTAAGCATCATTTATATTTAAAAAATGTAAAAATCCTTTAATAGGAAACATCTATGTTTTTATCTCTGTGTTTAATTTATTTCATGATTTACCATCTGACACACACACACACACACACACACACACACACTAGATAGTGCTCTGACTTTGCCTGTTCCATAACTGATGTATCACCACTCCACAATAAATACCATAACATTCAATGTGTTTGGAAAGTTACATTAAAATAATGCTAATCTAACTGACAGTATATGACCCACGGTTCTTTGTTACACAGGTGATTGTGGATAAAATGCCTTGATCATTTTTTTGTATTTTCTTTTTATTGTTCTCCCGGGACAGAGCTGAAAATAACACAAAGGTTTCCTTGTTCTGCTGTGATAGACGCTACCAGGTTGACATAAGTCATTGTGCCTCAGATGGATGTTACTGAGCTGAGTTTCATGAAAATAAACCATTGCATCTTCTCTTGGTTGTGCACAAGGCAGATAGTAACTTCACCAACATCACTCTCCCTTGTTAGACGGCAGAAGTTGACTGTTGGTATCAGGTTGCGATTTGTATCTCCGCTCGGTGTATTTTTAGCTCTGTTTAGATCTGCTGCTATGAGAAGTGTTCTCAGGTTTTCTGTGGTGTACACAGGCTGTACAGTGATGTCTGGAAAAGCCATTGTTTAACAGGAGCCCCATCACTGTGAATGAGATCCTTGCCATGTTTTGTGCTGCTCTGCTTTCACTCGCAGAGACTTTGACAGTAGAAAAATCAGCAAAGCATAGAGAGGGGGAATCTTTGGTTCCTTTTCTTTATACCAGCCTGACGGTACTGACAGTATTGACAGGCCTGACAGTATATGACAGTATTGTGAAATCTAACGGCGGTTCACTGAGCTGTAACAAGTCATGTCGGAAACACCTAATCCTCCTGGTGACACCAGTTCTGTGGGATGCGAGAAACTATCCGAGCCTCTGTCTTCACTCTTTGAATATCAATCACTACATAAGATGACGACAGTCATTAACCACTTGGTAATTGCAATGGTTTGCTTCCTGTTGACTAAGGCATAAGAAATATGTCAGCGCATGAGGAAATAATATCCGAGCAGGCATCCCCCGGCTTGTAAGAATCAGCCGCTATGACAAAGATAAATTGCTTGTTTTTTGTGAGGATTTTCACATTAGTCTGCGTCAAACACAAACACAACATTGTGAGGAGGATAATACATACGAACCCTACCACCCTGATCAGCAAATGAAATGCTAATGCTCTGGGATTATCTCTGAACTCTAACACACCTAAGGGGCATTGCCAGGTTTTATAGTGGCCTGTTGAATCACACCTTGATTTATCCGTATCATATAGGGCCCTATATAAAGTGTGTGTTGCTAAGGCACATTGTTTGTTTATAGCCAAATATATTTGAGCAATAGAGCAGTAAACTAAGACGTCAACATGAGACTTAACAATGTTTAAATACACTAAATGAACTCCACATTCTTCTATGCTGTTGTTTAAGAAATGATAAACAAAAAAAAGCATAAAAATGATGGATTGTTACAGCTTTTAAAACATCTTCTTACTATTACGTCCAAAAGCTTGAGAAGATGCTGCCACGTCATTAAATCGTTTTTTTTTTATACTGGCTACTCTAGAAGTGCTTAGCTTAAAAGTAGTCAGCCTAATGTTGATATCTATCTACCAGCCACTACAAAATAAAACTTTTTCACCATGACCTAAAGGTCCACAAGAAAAGAATTGGCTCTGCCACAGTGTTTGATATATTTTACTTATACGATCCTGGAAAAGAAAAAAACTGCAATTCCTATTTTCTCTAGATGCACCAGTCCATGACTTGCAGGAGGTACTGGCGGAGCAGACCTGGAGACTTTGTCCGGCTGTAGACAGTCAGATGTATTCAGTGAAACTGTCAGGTAGAATAATTTATATTAGAGAAACTGCAGTGGAAGAGATGATATAAAATGTCTTATGGGAGAGATAAAAGTTGTAAGAAATGTCTGGGAAAATATAACTAAGCTGAATGATGGAGGAAAAGGAGAGTGACCTGTTGCAGGATGTAGAGGCAAATTTGTGTTTGCAGGTTGTACTGCATTATGGATAGAGAGGTCATTTTGAAGAGAGTTTGAGAGAAAGTTAAAAGGCAGCAGAGCAACAGTGGCATCCAAGTGGAGTTTCTCGTCAACTGTCAAATCAGTGTCCAGTGCTTGACCTTAATTTGGTCCATTAAAATACTTAAAAACAGATAACTGAGGCTCCTTAATAGCCTCCATTACCTGATGACATCATCATGTTTTTGTTTATTTGTTTGTTTTTTTTAAACTTTGGAAAGCATTCTCCAGAACCACAGGTGACATTACTTTGTTTTTCACAGGCTGAATAGTCCTCCCCATGACGTACAGCCTGAACTTAATGTGAAAATTGGGGGATTTCCCCTTTAAGAAAAGCACCATATAACAATCAGCACTTAAAATAAATTTTTATTGCCATGTGTACAGTATGTGTGCATGCATGTAAGTAACAAGTTCCACTCTGCTTGTGCACAACATTTAACAAGGCCTCCTTGTCTTTCTTATTTTGCCTTTAACCTGTATTTTGTGTGCAATTAACTTTCCCCGCAGTAAAGTATGTGACTGAGGGGAGGACTGATGGGGTTGATGGGAGGCAGTAATTGAATGGGTGAGAGAAAATGGATAAGGAAAAGATAGAGTCGGTGAGTGAGGGAAACAAAGAAGCGGGTCAGGGAAAGTCAGCGAATGTCAGCACATCCAAATCAGATGCCGGGCCCTCACCCATGACCTTGGCACAGTGGGATTTGCAGTTCTGAAAACAGTAAGTATGTCAGTGAAGAGAAGAGAGATAGTCGGCCCTAAATCCACCTCTGTGAGTCGTTATGATTTACCTTGTTTTCTTTTTCCATTGCAAAGAATACCAAAGGAGTTTAAACTCTGCCCTCCTCTTTTATTATGACATAAATATAGAAGTTATATCTGTGCCTATTTTAAAGCAAATGAGTAAAGTTGACTTTGGATATATTTAAATGGGCTACAGTCCATTTAGCTTTTTAGCGTTGCTGTAAGTACTTATTTTGGCACTCCTCTCACCCTGTGTTGCGTGTGTGAATGTATGTGAGCTTTGTTGTTGTTCTTCATTTGTCTTCCCTGTGGTTTGAGTTTGAAGTATTTATTGATGTCGGGTGTTGTTTGTAATGTGTTTTTAGATTTAGACGTGTCATAAAGTAATATGTTTCTGTTGATATTTCTAGACAGTCATTGTTATTGTTAGTTTTAACTACCGAGCTTTGGGAGGTTTTTTCAGCTCCGGGGGCTGATTGTAAAGGTTTTTGTGAGAAGCTCAATGACTACTTCTCTGTAAATGTTTTGCCACTCTGTGGCTGTCAACTTGTTATCATGCTACATTGGACCACATCTTTATAGAGCTTTAAAGTCACAATGAAATCAAAAAAGACTTTTTCACCATGTCACACAATTTTCAGTGTCATAATGTACACTAATTTAAGCATTTAATCCCCTCAAAACCCCTTACACATTGTGCTGCCAAGCATTGTTCAAACCCACAGAGCCGTATTTTAACAGGTTTAACTTTTTAATGAATTCTGCAGAAAAGGGCATTAAACAAGGCACAACACATATATTCCATCTGATGTTGTGCGAGTTATTTTAGCTTCTGTTGTCACAGATAAAGAATATACTGTAGGGTATAAAACGTTTCACTTTAACGCTCTGTTAAGGCCCACTAAGCAGCCGTCTTGACATTGAAATTACTGGTATATTCTTTTATAATTGGACAGTCTGACTTACCAAAAATAAGTGTATATTTTTTTTATCTATGATCAAAACTTTCTTGACTCGTGTCTTTTCATACAGATGAAAACAAAGGTTCTACGGCATCTGAAATCTCAAAAACCTGAGACTTCTTTCTTATTTGTTACATTGTGTAATACAGGACCCAGTTTCCAAATAATAAGAGCTTATGTAATAGGCTATAAAATTTGATGATGGGGTAACTTTTTCTTAACATGTGGTTTATGGATTATGCCTGTCAGGGGTAATCTAGAAGAAGTACTCCTCACTCCTCTTAACTTATATGTCTAATTTGTTTTTATCTTAATAGAAAATATAATGAATTTCTGAAGCATAATAGTGTTGTATTATGACTTACTGACTCCCTAAAGCCTCACATTTGGACCGTACAGTCACTGGCCACTTTATTGGGTACACCACTTTAACTGCTCATTGACGCGAAAAGCTAATCAGCCAATTATGTGGCAGCAATTTACTGCATTTAGGCATGTAGACGTGGTCAAGACAACCTGCTGAAGTGCAAACCGAGCCAGAATGAGGGGGAAAGGTAATTTGAGTGACTTTGAAAGTGGCATGTTTGTTGGACCAGACGAGCAGAAACTGCTGGTGTATTGGGAATTTTACACATAACCATCTCTAGGGTTAACAGAGGATGGTCTGAAAAAGAGAAAGTATCCAGTGAGCAGCAGTTCTCTGGGTGAAAATGCCTTGATGCCAGAGGTCAGAGGAGAATGGCCAGACTGGTTCAAGATGATAGAAAGGCAACAGTAACAATAACCATTCCTTACAACCGTCAAACCTTGAAGCAGATGGGCTAAGCAGCAGACGACCACACTGGGTGCCACTAATGTCAGCTAAGAACAGGAAACTGAGGCTACAGTTCACACAGGCTCACCAAAATTGGACAGCAGAAGACTGAAAAACATGGCCTGGTCTGATGAGTCACAATTTCGGCTGTGACATTCAGATGGTAGGGTCAGAATTTGGTGTAAACAACATGAAAGCATGGATCCATCATGACCATTCAGGCTGGTGGGGGATATTTTCTTGGCACACTTTGGGCCCTTAGTACCAACTGAGCATGGTTTAAACACCACTTCCTACCTGAGTATTGTTGCTGACTGTGTCCATCCCTTTATGACCACAGTGTACCCATCCTCTGATGGCTACTTCCAGCAGGATAACGCACCATGTCACAAAGCTCAAATCATCTCAAACTGGGTTCTTGAACATGACAATGAGTTCACTGTACTCCAATGGCCTCCACAGTCACCAGATCTCAATCCAATAGAGCACCATTGGGATGTGGTGGAACGGGAGATTCACATTATGGATGTGCAGCCGTCAAATCGACAGCAGCTGTGTGTTGCTATCATGTAATATGGACCAGAATATATGAGGAAAGTTTCCTGCACCTTGTTGAATCTATGCCATTAAGAATTAGGGCAGTTGTGAAGGCAAAAGTGGGTCCAAGGTATCAAGGTGATCAGTGAGTGTATATAAAATATGTAACACAGAAAGTAGCAAATTTAAGTATTTAAGTTTTTCCAATATCTGTTACTTAGTGTCACTACAAGGCTAGCAGAGGGGGAAACTATCATAGAAAAATTAAAAACTCTTGTTTTCACATTTTGCCAATAGTGCATGAATGCAGCATAGAAAAGTTTGTCTGGACTGTTAGAACCATGGTTCATTATAACGTGTCTGTAGAGTGATTTATGGTTTAATATATTAATAGATTAATATTTCACCATAAAAATATCAGTTGATAGAGAAACGTGTGTTGCAAGTAAAGTGTCATCTGGGAAATTCTAAACAACCAATTACTACAAGTGTTGTCAGTTAATTTTCTGTCAGCTGACTAATCGATTAATTGACTTGTAATTTCAAAAGTCGCCAAATTGTCTTGCAGTGCTTTACATTCTGCACAGAATACTATCCCTAGAGCTTCAGTCTCTGTAGTCTAGGGAACCACTGGATGATTCAAGGTCAGGTTACCTCCATGCATTGTTTCATCAAACCCCAGAGACACTGATATTCTGCCCTAGACGTTGTAAAATGATGGTAATTATCCTCCCGGGAATTATAAAAAAAAGAGAAAAACTATTACAAAGAAATGATTCCATCCCTCTATATCGGCTGTGCCTCTCTCACTCTGTGAGATGGCGGACTGTTTCCTTTATCCAACGCTCCTCGACAAACTTTCCGTTGACATTGTTTGCCTTTTTCTACCTCATTAATGTAATTGGAGCGCACATAAATGCATTCATCTCATTTTCACAGCATTTGCATCTCTGAAAAGGACACCCTAACCCGAGCGGCGATGTTGTAGAATCCTGCTGAAGATAAGATGTGTTGTTATCTGAGTCCCCTTTAACACTCACAACCAAACATGGCTGTTTGCGCTGGTACGGGGAAAAAAAACAGACTTCAGATGAGCATTTTATAGTCTCCAATATAGTACTCAAGGTCAAAATATACCTCAGCTTCCAGCGACCTTTAAAATAATAATGTCCAATTTGTAAACATTCCAAGATGTTTTTATTTTTTCCTCATCCATGGCC
>JAPZEB010000023.1:13526744-13538613 GCA_029783705.1 Chaetodon striatus | reverse complement strand
CTGTACTCCAATGGCCTCCACAGTCACCAGATCTCAATCCAATAGAGCACCTTTGGGATGTGGTGGAACTGGAGATTCACATAATGAATGTGCAGCTGACAAATCTGCAGCGATCACGTGTTGCTATCACGTCAAACTGGACCAAACTCTCTGAGGAATGTTTCCAGCACTTTTTTGAATCTATGGCACAAAGAATTAAGGCAGTTCTTAAAGTTTTGAGATGGGCTTATTTGAAAAGATCGATGCCTATCTTGTATTGCTGTGATAAATATGAAGCTGGAGCAGGCAGATGCTTAGCTTAGCACAAACACTGGATTCAGGGAAATGGCCAGTCTGGCTCTATGTGAAATGGTAGAATTGTTGCATAAAACCCATATCTATAAAACCAAAAATTGTTCTTTTCAGACTCACATTTTTGTACTTTGTATTGATTCATTGAACTGTAGAGGGGCAGGTAGGAGGTTTTTTTTTTTATCACCTTCGAACAGAGCCAGGCTAGCTGTTACCTGCACCATGCCATTGTTGCAACATCTAATAATACCTGAGCCCCAGTAGTCCAGAAAATGTCCCATTAGGCTGAAAGGCTATTTGTCTGACGGCCCGGCATTCTGGAAACACACGGGCATTTCTCCAAAGGGCTGTTTCTCTGAAAATATGCTGCACACTCTCTCAGAGGCACATGGCTGATTATCATTCAGAATGATGTCATCGCCTTTTCTACAATGCTGAAGGTATGACACACTCTTCTCTGCCTCTGATTTGCTGATCCCGATATTCTTACCCTAACCTTAACCAGTCTCACTACTCGTGCCTAAATCTAACCACCCTAACCAATGAAGGCAATTTGGAGTAGCCAATCAGAGGCAGAGTAAGGTGGGTCATGTCTACAGCATACTTGGACGGTTTGATGACGTCATTCTGTATTTTAATTAGCCATGGCCCTACGGAGCAATGCAACATTTGTTTTTGGGATAATGGGTTTTCATACAAATGGGCTTTCGGTTCAGTGGGATATTTTTTAGACTATTTGGGCTTTGAAATTAAGGGCCATCCTCCCGTCTCCTCCTGTTTTTGTCTTCATTGTAAGCTGACCTAATCGACTACTGGCTCCAACTTCATCCCAGCTCCAGATAAGAGATAGGTATTGATCTTCTTATCTAACTCTTTACAAGACAGCAAATAGGCATATTACCCAAAATGTCTAACTATTCCTTTAAGGCCACATTGAGATCTAACTGCTGTTTCACAATCCCATCACTTCCTCTATAGGCATACAGCCAAAAAAGCCAGCTTCTGCCATCTGTTGCATGTCTGCTTAACACAGTTATTGTACGATGTAAATGAAAACATAATTCCATTCAAGCTTGTGTTCTTTGTGGTCACATTACATCCATGACCAACTCTGGATGTGGTTCGATCAACGCTTGGATGCATTTCCACCTGGATTTTAATGTGGTTACGCACTAATTATAGTCCAGTCATTAAGTCAAATGATATTGCCAATTGTAAATGGCGTAAACATCTACTTGATACTTATCAAAGCAAATATTATAAAATACCAACAAATTGTTCAGATGAATAAACAGAGATTTTTCCAGATTGCAAATGGATTGTTAATGCCAAAGCCAATGTTGCATCTTTCCAAAAAGCTCCCAGCAAAATTTAAATATAAATATTTAAATATAAAATAATTAGAGGCTCAGAATCTCTAATCAAAATACAGTACCATTTCCATTGATCAAAAAAATGCAGCAGCAAACAAGGATCCCTTTGAGAAACTTTGAAAAAAATCCTTTTCTCAACTCTTTTCATGCAGAACTTGAAATCAAATAAACTGTTAAATGAAAGCAATCAGGCAAACATTAGACCGTTAGAATTTGGTTAATTTTGGCTTTGAAAAGGTTTTGGTTCTCAAATGTCAAAGTGGCTTCAGATGTTCACATGTTGAGTCAACATTTTGTTTCATGCTTGGCACATTATATTCCTCAAGCTGATAGTCCACTACCACTGCTGATCCTCCACACACGCGGAGCCCACATGACCAGAATTTCCAATTTATGGCTCATACTTTACATCGTTATTGAAGCCCTTGGAGAGACATATTCATAGTTCTGTGCAGAGGTCAGGTTTCAGCCTTTATTGCCTAGGTAAAGAAAACACACTGAAGAATGTTTCAGGCCTGAATGATTGTCAGTTCTTATGGCGGTGTGAAGACAAAACAGGAAGGCCCCTGATGGTTTTTTATTAGCAGGAATCACTAACAGTGCCAGAGACTCTCCTCTTATAAAACATACTGTATAACCCTGCAGGATCCTTGGCTCTGATTGGTTAGCGTGTTGTCATCACCTTTTGAATGCTCTGTGGTTTAACTCTTTATGTGAATGGAGCGCTATGCTACTGTTCCTGTCACACTGGGGGAGAGATCCTGAGGTGATGTGTGATCTTCCACTGTGTACCGGTAACTGTTTTGCCAGTTTTTACATTTCAGTGGTGGTATTACTTCACGTTGTGTGCTCCTGTTTGTGTTGGCAAAAGTTTTGGAGTTGATTCCTCTGTGCAGGATGCTGCCTGTTTGGGATTGTTTGACATCAGAATCCATTCAGTTGCCTGACAGACAGGTGAAGCTTAACAAGCTAAACAAGGAAGCTAAACAAGGCCAACATGGGCAGCTGTCCCACACCACAGCTGGGCGGGACGGTACTCTGTATGGACATGGTCCACAGCGCAGCTTGGCACTGATGATGAGGTAATAGGAACATTACCAAGATGTTGAAGCACAATGATGGGATATTAAGCAGCAGGATGAGCTGGAGTTGCCAGTACGTCTCTGCTATCCCCTCATTTTCTAGTGGTCAAGACAATTTAGACGTAATAGGGGGTATTGAAAGGATAATAGTTACGTCTGTACAGCCAGAATTTAAATGATTCTCTGCTGCTACTCAGACGGCAACACGAAATGGCTGTTCAGTGCAAAAATCATTTCTTTTATAAATGTTGACTGTATCTTGTATATGTTTCTTAAACTGATGTTCACAAGCTTTTGCCAAATTTCCCAGCAGCGTGCAGCAGGGGTGTTGCCAGGGAAGACGCAAAAGCACATGCACTTCGTGATCTCTAACATTTGTGATGTCTTACTTGAGGCCAGTTGTGTCAAAATCTAAAGAGAAGTGCAAAATCCTATTTTTCCGCTAATAAGTATAGCCACATCTGTTCAGCACTTGTCTGGAACAATGACAGGACTTTTTCAGGAAGTATGGAATACATTATGCATCAATCAATCACATGAATTCTTTATGTTTTAATCATTGTCAGCATTTTAAAATGTGTTGTTAGTCATAATCAATGAGCTTTGACCGCTCAGCGACTGGTGAGCTACGTAAGGCTCATCTCTGAAGTGAAATCAGTTTAAATGACATTAGCTGTATTTAATCTAATTTGCAGTCATTTGTTGAAGTTCAGTGCTGGGTATGTGGAAAGAAAATATTTAAAGTGATAACAGGTAGCCTGCTGTCTCTGCTCATTTTGCATATCAATTTCACTGGGTGTAGAGCCAAGACACACACATCAGCCACTCTGCCTGGCTGAATAAGAAATAAACCCAGACCTGAATGCACTACCAGGGTTCCCACACCTCTGGAAAATCACAAAAAGTCATGTCATTTTAAAATTGTATTTTCCAGGCTTGGAAAGGTTGTGAAAAATTATCAAATGTGGAAAAGGTTTTGTAGAAAAGCCATAACATTTAATTGCATTCTGGTTTTGAATGCTGTTAAATTTCACAGAAACATTTGGCTTGTTTTGAAATAGTCCAGACCTGTTGGAAGAAAATGCTGTTGGTTGCACAAATTTTTTTTGACAGAGGTAAAATAACAAACACACACACGCAACAGATCAAGGCCTCCTTACTAACGCAATTCTACCAGAGTGCCATGAGTAGGTGGTGAAATCCCACGTTAGGAGGCAGGAGGTCATGCTTGTTATTTTTGAGAAGATCAGTCCTTGTGTTACTGAGGCCTCACTGATGTCTTTTATATAGTGCAGACAGGTCCCCCTGGTTTTACAAGAGCCCTAAGCACCAAGACTGCAGTTGTCAGCTCAACCCCTCTAGAGCGGTGGGCCTCTGAGTGGGGGCTGTAAAGGCCTCACAGGTTGCTGAAATTTAAAGTCAATGGATGGATATGTTTCATAAATGATTTGAATTATTTATGTCTCTGCACTGAGTTTAATGGACGGGGACTAGATTCAAGAGCTTATGTCCAGCATCCAGTGCACTTCAAGTGGAAAAAGCTTTTAAACCTTCTGTGATGGAGAAGGTGGGTGTCTCTAAGGACTTTAACTTGCTTTTAACTACGCATTCATGTGTTGGTTCGAGTGTTAGTTGTGCACTTACCCAGAAATTATCACTACACAGACACAAGAAGCAGTACACACATCAACAGTAGGCACAGTGTGAGAAACATACTCGCCATTGTCACAACATGCTTCATTTTGGGGCCCTTTACGCACCATCGATGATGACGGCACCGTTTCTTTTTCTGCCGTAATCACAGAAATAACAATGTAGTAACCTCCTCGAGTGTCACCATTGTTGCCATGTTTATTATTTACATCATGCATCATGCTGAGTTCTCTGGTGCGCCCTCTAGTGTGCCCTCCAGTGGAATCCTCCAGTGTAGTACAGAGGCAAGTATGTGCACAATTCTGTTCACGATTTGGCCGGTCATCCATGTGTATCTCAAATTTGAGTACATGTACCCCTAAAGGGACTTTTGAGCATTGCAGGGGGGTATGTGAGATTTTTAAAATGTTAATTTAAAAGTTATTATTCATGCATGATTCCTAAAATAATATTATCCTATATATACCTCTGTATAAAGGCAATTTTTTTTCTATCAAAAATGTTTTGCCACAGGTCTCTGTTCATACTCCTGCATTTTACTTTCTCCAACTACATCTTCTCCTAAAATATAATTTCCTCATATTATTTTTCAACAGTAGAAATAACATAAACATTGCAAGTTGAGACTGTACAGTAAGCTATTTACTTTGGAGTATCATAATATGAATGTTTCAAAATGTGCTGCCTAGCACCCTGAAGTGCTGCAGTAAAATTTTAATTTTGTCTATTAAAATGACTCGAAAGATAAACACCAAATTCAGCACATGGGATGAATCACCTGCTCTAATCAAACAGGACACGTTCAGCTGGAAGCAAAGAAAAAAAACACTAAAGCCTAAACGCTCCTCTCAGCTCCAGGAATAAATCTGAGTTGTTATTGGTTGTCTACATCTCAGCCAATCTGCTGCCAAGCTGTTGTCCTGGGGGCGGGGGTTAGACATTTATGACAATGACGACATCGCTAATGACAACAATTATGATACCACGATGGATTAATCCACTCAGATGCACTATCAAGTTGACTGGCTTGTCCTGCTGCGACCGATCACATGCTGGCATTATGCTCAGACAGACTGATTGCATTTAACAGCCCTTAAATCATCTTAATTACGGCCTGGCATGACGCACAGTGGCAAGGCACTACAAACAGCTCTAACTCTGCTCTCATTCTTTTTAGACACACTACGGCGGGGTGATGAGCCGATTAAATGGGATTTGAGTGTTTTCCAGCCGCAGTTTCCAGCTCAGTTCCTCTTCTTAATTTTTTACAGTACACACCTGTCGCCGCTTTGCTTCACAGCACATTTGGCAAACCCCAACAAGGAAGATAAGATCATGTAGCTTCTGCCGAACCACCTGAGTGCGTTGGATAGTGTTACCAGAGGCAGCGATGCTATCAGGTGCTGCGGTGGAGAAGACTCTGTGCTTTGGCAAAGCTTGAGAGGATCTGCATGCCGACAAGCAGCATGTCCTGTCTCTCTCTTGTGCACACACACCTGCTCATCAGCTATTTTAATTCCTTTAGTTTCTGAAATGAACACACATGCCTGCATATGCACTACCATACGCTGTGGATGTGCACAGAAACACACACACACACTCACACACACAATAATTGCCTGAGTCCTTGTTGATTACAGTGTGCTGAATGTGGCAGAGGTGGTAGTTGTCGGTCTTTGTCCTGCTTTGAGGTAGCGGCATCGCTTGAGTTGTGGGTGGGCTTGCAGGATTGTCATGCTTGGCAGATGATAATTTGGGGTTGAGTCTGTGGTTAGTATTGGGGTAAGGATATAAGTTATGGCTGGCGTTGGTTTGACGAGGCGGAAGTCAGCAGGGAACGGTAGCTCAGGCCCTCGCTCTGACTGTCTACTATAGATTAGAAAGCCCTGCGGTTTCCTTCTCATGTCACTCTTTCCTTTGTTCATTCTTCCTGTTTTAGTTTTTCTTCCTGGGTTCTTTGGAGGAAAAAGGAAAATGAGAGGGACGTAGAACAAATAGTAGGGGATACTTAGAGACAGACAGAGAGTGAGACAGAGGGGCAGAGAGGAGGGAACAGGACAGGGCAGGAACCAGGGAGAGGCAGTGTTTGAAGTTAAACAAAACTGGTCCGTATCCTGAGGAAGTGACTGTTGCCAAAGACAGGGATAAAGACGGGACTGTTCCTCATGGTCTGTGAGTGCACATGATTACATGTGTACTGTGTGTGTGTGTGTGTGTGTGTGTGTGTGTGTGTGTGTGTATGCTCACATGCATTAGAGTGTTTCTGTTTGATAATGACACCATCCCACAACACAAACCCCATATTTCAGCCTTCAGCCACAGCTCATTTTCACTTCTCATGCTTCCCTTCACCATCACTTCACATTGTGCTCTCCGCTCAGCCCTCCACTTAGCCTTAAGGGTAATAAATTAAGCTCTCTAAAGGTCTGCATTCACTGCTCGTCTGCTTAAAACCCAGAGGGGTGTTTTTCTTTTCCCTGCGTCCATAAATGAGGAGTCGATTGGGTGCTAACAAGGAGCACTTTATGGATTTCAGATAACATCGCTGTGCCTGAGTAATAGTGGTTCAGGGTCTCCAGGGTCATATTAGTTTGAATAATTTGAGATGGTGTGTGTGTGTGTGTGTGGATTCTTTCGCACATCTGTGTCTGTGAGGAACATTTTTAGGTTTTGGGAGCAAGGGTTGTTTTTTAAAAGTGAGGATTTTAGCCAGTCTTCACTTTCTCAAACAGCTGTTTGAGGGTTAAGACTTGATTTTAGGTCTAAGATTAGAATTAGGTTTAGGTTAAAGTTAGGGGAAAGGTTTGGAATCTACTGTAGTTGTGAAGTTTTGGTTAGAATTGACGGTTTGTGAATGGATAATGTAAAAAGGGTCCTCACAAGTATAGCAATGTGTGTTTTGGTGGCTTGCGTGAGGTCATGAAGTTCAAAGCTTTCCTCACCCTAACAAGATCCATGAGCTCAAATGTAAATGCATGCTTGTGGTTTGAGGTGTATTTGCATGCATGTGTGTATGTATACAAGTACTTATGGTGGGACACTGAGGGTGTGCAGAGTGGTATTAGCTTTGCCGTAATGACACACAGCGGTGGAATGCCACAGCCACCCAGACAAAACTCGCCCAGTGTAGCTGCTCGGGGCACAACGCACTCAGAGATTACACATTAGTGTGAGTGTGGTTGCGGGGTGTGTATGCACTCCCACCTCAGTCTACAGTAGTCTAGACTCTCTAACAGCCCTGTTGTGGAACGGCTAATCAACACAGCTGATGGAGCGGTGGAAATAAAAGAGAGCAGGGAGGATAAAGGTCACACAGGAGATTTAAGAATGTGAGACAGGAACACACTTCTGAAAGAGAGAGCTGTGGAGAGGCCAGTGAAGCATGCCACGACTGGCTACATTACGTATGCGCTAAAGATGATCTGTCTTGGAATGATTATCGACTTCCCTGTAGATATTCAAATAGGGATCAGTGCGGTTTGGGTATGATGTGAGTGGTGAAACCGGCGAGATAGCCGTCCAACAGGACGTGACTTTCA
The DNA here is from genome assembly GCA_029783705.1 of Chaetodon striatus. Classification (NCBI taxonomy): domain Eukaryota; kingdom Metazoa; phylum Chordata; class Actinopteri; order Chaetodontiformes; family Chaetodontidae; genus Chaetodon; species Chaetodon striatus. Next base: position 13,530,675 of record JAPZEB010000023.1, on the reverse strand, counting down.
AACAACCAGCAAAAAAGATTTTACGACTGATGGCTTGGGCCCTCTCAGCAGATAGCATGATGGATATGCCCTAGGCTGACTGCCAATCGGTATTGACTCTCCTCCCTCTTGTTCTGAAAAGTCCTTTGTTTTCTGGGAGCTGTCAGACCGACTTCATGCAGGTTTTGGAGGGCTTTCAAACCTAGGACCACATGCCTGACAGCCTGGATAAGAGGAAAATGATTTCTTCAAACCACATCTGATAGCTGAATGCACATCTGTTTAATAGCATGAATATTGCATGCGTAATGTGTTTGTGTGTATGGATACTGTATATGGATAGTATATGCCTCTCTATGGGGTGCTATTATATAATAGCTATCTTGGGCTTAACCTTTCGCTCAACATGTTTTTCTCTCTGTGTAGAGGCTTTACTGCCTGTTGTGACTCAGAGACTTGGAGAGGATGATAGATAATGTCCTGTGTGTTTAGTAATTATGCAGTCCAGCCAAACTGTTGCTCATTCATAGAAAAGTTACTTTCCGACCCACTTCTCGGTTAGCATGTTTAAACTTCTTGGGCACATATTTATGGGCACAGACATTTTCTTTGGCACCGGATAACTATAATGTTTTTTTTGTGTGTGTGTTTTTTGTTCAGGAAATAACTTTTCATTCTCATGTGCCCTCAGAGATTCATCTGTTTTGCTATTTGTCTGACAGACACAAGATCTCCGCTGGATTCTCTGGCTCTTATGGAGAGCTCAGCTGTTCGGGAGCTGAGCGTAAAGCGGTATCACACACCTGTTAAGATGCATGGGTGTTTAATTATGTCTTGGGGAATGGCAACTACAGAGATAGATGGACAATGACATCGAGGGACTAACCAGTGACGAATAGAAAACATCAGTATTTTTGTTCTGGTCTGCGACCGGCTGGAGCAGCACTGCAGTCTGGTTTTCACTCTGTGTGTATGATTTTGGCTATGTGGGTTGTGTGTTTGTGTCTGGACAACAGCAGGGCCCAGAGGCTTGAGCGTGATAGAGAGGTTAACCAAAGCATAGCCAAAGGGCTGGAGTCTGGGTTTGTGGACTGGAGTGTTTTGATGGTTTGTGTTATCTGGACCGAGAGCCCGAAAGCTCACGAGATGCAGCCACGGCCCTTGGGGGGGCTGAAAGATGTATGTGCTGTGAGACCTGTCAGCTTACGTATATGGCAAGTGAAGGTGTCATGGACACTTAAAAGGTGTTGGGAGCTCCAGAGGAACATAAAAAACTCAGAACATATTAGCGAACGAAACCCTGGCACTGTTTAGACTTCCGTCTGTTTTCGCTCTGCGCAATAAGCAGAAACACACAGAAACAGACGTGCAGTGAATATGTGTAAGAAGACATCACAATGTCTGAATTAAAGGTATAATGAAATGGGTGTGTGGAGGTTTCCAGAAAGGATATTGCAACTCGTCAAGAGCGGCATCAGTGGTTCATGCATGTGATTTTATTGGTCCACATGGGGTGCTAATGTAACATAAAGGTCATTGCTAGATCATGCTGATAAAAAACCTGTAGGCCATTAAAAGCCTGCAATTCTCCAGACAGTGATGAGTCACTGGTGGTTGATTTGAAGGTTAACTGTAACCATTCCTCGTGAGTCAAATGTATCTGGCTTTCCTTGGGTGAGATGTTTGTTAATAGTGTGATAAAGTTGTTGGGAAAGTCTGTAAAATGTGCAGTAGTTTGTGCCTTCTTGACATATGCCTTTGTATGCATGCTGTTGTGTGTGATTCATCATTGCTCGTGGTGATGACGAGCGGACATTTGTTTTTGATGGTGTATTTAACTGGGAAAAGCACAGATTATGCAGGTTCTGCTTTCTGCTCTGGATGAGAGAACAGAGGGAGGGTGGGACCGAAAATCTGGCAGGGTGAATGAGAATAGGGGACATCTGGTGTGGTTGTTTATTTACTCAGTGAGGAAGTGACAAAACAGTTTTCTTTCATCTGTTGGCTCTACTGGTTTATTTGTCCAATCAATGCTTTAATCCCATTCCTCTGTCTTTGTACCACTGTTTTCCTTTTTCCATTTCAGTTTGTTTTTGTACTGACTGTTGGAACCCGAATAAAGATGCTGCACATACATAAGGAAACAGTATATAGACAGTCAGACAGTCTTTTGGGACAGAGTAACACAGAGCTGATACCTTTTTAATGAATCACTCCACATGAGAGATGAGACATTGACCTGAAACATCCTCCAGGTTAATTAAGTGAAAGAGACATACTGTGCTTTTGCCAGCTGGGGGGTTGACAGTGAGGCATTGTGGTTAAGACATAGAGTTCACACTGGGTGATGGGTGTGCCTCTATCTTGGACGACCCTAATTCACTCGCTAAATGATGCCAGCAAGTGAGTAATTGTTGTCCTCATTTAATCCTTACTCAAACCTATATCCCATTGCATTGTTTTTTAATGAAATAGTTGCACATTTTGGGAAACATGCCTACAAGCTTTTTTTTGCAAGAGTTAATTTAGAAGATTGAAACCACTCTCATGTCTGTACAGCAAGTACGGGGCCAAAGCCAGGAGGTCGTTAGTATAGTTTAGGATAAAGACTCAAAGCAGGGGGAAATAGCTGTCCTGGTACTCTGCAAACACTTGTGCATTTTACTAATTATTGTGATGTATCTCATTTGTTCAGACAGAAATGTAAAGACAATAATAGGGGGCGACCTATGTGTGTAACAACTGAGAACTTTTCTCATTCTTCTCATCTCACCGACAGAAAAATTCACAAAAACTTTAATTATACCTCAAAAAGATCATGGTTTGAGATCACATAAGTATGTTTGTTATGTAACTTAACCTACATATGCGTGTTCTTTACGTCATGTCACATGACGTTACATCGTAAAAATAACTCAGTGTTGACTTTTGGTTTCCCCTGGGTCAAGTCCTGTGTTTGTCTGACCCAGCCATCCACCCTGACCTTTTTCCCCGTGCAGATTTTGTTGCTTACACTTCATCATCTGACTTCAATCTTTTTCTCCCATCATAATTACTACAGCCTCTAGAGGTTGCCGTCTAACAAATAAATGGAAATATGGGTCAGAATAAACTGGTCAGTAAAGTTGATAACCACTGACCTAATCCTTGAGGTCCTGATGCACTCTTAAAAATGGACATGGATGTGGAAAGCAGGCCAGACAGTGGACACACGTGTAGTTCTGTTGATACAGCATGATGTGTCTGTGTAGTTGTGCCCACTGATGGATGTTTTCTCTGAATGGAGAAACAGTCAAACAGTCAAAGCTTAGCAGGGAGGATGGAGACGTCAAACATTCTTATGCAGCTAACTAGCTTCCTAGCTGCATTCATAAAAATAGCAACAGAAATGACAACAAGTCTGGATGAGATTGACACAGCTGTGCAATTTGTTGTAAGTCCACAAATAACAATTCTTAATTGACTTGTTTATTAGTGTGAAACTGCTTCTAGCAACTGCTGCCATAGCCTCGGTGTTGACCGGGATGGATGTGTCACTTGCTGCCGACTGGTCAGAGCAAAACAAAAAAAAATAACCCCTCCCACCAAGAAACAGCTAACTTGTACACATTGTTGATCTGAGGCCTGTGCCACAAAGCAGAATTTGGAGATAGCGAGGTAACTTCAGGGTTTACTCTGGGTTTTCAGTACTACGAAGCTGGTTCTCTTTTTACCGGGATAAATCTTTGTTGTAACTTATGCTGAACAGCTATCCTCTGACCAATCAGATCACAAAGTCCGGAGTCTGGTTTTAAAACAGAGCTTCTAATAAACAGAGAGGTGGTTTACACACCAAACACATGAATTTAGCAGCATTTTAACTTATGCAAAGTTTATTTTAGTCTGCAGTGACAGTATTGATATTTTACACTCTGATTCCATCACTGCAGCTTAAAATAATGTGATGAGAACT
>JAPZEB010000023.1:13512229-13526644 GCA_029783705.1 Chaetodon striatus | reverse complement strand
TTTGGTAGCAGAAACAGGCTTTGATTACTTTAAATGGTTTCATGTGACATATTCATTTTCATCTTCCAACTGAATAGCAAAAACACTCCACAAGTCTCGGCCGACGGAGTATTTTTGGATATATTTACACTGTTTCTGTATTATTTGAGATAAGATTACAGATTATCGTTTATATGCAGTGTCACTGACATTTACTGTCTCGCAGTCACAGACGCGTGTGGCACTGTTTCATGTCATGATATGAAGCAGCCTACTTCATTCATAGTTCTGATGATCACATGACTTGGCTGGATAGGAAAACCCAGAGTTGACTGACCTAGTTGATAACCAGCTTTGTAGCAGCGGTTATCCAGACAGTCAATGTTAGGGTTAGCTAAACGGGCTTCATACGACAGGCCTCTGAATAAATTAAATAAAACCAAACAGCCATTCAGTTGCTGTTGTTATCTTTTCACTGGACAAAGAGGTTAAAATCGCATGTTCAGTTCATACTGTTGGACTTTTGCTGCAGACATCTCAAGGGGGAAATCATCATAGTGGAAAAAGCACAGGTGGAACTAATAACATTAATGATGGCTCTGTTCCATTGTTGTGACCCAGTTAGCCATGTCAGCAAGCCAGCACGCACAGATCCAAGGCCCTGACACTGACACACCTACATGGAGTACAGCCATTATTGGTGTTATTTGTTACACCTGTGTTTTTTCCTGCTATGGCATGTCAGGATGTGTGCTGCAAAAAAACCCATCAAGTCACATAATCCTGTTAAAAACATGATGTTGGCATAACGTCTCTCAACAACATGAAATATGAGTTTCACAGTTCATGCTCTTTTCATAATGAGAGTGACTGGGTTTCCTTGCGGAATCATAAATCTATTACAACAAATGACTCTTCTGAATAGAGCGGTTATCCAAATCTTCTTCGCATGATATCAGCTGAGTGGAAAATGTGTACAGCTGTTACACAGCCTGTTGATCTTTTTTTTTTTTTTTTTTTGCCGCCTGGGTTCCACGTCTCTGTGTTGAACCGTGAACTCTGACAGTCCCCCAGCTCTCACATTGACTGTTTAGATTGTGTATAGCACTATTTGGCCTTCACAATGCAGCCGCACTCCAGCAGGGCTTTCCCCTGCCGAATTCAGTGAGAAATGTTTACCTTCACACTCTAACATGCTGGGGTGGTCCCAGAGCACGAAGTTAATGGACATAAGTTGCAAATGCTCAGCTGTGTGTATACACAGATGCAAGCTCTAAAACACAGAAGTACAGAGGTGTGATATCAAATTCATATGCCAGATACTGGCTTGGGAAAAAAAAGCTGGCTATTAGTTTGTGCTGTTTTACCTTCCATTGTAAAAGATGGTTATAATTCATATGGAACTTTTGGTATGTGACACAATATGTGGCACAGATGTTGAAGATCTCCTTTCGAACATGAACAAAACCATTTCTATGTCTTTGTGTGCGAGTGTTTGGCTTGTATTTCAGAGAATGTATTAAAGTCTTCTTCACAGGAGAAACCCCTTTTTATGATTTACTCCTTTGCAGCTCTTTTTTTGATTTACTCTGCATACAGCATAATCATTTTTATACCTGATCACTCTCCATGATTTTAGCTTTTAATAAAAAAAACGTGAATGTCTCAATTCTGTGATTTACGTATACTCAAGCTTCTTTGCTTGTCTTCCTGTTAGTATTTATGCTCTCTTCTAAAGAAAAAACAGCAGATATGACCTGGCAGAGGTCCAGGATCTTTCCAAATGGACCATGAAATGGGACACAAACCAAAGCTTTTGTCAACTGAAACCTGGGAACTTTCCATATTATGGTCTCACTTTGCACATGCATGTGCTTTTGAAACATTTGTGATAACAGTTTATAAATTCTTTTACAGCGGGTATGATCATGAAGGGCTGATGTTGCACATTTATGTCTACTTTAGGCTCACATGGTGCATTTAATGGATGGATAGGGTTGGACTCATGCTTTTGTTTAGGAGATGAATACCTTGTGGCTGCTCTGTGAGGAGCCCTTGGCAGTGGGTTTTCTTGGTTCATGTCTGAGATTAAATAAAAGTGTGTCTGTGTGTATACTTGTCTGGCTTTGAAGGGTTCTAAATCTGTGTTGACCATTGGGTCTTAGTAAGCGTCTTGCGTTGGTGGATGAGCAACTCTTTGGTGAGTCTCATGGGGGGTGATGTCGCGGTGTGAGTCATGGGAATGAACATGGTGTGATGCCCAATCTTAGTCAGCAATCATTGACAAAAAGAAAGTCTGTTTTTCTATGCAGGGTTGCTGAGCTAACTTACCCCCCTCAAAAGAAATATGAAATACATTACCACTGCAAGTACACACTCGCATACACACATGGCTGGTAAAACTAAGCAGTCTCGCAAGTTGTCAGAGACACAACACACATCAATACATTACTCACAGTCGTCTCTGCTGACTTCTTTTGTTCTTTGGGTGTTTCTCTTTTATTCTCTGTAACTCTGTTCAGGTTGAGGCCACATGTGCATTGGCGGAGCTTTGAACCTGTGTAGGATTAAGCGTGTCTGTCTGGCTGGATTCATCTGAAAACAGGGCATGCCGCTGCCGGGGCATCTGACTCTCTCTGTTTTTTTAACCAAAAGCTGTTTTTCATCCAAAAGTTCATGCAAATAAAAATATCTTAAGTAAAAAACATGAATGGAGTTTAAACATTTTGATAGCATTCCCACACAATGACAAATTTAAGTAAAGCTCGAGTTTGCCTGGAGATAGTACGTAATGGAAATACAGTGGTGAAGTTGATTATGAATTTACAATATCTCTCACATCCCCTCTGATATTCCCACCATGTTATTACAAATGTCAGATGGTAAACAGCACTGCATGTGCTGTTTATGAGGCACTGTTGTGCATTAATTTGAACATTACAGTATTTCTGAATTATGCTTTATTTTTGTCTTCAGACAGCATGAAATGTGACTAATACCATCTGCCATAAAAGCAGAATCCCAATTTGTCGATGACTAATCAATTCTGAGAGGCTTTCTATTTTAATTGTGGGGTGTGTGTCTGTTTTCTGAGGTGTTGCCAGTTCATTCATTTCACACCTAATTTGTGGTTTCTCTCTTGCAACACCTTGAAATGAATTTGGCTCTGCTGTTTAAAAAAATAGCTTCTTGGTGAGGCTCTTTGGCATACTTTATAGACCGGCTCTGTCTCCTAGAAGTTTTGTTTTATATAGAGCTAATTGAAACAGCGAATATGTTTTGAGGCAGACGTAATGTTGAGCAAATTATGTTTTCTATTAACATGATGAAGAAATGTTGCTAATAAATGTATCTGGCAAGTTTCAAAAATGTTGATACTGAACGAGTAGGCAAAATGTTCACTGACAACTTATTTCAGTTGTTTTCAGCCAAAATAGGCAACATAGTCGCCACTCGTATTGACTACAGCATTTTTTAAATTAACATTTCATTGAAATCACATTATTTCCCCAACCTTAACCAAAATACCTTTGTCGCCTAAACCTAAGACAAGAATCTGGATGCGAATTCAAAGTTCTGGTGTCAAGGTCCTGCAATTTATATGCCTGCCACCCTCCTCGACTGTCTCCTTTAAAAGCCTACACAGTATATGTAGTAGTGTTTCGTTAACTGTAAGAAACGTCTCTGAGCATTATCTGGGCAGTGATTACGTTGCCACAACAGCGTAATTAAGAAAGTAGATTAGTAACATACAAACGTAATTTATAGGTGACAGGGTTGCATAGGCTGCAAACAGATGAAAAGGTGCGCCATTTACATTCACTTTATGTAGCAATTTCCTTGTCTTTTAAGCAAGTCATCGGGTGTAGGCGAACATTAAGAGAACTATAGTTTAATCCAAGCTTCTCTGTTTAATTCTTTCCAGGAGGTGAAAGAAGGCCTGCGGTGGTAAACTCCTCATAGTTTTAGAAAGAATAAACAGTAAACACTGTGGAGAAATAAATAAAACAGTAATAAAAGTGCTATAGAGGAAGTTTTAATTATGCACTGGTTGTTATTTTTTATTTCCAATTGAAAGTGGAAAACTGCTCCGATATCAAAGGCAATCAAAGAGGAAAACAAAAATATAGAGTTCACAAAATAACCTCAGAAATACCCCGAATCCTTTTCCAAGACCACAGATTGACATTTTATGAACCGTATTTACCCTATTCTACTTTCTCTTTTGTTTATAGGTGGCATTTACTTTCACACAAAGGCTGACTGACAAATGACGCCATCGACGGTAAGTACCGCACAAACACCTGGTCTAATACTTTTAAGTTTACACCCACTGGTGACTCACACAGAAACAGTATATGACAATAGGAAGAATACTGTGACACAGGCCTTCGGATATAAGATCGTGGCATATGTGTCCTTATTTTGTATTTTCAAGTTATAAGATTCCCCAGTGTTTGATATAAAAATTTCTCCCATGGGTGAAAATTTGTCTGCATCTTTTTGTCTACCTCTCCCACACGTGAACGCCCATCCCTGACCACAGCCAATAGGGGATAATGCATGGTTGACGCTTTGCCCCTCCCTGTGAGATGTAAATCTTGTTTTTCTCAGCTGACCACCACGCTCCCAGGAAAAGACAACAGTCTTCCAAATGACACGGTTGTAGACTTCCGATTACAGCCCTGTCACTTACTCTACCGACGTGTAAACACATGATGGAGAGACAGACAGAGAGGGAGAGAAGGAGAGAGAGGGAGAGATGTGCTGGGGTGCGTGGGCTGCTTTTTGTTTGCCTCCAGACGTCAGACCTTTGGTTAGAGGGCCTAACATAAAACGGTTAAACCGACATGATGCCTTTAGTTAAGATGTCTCACTGCACAAGCCCTATGGCTTTCAAGGGGCTGAGTGAACATAAGTCATATCATTATTGAGATGTCATTACATTGGCTTGTTAAAAGCAGTGGCAGCAGCATCTGTAGTTGTAATCTGGTAACACTGTGATCCCTGTGTCACTTAATCACACTTTCTTGGTTACATATACTCCAGTGGCTTCTTCAAAATGTGTTTTAAAGGAGTTTTAATTGTACTTTTCTGAATTATGGCAATCCAAATTATTATTACAATCATTTCAGCCATCCACAGCATCTTTGTGATCCAGTGGCCTGTGAGAAGACAGTCCTAGCGCTGGCTTCGTCTTGGCCTCCTGACCAAAAGTGTGATAATTTTAGACTCAAGTCTCTCACATGGTCTGGAGCAAGGACGGCATTTGGAAATAAACTTGGAATTTAGCTTAATTGCAGTTTACAGATTTAGGAGGGGCAGCATTCTCTTCTTTATTTTCTTGCATAAATAGAGAGTGACTGGAGGCCAAAGACATGAGGTTTCAAAGCCACAAAAGAGGTTAAAGAACGTCAGAGGCAGTGAGGACACTTTTGAGCCTGGCTCCTTAGCTCTCCCTAAGGCTTACCATGCTCTGCCCCTAATGTAGGATCCTTCTCCCTACTCACCAAATCCATCAGGTTTATTATTTCACCCAGGCTATTAGGTCTCCGCAGTAAAACTAGACTGTTAGTTTTTAACTGCTTTATGCACAGCCAAGTTACAATGTTTGCTTTTTTTCAGACACTAATTTTTGTTGTAGGAGGTGTGAGAGGTTTCAGCTGGGAATTTTCCCCATTTTTGTTCAGCAAGATTAACAGCAAATGATTTGTCGTCTGAGGTCCTCAAACTTTGACAGCTTCTCAGCACACACTTTTTGGGTCCAGATATTTCCCATTACCTCATTACCATAATTGCTCCCTGTCAGATCTTTTAATAAATCTTTTTATGTACCTTTCCATTTTAAGAAAACTGCCTGCCTTACCTGATAAAGTTGTTTCTCCTGTTGTTCATATCTGTTAAAATGAAAAGAAATTTTGATAAACATAAATAACATTTGAGGCTATGTCGTGACAGCGCAGTGTGATTTAAAGCTCATGGAAATGATATCATGGAATTGTTGTCGGGATTTAGCAAACAGGCCAAGGGAGGAGATGTAATGGATGCGTTTCAGGTGGCGTTCCAGGGGACAGGACATAAACTGCGAACCACTACAACAGATTAAGATTCTCCTCTCTTGCTGCATGACCTCCGAGTGTGTATGATTGAGTATCTGGGCCTCCCTCACGGTCAAGTTTGTCTGGATAATAGAGATTTGATTAAGATAAATCTATCATTAAAATACGCAGTGCACTCAAAAACACGTCTACCCTTGTATTAACGCAAACCCTTACAGATGCAAACACACACACACAAAGACATATGCACACTTGCATGTATGCACGCACACTTTGGGAGGAATGCCTTGTGCAGCGAAGATAAAAGCCATTTTCTGAAGACAAATGATGAGAAAAATGGCTGGTAATAGCACGCTTTGTTGGTAAAGTATGCTGTCCAAACTGCAGTGTGTCCACATTAGCTAGAGGCCATCACTGCCCCAGACCTCAGTTCAAAGAGGAGGTAGATCAAACTCAAGAAAACAAGACCTCGACACGGGGCGTACATCAATGGAGAATAGGGCCTGGTAGATGGGTATGTGGGTGATGAAGAGGCTCACTGGGAAAAATAAGTAAGATTCAAGGAATGAGAGCACGGGTCCTGAGATAGGATGAACACGTAAGCTTTTGAATAGCCCCAAAGGATAAGCGTAAGACAGTGTGTGATTTGGGGCTGAGTGACTCAGGGAGGAAATGGTGAGTGACTGGGGCCTATGGAAACATTTGTTTAGTAGAAAAACAGGAAGAAAAGGAGGAAGGATGGAAAGAATGAGTCGTCATAGAAATTATTCATTTCACTGGTGGTAATTTCAGGTCAGCTGATAATGTGCGGGTGTAAAAGTTCATGGCTGGATTAGTAGAAGTGTTTGAATGGTTGAGCATAAATCACTGAGTGGTGTGAATACAGTAATGCTGTACAAGTACAGCTGTAACTGAGTCAGTACATCTGTTTGTTCCAGTGAAACTGCTTAGAACGAGAATTGACTTGCAGCTTATCTTGGCTTCAGTGAATTGTTAAAATAATCATAACTTTTTCTTTGGAATAAATAGATGACACAGCCTCCTTTCCTTTGAAATACACTCATATTAACAGTAGAGAGTGGACATGTTTCAACACTGCCTGTCTCCTGCCACAAGTCACTACTAACCATTTCAATATTTAACCAAGAACCCAATTTTTCTCTAACTTAAGTCTCAATGCAGTTGGTTGTTGGAAGCATGTAGACTATATTAACTGGTACTGAATTCCTGAACTGGATCACTTTAACAACAGGATGCATCGATTTGATTTATTTATTTTAATGTGAAATGTAAAAACACACAGTGTTGCTCTGCTGCTTTGCATTGCCTCTGTAGTTTTTACAATTTGGAGAGCCAGACAGCTTCCATGGTCAGTGTAGCAGCTTCAGTTGATTATAATTGTCGCGGTCTGCTGCAGACATGCTGTGACTTATGTGTCATGCTGCGCCCATATCCCATGTACTTTGGCTTTTAAGACCTCTGCACACCAAGTCTATATTTTTCAGCCATAGTCACTGGTGGAGGCATTATGTTTTTGGGTCGTAGATCTGTCTATACTTGCATTCTTGTGAATGCAATATTTCAGGAGTGCCTTGAGGGAAGGGACTCTGTGATGAGCTGATTAGATTTTGGTGGTCAAAGGTTAAAGGTCAAGGTTGACTGTGGCCTTGCATTGGTCTCATTCTTGAGGGAATGAACTCTACGATGAACTGATTAGATTTGGTGGTCAAAGGTTAAAGGTCATGTTTGGCCGTAGCCTTGCATCAGTCCCATTCTTGTGAACGTGATATCTCAGTAGCACTTGAAGGGAATCTCTTCAAATTTGGCACAAACATCTACTTGGACTTAACGATGAATTGATACAAATTTTGTAACAAAAGGTCAAAGGCTAAGGTCACTGTAACCTTGCATACATCTCATCTCTCATCTCAGCAGAAGGCACTGAGGGAATTTTTCCCAAATTTGGCTCAAACATTCACTTAAGACTTAAGGGTAAACTGAGATTAGTCTGGTCACTGTGACCTTGCATCCATCTCATTTCATGATGAGACGGACAGCATAATGTTCCGCAAAAACACTTTTCTGGCCATCGGCTGTTAAATTGCACTCTGCTGTAAGCATCGTCATCGCTGTTTTGCATTTCTGAATAGGCTAACATTATCTCCTCTTTGTCATGGAAGATTTCAAGAAGGTAATTGTTTCCATACATTTCCGCTTCATTTTCTAGCTCGCCCCCTGTCTACGTCTGCCCTGTTCCTCTCTCATTGGGGATGCATTTATCCCGGTGGTTACGCCACATGTTTTTCACTACTTTTTGGTCAAACAACTCTCTAAAGGCTTTTGACAGAAAATTGCAGAAAAAATCAGCAGTAAATCGAACCTGTTACAGAAACTTAATTGATGGATGAAAGTTTCGGAGTTGGTGTGTAAACATGACTGACGAATTGTTAGGTCGTGTTTACTTTAAATCCTGAGACAATTTCAGATAAAAAAAATACCAGCCTGCTCTCACCCAATAAACGACCTAATACGTTGACTCTGCAAGCAGCTTATTACAACCCATACTTACAGTTATTGAAAGTCAATGCACTTTTTACTAAACTCAATCAAGCAGGTTTGAAACTAACTGTAACCGTTTCATGATATTAAGGCTGTGATGTGATTATTTTCGTCACAAATAAAAGTAGTACATTTATTAAGACTCTGAAAAGGTAAGGGATCGTTTAAGTCATCTCTTTCTCCAGTCTGTGGGAAGCACAGATGCCTGTACCAGATTTCATGGTACAGACATTAGTCTGTATTATTAAAAAATCTTAATCATTAAATGAGAGGAGCAGATGTTCTATATAAACACAATTTGTTTGAAACATGTTTGGATCTTTGAGGTCAGCCATATTGAAAATAGTTCTCTGCTTCTCTCTACATAAACCTATCATTAGACTTTGTAACACTTTTTGCTGGCAGTTTACATTTTAATCCTACCTGACCTGGTTTTTTTTACATCTGTAACTGCGGTCTAAGCATCTGTCAGTCCAACATTTCATCTGTAGTATTTAATGTCTCCACCCAGAGAGGCCCTTTTTAGTGGAGTGTGTTTGACCTGTCAGTGTGAATGGTTGGGGAACACCTAGTAGAGGGATTGGTGCAAGCCAGTTTTTGGTTCTGTATTTGTTCTTCCTGTTCATGAACCCTCCCCTCCTTCAGAGCATGCTGGGTGACTGACAGGCGAGAGTGATTCTGGGGGTCACGAAGCGTGCAGACCTGAGGGGTAAGACCTAGTTTCATGACCGGACATGCAGGCTGGCACTCCAGCCTAATGTTTGCTCGCGACTAACAAGTGGTGTATTAGTCTAGGAGGGGCATGGATCTCCGACCCAGATTATACTTTGGAGCACATAAGAATTTGTGACCAATCAATCAGTTACGCTTTCCCTTTTCTGAACTGTGGCACAGAGATGAACACATCATATCTATGTCATAAGAAAACATATCAGGGATTTTATTTAATACCCCTAATCTTCAAAATATTCAAAAACTAATCTAGTTTTGTGGAAATTCTCTGCCAGCTGCAACAGTATTGGCATTTGCTCTTAGTATTGCAAATGTTTTGTTAAAGTGTGACTTTGTAGTTTAAACTTTTCCATGTCTTTTAAATTCAACACAATATAAGCATGAGTAATTAATAGTATATTGCCATCACTCTGCAAACTCTGCTATTAGTTTTTTCACATCAAACAATAAAACTAATTTGATTTAAAAAAAAAATGTAGACCTCTTCAAATTTGACACACAAGTTTCCTTTGCTGAAAGTTTTTCACCATGCATCTTTAAGATCTGACAATCTGCTAACTGTAGCGGGTTTCAACATCTTCCTCAAGCCTCATTCAGATTTAAAACAGTCAAGAGCTGTTTTGCTTTGCTGCTTTGCTGAGATCCTGCAGAAATGCAGAAATACACGAGCAGGATCACAAATGTCCGGATGAGTCACCTTTTCCACAGGCTCACTGAATGCAAGCATTTGAATCGTTTTAACCAAGCCAGTGGGTTTCTTTACATCCCTGAAATAGAGTTTTATGAGGTTATTATTGAGCCATATGTGAACTCAAATCCAGCTTTTTGTGTGTGTAGCCTCACAGGCTGCGTATGCTCGAAAAAAGGAAGCCCAGCCCGTTTTAAACACTGTTGTAGGCTAATTATGTATCCCAGCGATGACCCCTCAGCCCTCACCTTAACCCCAACAATGTTCAAAATACTTCCACTGTATTACTCAGAGCAGCAGGTTAACACATGCATAGTTTTACACCAAGGGTTAACCCTTAGCCATAAACTTAAACAGGTAAATTATATGTCTCCAAAATTACAGTCTTTATGCTGCTTTGATTTTACGAACTGCAAGATGACCACAGTGAGTAATACAACAATGAGAGCCGCGTTCTAGTGAGCTGAATGTAGCTATGTAGAATGTAGAAGAGGAGTATAATGACTACCTAGACATACATTATTGACTTGGTACAATTTTGTTTAGATATTTGAATGAATGACATGTACCCTATACTATATACAGTAAAGCCCTCAAGCTTAGTCACTTGAAGTCACTGACTCAAAGTCAGTGAAGGCCCTGCATCACAATACCTACTGTATACTGCATCACCTCAACTCTAACCCTTTAGTGCAGATATTTAGCAACTGAAAATGTCATTGTAGCACATATACAGTATGGGATGCTCTGGCTGAGTTTGCTCATGCTGGTAATCATTCATATCTGTCTTCAAAAAGTAATATAATGGGTCTATATAATGAATCTCTACAAAACTCCACGGTGAATGAGCTTGAAAGCATGTGAGTGGGAGCAGTCTTATCAGCTTTGATTTTGTGTGCATTTAGTCACATTTTTTAGTAGGGTAGCTTTAATATAAAGCTGCAGAGGATGTTGAGATAAACATCATAACAGTGTCAGGTTCATATTCTGGTCTACAGAAACCTTTCAGGGTTTTACAATAACTGAAGTAGATTGTCTACGTTCTCTGGCTTCCCATTTTACACTTGTTTACAATACAGACAGAGATACCACAGGCCTTAGAAATTATGTCTTGTGGGCAATATTATTCATATTTATCTTTAGTTTTACCGCACAGCTATGGTCGAAAAGCAGATTTTTACATATTAATGCTTCATTTTGCATTTTGGGTCAATGTTGACATGTTGTCTCCTTAAAACAATGCATTTGATGTTCTTTCTTCTTTTTATTATTTATTTAGGCTATTACAGTAGCAGATAGTTGACCATTTTTGATTTACAAACCAATATTACAGCCAAAAGCCCCACTAAGCACCGCCCCTTTGTGATGGTCCGACAAGCCCACACTGTAACTAACTTCACTCCCTGAAGAAATAGTATCAAATTTTTGGAAGAAACAAAAAGTGATTCCAGAGAGAAGAAGACAGAGTCTGTGTTTGAAGGATATAGCCAGGATGTCAAACTGACTCAGCAGCAAAAACAGGTTAAAAAGACAAAGATAGTTAGAAGCCAAAGCTGAAATATAGGCCACAGATCACAGCATAAAAGTCAACCACCACATCACTTACAATCGAGACAAAGCACAATAAATGTGAGGGGAATCCTCAGCAATTTTCAACCAGCTATGTGTCATCATAGTGTGTGCAGATGAACAGTGTT
This sequence comes from Chaetodon striatus, assembly GCA_029783705.1. NCBI lineage: Eukaryota > Metazoa > Chordata > Actinopteri > Chaetodontiformes > Chaetodontidae > Chaetodon > Chaetodon striatus. The sequence goes on along the minus strand of JAPZEB010000023.1, from coordinate 13,514,930 downwards.
TGGCTTCTGTCCAGACCAGGGAAGGCCAAATACCTATCATCTGCACACACGACGATGACACACATCTGGCTAAATATTGGCAAAGTCTCCCTGTTTTCTTTCGCTGGTTCCTGTACAGCATTGTCGGTCTTTTTATTAGAAAGCAAAAGTAGCATGTGTATACATTCAGTAGGCCACACCTTAAGTAGCTAGCTAGCTAACCCTACACTTCTTAGGGTTTGATTTCGGTTTTGGAGTGGGGGAGAAATGCGATATCCTTCCAACCTCACCAGGTAACAGATATCCTTGTTACACGGGCCCCAGGCACAAAGTTTAGCTCAAAATCCACAAAATCAGCCTGAATCTGAAGAAGATCTGAAACAATTGCATGAGAGTCTATGGAGCACAGCTGTGTAGTTGTTGAACACTTGTCGGAACTGGCCAATGCTGCGCCATGATTGGCCAGCCTGTCTTTCAGGGGCGGGGCTTAGCAAAGGGTCAGTTGGCTGGTATAAATACAGCATTCGTTTGAAAAACTTGTTCAAAGGTAAAAAGACTGTAGTGTGCTGAGATTACTGGCTTTGAAAAACATGTTGCTACTGCTTAGCTTCCATATCCCAAACATTACCTGCTGAAAATGTATTTCTTTTGTTAGTTTCTAGCTGATAGGGATTACTTAATGGTCCTCCAAAAGCTTCATTTTTATTTATAAGCAATTGATTTTGTTTTAAATTTCTGATTTAAGCATGGAAACCTAATATAAGACATTCATTTTAAAATGTTTTTCCACTCTCGATTACCACTTAAACTATCAGTTACCATGACCTTCCAACTTTCTTCCCAGGCTCCCCCTTTCTTGTGGTTTTCTGCTGTCACTCATCTCCTCAGATGACACGATATCAAGGATACCATCAACCCCAAGCTAGGGCTTGTTGAGATATCGCTCTTAAACAGAGAGTTTTCCGCTCAGTCTCTTGCTTCCAGGGTGGAGTGAGATCATCACCACTTTCTGCACATATTGAGGGACATACATGTAGACACACAACCACAGATACAGCACATGCACACACGAATAACCACAGTGATTCACACTGGCTCATTGTACTGTCCACACCTCCAATAATTTATAAATGCAAGGATTATATGTTACAGCAAAGCTCTGTCAAACAAAGCATTCACATGTCATGTCTCTCTCTTACCCTCTTCATTATTTCCCCTCAAGTGCTGTGATGACAGTACATTATTCAACCCACAAGAATGCTTAAGATCTATAGAGGAAATGAGGAAAAACAAAGAGTTTTTTTTTGCAAGATGTGATGAAGCTGAACAGAAAGATGACACAATGAGTGTTCTGAATATCACGAAGGGGGATATTTACCAAGGATTTGCTGCACAATTGCAGGTACCAAACAGTCAGATTTCATTGGTTCTTATTTTCTAAATATTAAATGCGGGTAAATGAAGGAACAGTGCTGAAAATGGTGTGTTTGATCTTTTGCAATATGTATTTTAAGGCGTTCCTGTTTAGAGTTGCAAAATATGGGAGGAGGGAATAAAAATCTGCACAAATAGCCACCGCACCTGATTAACTGCCAGTGCTATTGACTGACCACTGCAACAGCACAGGAAACTGAGCCTGAAATTAAACGCCTGAATAAAGATGATGTAAAATCTGCCATGATGTTCAATGTCAGACTTGAAAGGAGGATAAGAGACTACAGCTGGGTCGAACCAGAGAAAGGAGAGAAAAACAGGGATGCAAATTAAAAGACACATTACAAACATACTTTATTTAAAGAAATTCTGAGTAGGATCTTCCTAAAAATCAATCAGTAGACTCATGCAGCAGTAATCCCTCTCAGTCATCACTTATGACCCACTATAAGTATGAGGTGGTGTGTTTTTCTGCAGAGACTCTATTATCTGCCTGTATTTTTTTTTTTTTTCTTATTTTCTGCGTTCAGGATGTTTATGGGCGTGTACCTCCACAGGGCTCAGGTGAGGTTGGGGCTTTTTAAAAAGGTTGCAACCAGGTGCCAGACTATAAGCAGCACTTATCCATGAGACACAGCACAGAAAAAGCACAAATATTGGGAGGTGAAACACCAATCAAGAGAGAATCTGGGGTTGGCTTTTACATTCACTTTTGCTGGCAGGCGTTTTTACAAACAGTAACCTGCACAGTTTTACAGATTTGTTAATAAGCACTGAACACAGCTGATCATTAGTTTTAGAGTGATTTGGTTAAAAACTTATGTTTGGAAGAGATTAATATTTTTGATCTGCTGGTGGTGCTAAAAGAAAAATCAGGAGATTGCCAAAGTCATTAGTATTCATAATTTGGGGAACATGAATGTCTGCACAAAATATCAAGGAAACCCATCCAACAGCTGTTGAGTTATTGTAGTCTGGACCAAAGCTGAAAGTTAGTTTTTGTTTGCTCCAAGAACTGTTTCTAGATAACATCAACTGTGCTTTAGTTTTCTCACATTCATTTATTCAGATACACCAGTCAAATAATTCTCAAGACTGATATCAGAGATGTGGACTCAAGTCATTCAACTTGGACTCAAGTCAGACTCAAGTTACAGATTTGATGACCTGATACTCAACTTGACTCACTTGGACTTGAGTTTTTTTACTTAAAAATACTTGATTCCTTCTCCAAAGACCAAAAATGTTTAAAAAGAGAGTCACAAATCAATTAATTTCCATTCATTTC
>JAPZEB010000023.1:13476541-13507575 GCA_029783705.1 Chaetodon striatus | reverse complement strand
GTTGCTCACATACTTCTCAAAAGGTCTTATTTTATTTTATTTTAATTTTTTTTACTTATGTATATATATATTTTTTTTTTTCTGTGTGTGTTACTGAAGATTCATGGGAAAAGGTTTCTCTATCTCTTTGATGATAACTCATGAGATATATATCTATCCATGTCCAGAGCTGATGATAACTCATGAGATATATATCCATCCAGACCTGATGATAGCTCATGAGATATATATCTATCCAGGCACAAAGCTCTAGCTTCAGGGAATGTGACCGTTTGGAAAAGGAAGGACCTGTTCATACTTCGCTCCACTACTGTTCCTCTTGACACTGCAGTGCTTTTTCAGGTCCTTCATGACTCATAGAGATAGATATTGAAGTCACTGTTTATGAACTGTCAAGTGAAGTCATAGCTACCACTATAGGTACCACACATAAGACCAAAATATGTAAGTGGCACATGCAATGGATTTTTTAAGGGCTACGATGTATGCTGTAGTATGATGATGCGTGGCTCTCAAGCCACTGCCTGCATCAACTCATATGCCTGTCTCCTGCGGCAAATGATAGTAGGAGCAGGTGTTACTGGCAAGCAAAGGCCCATGGGAGAACTTCTGATTTTCTTTTCTCTCACTCGCTCTCTTTCACATATGCACTCACACAAAAAACCTCTCCTCCTTTCCTTTGACTTTAAGTTAAGTCACCCAGCGAAGAATTTATCGCCGCTGGGCTTGGATTCCAATCATTATCTGTTGAAATCACCCATGTAACGCACATGCACGCTTTATAGCTAGAGGGGGCTACATTTCTATTTTTCTTTACTGATGGACTCTTTATCAGGGAGGACATGTAGTAATTAATCATCCTGTGACCTATTTTTATTTTCCTCTCTTTAAGATCATGCCCTGTCTTACAAAGTTTTCTACGTAAATCTTTATCTGCCATCAGTGAACCATAAAAACTGATGTGTTTTTATGGTTCACTGTGAATAAGGGGCACTTGATAAGGTCAGAGTCATTATGTAGCCTTCAGGCTTTTATCCATAGAAGCACCTGCCTGTAGTTTGTGATATTTAGACTGTGAAAATTGACAGAGCAGGTATTCATCAGTATTAGACTAGGAGAGATGCCAGACATGTAGGTGTTCTAGACACCATTTCATATAGAAGATCCGAATTTTATTTGGGAACTGGGGAGGGGACTCTCAGGAGTGTGTGAGGTCAGAGTCGGTCCCATGGTTAGTAAGCCAAAAATGCTTGTTTTGTCATTAAAATTTTAAAATCACTGACATAATTCAAGGCACAAAGCAGACTGATTCATTTTCCAGTGATTTCACTTCATCGCTTTTACAGGAATGTTTTTCTGCCCCGTGCCATTGTACAGAAAACCTTACTGGTGATGACTAAATGATTCTACTTGTTGTGAATGTTTCCAAACCTCAGCTTCATGAAATAAAAACCCACCATTTTCCTCATTTTCCAATCACCACCGTCATCCTTTATATTGCCTGTCATGCCCCCTGCAGATGCTCGTAAGCCCTACTCTTAACTGGAATAGGGATGCAGAGTTTCCAGTGAGTGTGTGTGTCTGTGGACATCATTCATCATGCTACTCATTTCAACAACATTTCCCCTCACTTCAGGTCCTCTGGGATCACAGCCATCAGAGTAAAACATTTTGCACTGAGAGATCATCCAACGCCCTAGGTTAGGGGTCATAGAGCTCCCACTCCCGGCTTAAAGGTTCTGTATGTGTCATTCAGAGCATCACTATAGCAGTAAACCACGATGTGTTATGTAAAGATATAGTGGAGTAATGGCATCCTGACCAGAGAATGAAGTCACAGTCCTTCTATGTGTGCTGTAATCCGAGCTGTAATCCGAGTTTCTGTGTGGTTTGTTAAGATGGTCCGCATCTTTGTTAGTGTATGCATGTGTCCCACTGGCTAGCTCATTGCTGCCACTTTGCACTGTGCTTATAAGGTGGTTATTACTGACATCAAGACTGCGTTGTCGCAGAAGAATAGCACCAACCTTGTGATTCCCCCGGTTAACACCATTAGCTCTAACAGCACTGTTGTTGTTTAGTGCTATTTTTGGACTTAGTACCATTGGTTGCTGGCTGCTGGTTCAGTCACTGCCATGTTGAGAACCATGTGCAGACAACGAATATACTCTTAGTACTGCAAAGAGAACCTTTAGGGAAATATTGTAATGACACTGCATCACATGTATATCTGAACCAGTGGTAACTACTTTGGATCAGGTGATTATTGTCCCTCAGATGTAAGATGTGACTTGGCCAAAAGATCAGCCCAGTAGGTTTGTTTACAGTTTTTAGCCACTGTAACGGCCAGGCTCAGTGGATGTTGACGTCAGACTGTTGGTCAGTCTTCCTCTGTGGTCCAGACTGAAATATCTGACAAACTATCAGATGCATGCAATGGGATTTTGTACAGACAGTCATGGGCCCCAGAGGATTAGATGGAGCCTAATGACTTTGGTGATTTCCTGGCCTTCTCTCTAGCAGAACCATAAGGTTTCGGTTAAGAGAGAAATGTTTCGACAACCATTGCATTGGATTGGCATGAAATTCTGTACAGATATTTATGGTGCCATGAAGATATTCAGAGGATGAATCCTAATGAATAATCATAATTATCCTGATCCACTGACTTTCCATTGAGTGCCACCAGCTAAGTTATCACTTTAACATCTCATTATCTCTTAGATGGACTGGCACCAAACTTTCTACCCAAAACTATTAGGTAGATTACACCAACACTGTGTAAGCATGTTTTGAGAGTTAAGTTACAGTAGTTCTAATACTGAATGTGCATAGCATATATACACGCACACAAACACAGACAATCACATAAAGCCGCGAAGACTGACAGAGACACACACTGTACATGCAGACATTTGGGATATCGGCCTAAATATGTGAACAGTTGTTAAGTCTTAGCGCATTAAGATCCATGACAGAGCTGAACCCCTCTTTTGAAATTCTGCTGAATGAGGGAGAGAAAAATGGGAATGTTTTAAACTAGACAAACGGGAATTGGGAAGACTCTGGGGGAGTGAGGGATGACCATCCAGCCGAGAGAGGAAGCTGTGCCAGATTCTCAAAGACTACACTATGACTCATAGGTCAAGGCCCCCGTGCCTGTAAACAGGATTCTTCTCATAATTTGAGCGCTGAATCACGTACTGCACTGAAACACTCTGCTCTACTTTTCAGTTATAATCACTTTGATTCAAGTAGTACTAATCTCCCAGGGAGTATGGGAGAGATCGGCAGAGAGTCAGAAATGAAGCAAGGGATAGCAAACCAGTTATCAGAGGCGTAAGGAGAGGGGGAGTGCGTGTGAACAAAGTTAGGCATGTTGAGGATGCGGTTGATGACCATTGTTGTGACGTCCCATGTGTGGTTATACAGCTGATGCCAAACCAATGATTGTTATCATCGTGATGACTCTTAAATGTAGGCTAATCTGGTTTTCCAGAACAAACTCCTGCAGGGCTGGGACGTGTTGTGAAAGCTGTTGTATGTCAAGGTCATGGTTAGGGTGTCAGCACAGCTCTGGTTTATCTCTTGATCAGGTTACAGGATGACCGAAGAGCTGGACTGGATAGGCTCTTGTCCTCTTAACCCTGTCACTTTTTTCTCTACAAGTGTTTTGTAAAGAGTGCATGCAGTAATGAAGATGATGAGGATACCCGTGTAAACTTAGGACAGGCTTTTGCCTGCCTCTTGGTTAAGTCTGACAGCTTTCCTTGGATAATCCATTCAAAATGTAGCCACATTTCTTTTCTCTGTGCTCTCTTCCTTTCCTCCTTTCCTTTGATGAGGTCATGACCTGTGAGGACAGCCCCTCTAGGTTAGCCTTAAACGGACACACTCGCCAACCAATAAGCGTAGTGCATTCCTCACATTCTGGAAAGACAGTGTCAAGGCTGTTAAAAAACCTTGGAGTAAAAGGTGTGTGTGTGCATGTGCTGCAGCAGAGAAGGCAATATTACACAATGTCACATGCAGCAGTCAGGCATCCACGAGCTGACCTGTGCATTTCTCAGAATCATCTATTAAATACCTTCAGTAGACCATAGATTTATAGTCTCGGTTTAACAGTTCCTGAAACCAGACTACAGTTGAGGCGGTATGGACTCCAAAAGGATTCTTTCTTTTGCCTTACAGTGAGCTCCCTACCACACACACACACACACACACACACACATACACACATACGCTTTAATGATAGCAGGTGTGTCTCCCTCATCATACATCTGCACACCAGAGCATGAGAGTAAGTTAGAGCTATACAGATAGAAAGGCGCATGCTGCAAGAATACTGTGCATGTGTGTGTGTGTGTGTGTGTGTGTGTGTGAGAGAGAGAGAGAGAGAGAGAAAGAGAGAGAGCTAGAGAGAGGATTCAGATAAATTTAGATAAACACCGACAGACTGCACCAGGGAGACAGGGAACTAGAGACGAATATTTTTTGAGTGCAGGAGCAGAAAAAACGAGAGAAAGCGAGAATTAAAAAGGAGAGAGCGGTTGGTTTTCTGATTGGCAGAATCTCAAGAAAGCAGAAGTGGTTTTAGGAAAACTTTAAAAGCTGCTGGGGGAAAAAGGAACGCAAGAGAAAAGAGCCTGGTAAAGAGAGATCAGTGGAAACAGCGCAGTGGTGAGAAAGTTAAAATTTTAGTGGAGCAAAGTGTTCTAATCTTCTCTCTCCTGAGGGCGTTTTTGGAAGCCTCTCTCATCAGTCTGGGCAGGACTCAGTTGTCCCTCTATGCCTCCCTCCCTCCTCTGTTTTCCCTCTGCCTTAGTTCACTGCAGTAGAGCGTAACTAGAGCCACGCGATGACTACAGGTTGAGAAGTGAGTGAGAGAAAGGGAGACAGAGATCAAGGAGAGCAGAGACTGACACACACCTCACACATTGGAGTTTGGAGTCACTGTGCAGCCCTCAAAGGAGAGGTGAGGGGAGGATATCTTAACAGTTTGTGAGCTTTCCCTCTGCATGAGTGTGCATTTGTGTGCATGTATATTTGTGTGTCTATATGTAAACATGTCTGTAGGTGAGAGTGCAACCATGATTATGGGTGAATTAGAGCATTGAGCAAGCGGCTGCACGTAGTGGATCTGTTTGAGCAGAGAGCTTTCTTTGAAACCACCTCAATGAAGGCTTCTATTCATATTTCTGTGTTTAAACAATCCTCATGTCAGGGATCAGACTTTGAAGCATGTGTGACAGGTTTGACTTTCCAAGATCACAGTTTGGTGTGTGTGTGAATCACCCTGCGAAGCAGAGCAAAAGACACATTGAGAAAGTCACTGCATTAGGGTGCACATGTATGTATCTGCACGTGTGTTTGTTTCTGTTTGATTTACCATCGGTTCCCTAGAGATTTGCGAACAAATTGTTCAGCTGTGTCAGCAGCGGACACCTAGTGAAGGACAGAAAGACAGACAGACAGACAGAGAGCCAAGAACTCATCTGGCCACAATATGGGCTGCCTGCACATTTTGCTGTCACATTTAAAATCGCTGGATTCCTTTTGTAAAAGATGTGTATTTGCAACAGACATCAGATGTTGTGACAGTGATGAGAAGCAGAAAACAGATGTAGCAAATTGATGGAAGAGCATCTCTGCAGAATGCGAATGCACGCATGCATTACTTTGAAATGCCAAGAAGTAGCTGCAGTGGTGGTGTTGCCTTTCTCATACCTGCATATTACAACACTTTTTGTTTGCTTCTACATGTTCTTACAATACGTTCACACTTCAGAAGTTTTTTTCCTTTGTTTCTAATTCCCCCTCAGATTGATTTATCTGTGCACTGTGGTTATCTTGCTTTGCTTCCAGCCCACTGGTGACAGCTTACTGCTAAGAGCTTCCAGGGTGTGGCTGAGGGACCTAAGGGTGGGGCTCAGGTAGTGCAGATAGGTAGGTCACCGTGGAATGTTTGAGATTCCTCCACAGCGCTGCCTCCGCAGTGAATACACCCAGCCCCCAAACTACGTGCCCCCACCCAGCCTCTGTTCCCTCGCCTCCCACCAGGCACTCCACTTCCCTTCCCCTCACTCCCTACACCCACTTTATCCTCTCTGCCCCGCGACTGGAACCTGCTCAGTCATGCCAGTCTGCCTCCTTGTGCCAGCCTAACTACCACACACATAAAAAGGTGGAAAATTGTCCTCAGAGCTGCCAGGTGTGGCATTCCCCCTGTGAGTGTAATGCTGTATTTTGCCAGGTGTGCCATCAGCATGTCTGAGTTAAGGAGACAAGAGTGGGACTTGGCCTGAGGAGTCTTTGTTTTCTGATCATGAATCTCCAAGTTAGTGATGATCAACACAGATCCATCAGCTGCCAATAGTGATATATTTTTCCTGTGATGTATGTGTATATTGCATACTTTCTGTCAGTGTTCAAGATAATTAGCTTAGATCACTATGTTCCACTCCCAAGGGAAATGGGAAGTGTAGGTGTGTGTGTGTGTGTGTGTGTGTGTGTGTGTGTGTGTGTGTATGTGTGACAGATTGAGCAGCATCAGCAAGGCTATAAACATTTTTTTTATCACTTGTAATCACAAGAACATAAATAAAAAGTTCTGCATGTACATGTATGAAACTATGGACGTCACAGTACAGATCCTGACGGGTTTTTTTCTTTTCAGAGTGCCAAGCTACTCATGAGCATCCATACAAAAAGCCCATTATAAGCTTTTATAACCTGTGCAATGAGAGCACAATTCAGGCTGGCTCAGTAAGAGAGATAGTGGCAGGACAATTACAGCGTCATGGAACATAATTCAAGCAAATTGCCAGATTTGTCCATCAGTCAGCAATCAGAATCACGTGCCCATTATCAAGGGAATAGCCAGGTATTCCCTTGAAATCTTTATAGGTGAACTGATTGATTTATGAGATCGGAGGCGGCAGTGAGGTCAGGAATCCAGGTGTACAGCGTTGCGAGCTGAGGGTGCCAGATTCCACCAAGAACAATAGAATGGACGAGGGATGCTTCACATAAAGTTGGAGTGCGCTGGAAACGTTGGCTGAGAGAAACAGACATCTAAAGGTGTCACTGATAGCCAAAGGGGCAAAACATAAGGCCATTAATGAGAGGAGTGGGAGCGATGGAAAGTGAAGGGTGTGACAGAAGAGGGAGACAGCAGAGAAGTGAGAGGGAGTCCTTGTCCAGCTGTATGACAGCAGTGTTGGCCTGGGACATAGAGCTCTTCAATGGCCCAGTAAATGCTGCTAGAATGGAAACCATATCAACGCCACAGACTTTTTACCTCACATTACCTCTCCCCTTCCTGCCCCTGCCCCTTTAACCCGCACACCCTCCTCCCCGCCTCATGGCCTCAGTGGGTCTGCTCTGGCAATGGTATGTTTTTCATTAGTCAATTACATCCTCTAAAGCTCGCCGCTTTTCTCAAACACTCTTCTTTCCTATTTTTGCTCCTTTTTTTCTTTCTATGGTCCCCTTTCCTTCTGCTTGGTACGATCTTCCCTTTCAGTTTCAGTTTTTTTTCTCTCTGAATTTCACTGAACACTGAAGCTCAGCCCATCACAGTATGTTATGAACTCAGTGTTCTTTTCTGTATTGTAGCTGTCACCATGAAAACCATATTGTCAAACTGCCAATTTAAATATGATTTGACTTTAATTTAAAGGCAAGTCAAATCCCGAAAACATTTTCAGAGTAAAGCACATACCAGCCTCTTGCATTTGTGTGTGTATGCAGAGATGTATGCACACGGAGCTAGATACACAGTGCATTCTCACATGTAGGAAAAGCCAACACATGCGAGTCCTCACTTGCTCCCCTGCATTCATCAATGCATGCAACAATAGGATACATCAATATGCCTTAAGGGACTAAAATTTGTCAAACATCGAATGAAACCTCAACTCAAATGCTTTGACTTGCAAAACTTTTCCAAAGACACACTGAGGGTGTTTCCTCAAGATTCCTGTAGGATTTCCTGTGTTGTCAAAGTGCAGTAATCAAGCCACTGCATCCATGGATTCACTCAGATAGGGCAAAATAGGAAATATCTACCCTTTGGCATGGGAATGAGCCAGGAAAATATTTATCAAATTATAGGCCTGTAAGTACTTGCTGATTAGTTTCTCACTACCAATTACAGTAATATCTGCAGCTTGCCAAATGCCATTATGCAGGTAGGCACTGGCCTGTTACAATGTAAATAATTTGATACACAGTTATGAATTACAGTGAGATGTTAGTAGCTAAACACAGTAAAATATTACATTAATTAATTTTTCAGTGCTAATAGCTCAGACTCAACACCCTGTGTGTATAGCTGTATAAAAAACCCTGGCCTACAGTAACAGCCAGAGTCTGTGGTGGAGTCAGGCCTTTAAAGGATAAACAGCTGAAGGCAATTTGGCTCATTGGGTGTAATGCACAGGGCACTGGGCGGCAGGTTATGTGTTCACTCTCTGGCTGAAATGTTGGATGTTTGGATGTTTGTTCCTGTTTTCCTCACTGACGGACATCAGAGCATCAGGCCCTGGTCAACCAAATATAGTGCGAATGTAGGTAATTGCAGGAAATCAGAAACAAATGGCTTTGGAGTCCACAAACATAGCTGGAGTGCTAAGTCTTACATAGACCCTGACTAAGCATTTCCTCTCAAATAATGTTTCCTCTTAGCCGGAGAAAAAGATCTGAACCCATTTGCTTTGCTCGGGTTCTGGCTGCCTTAATCCATTCAACAAACAATTTATATCAGCAGTTAATACCCTCATTTTTTTGGTTTGCTGTTAATGCCAACTTTAGCTTTTATCAGTTGACATGTCACTGCGGACGGGCTTTAGTTTATTAATGTGCATGTGGGATGTTGATTTTCCACCTGGCCTGAGTTTCTTCCCATTTCCTCTCATAAGGTCTTACTCAGCTTGTCATAAACCTCCCCAGCAATCTCTGTTTGGATTTGTTTAATGTCTCATTGCTTTGGTTTGGAGTATAGATCACTGGTAATACTGCAGAAGGGATACCTAGTTTCATTCGGTCCTTTTATGTTCTGGCTACTTCACATGGTGAGGGATGATTTAAAACTGTTGAGTAACAGATGAGTTATGAGTGAAAAAAGTTCATCCTCTGAAGAGGGAAATGCCTCTCTAATGTCAGGGTTTGCTTTTATGTGTTCATGTACGCATAGGTTCAAAACATAAATAATAATGTTTATGTGCACACATGCTCATACTTTTGAGTGATGATATTGTTTCAGAGCCATTGATTATTTCTTTCTTTTTTCTTAGCAAATTAATATAGCAATAGAAATATGATATATACTGTGAAGGTAAACAGTGTTTGTTCTAAATCATTTCGGAGTGGGCAGGAACTTCAGCTTCTAGGCCTGAGGCACCAAACTTTAAACTGTAGCCTTTCACCCCACCCCTATCTCAGCACTTTCTCTGTGACCTTAGCAGAGAAACAAGGGTGGAGGCGTGGAGATAATGATGTCCTGTCAACTACCGTGATTTTAGGCTCTGTTCAAAGGCAAATAACTAACTTAATGAACCAAAATTCCTCCCGGGAGCTTTAGCCAATCCACCTCTTGTGTCAGTTTTGTGTTTATTATTCTTGATAGACAAAATACACAATCTCCACCCAGTTCAGTGTGAAGAATGGTAAGGTACAAGCTGGACTCCAGATTGCATCTACCACCTCACCTGATTTAGATGCAATTCCTTTGAGATCATAAAGCCTCCCTGCAGGGAGGGTCAGCAAGGATGCCAGGAGGGCACAAGGCCAGAGTTAACACACACCAGGAGTGAAGCACAGCCACTCACACACACAGTATAGACATATAATCACATCCTGTACAGGCGCACACAAGCAGGGATATACAATCTTAGCCCTACATTTGGTGTCCAATATGAAACAGGACCAGCTCTCACTGTGCAGTAGATGAATGTTCACAGTACACGCCAGCTCCATGCTGTTACCAATGGCTCAGCCACTTCTGAATGAAGTTTTATCCTCAGCAAACATGTTTTATATTTGTCACTTTGGCCACTGAAATTTCTGCAGTGATTGTCACCTGGACTTGTGATAGAATAGGATGGGTGTAAGTCGCAGGGTGGAGCACGCTGTCAACTCTGACAGAAAATAGGTGAATGTGTTTTTGTGAGAAGTTGGGGTGAAAATTCTTCCCAACAGTTCATACACACTGGGAGTGTGCTTACAAAGCAGAGATACAGCATGAAGGATGAGAGGGAAAACAACAACTTTGACCCTCTGGCCGTCATCCTAGCCTTTTTTAATCATTTTCTGAGTAAACTCTTTGCTCCTCTTGTGTTCATTCATTAAGAATGAATAACGGAATAAAATTTGTTAAAAAAAAAAAAAGAATGAATAACAGAAAGAGAAAGAGACCTTAAAAAAAAAGCTTGTAGTGGTATGCTCAAACGTTCCCATCTTTAGTGACTAATATGACTTAGGTTTCCTTCCGTGTGTGTACGAGTGCATTTGTAAATGTGTGGGTGTGTGCATGTGTAGACTTGCGGTTGCACAACTGCGTCTGTGTGTCTGTTGTGCGTGTATGCATGTGTTTGTCACAATAGTAAAAGTCCTTAACTCCTTGTGGTCGCGGCTGTGTGGTCACATGGACTAAATGAACTCACACACACACACACACACACATACACGACTCAGAACACCTCGAGGTGACTCCCCATGGCAGGGGGCCCAGTGTGTCACAAAACCACACAGCTGTACATTCCCAGACTCTGAGAGTGGGATTAGATTAGCAAAGTGGAACACTTGCATCTGTAGGCGATGGCTGTGTTTTTCTCTGATTGCATCTCTATGTTTATCCGTGTCTGCACATAAACAGGGTCTGTGAGACTCATGGCAGCTCAAGGTGTGTGGGAAGGAAGGAACTCTCAGCACTGGCTGCATTTTTATTAGATTATGTGAATGTTCTCCAGTGAGCTCCCATAGGTCAGCGTTTTATGGCTGCGTAAATGGCTCTGTGTGCCACATGCCCATTTTAGCTGGTATGTAATTTTGAAGTCCTTACACTGAATGGCTTCTTTGATTGGCAGTAAATTATGTATAGCTCAGTGCTACCGTAGTGGCCACAGAATACTATTTTTTAGACAGTTTTAATTCTTAATTATAAGGACATTTTTAACTTTGGACACCGTAGATCATCTGCTTGCTTGCAGTTTTGTAAAACCTGTACAGTGTTGGAGCAGTTTCATGTCTCTTCTACTGTATGACATGCATGTGTGCCAGATTTCTGGGCTTTGGCAACTGACGGGAAAGCTAAATCAGAGTCAGGCAGGCTCACTTTTATTCTTCAGAACCATCCTGCATGATGTGAGGGTTTGGAGAAAAGCGTGAAGCAGATGGAGAGTACCATCACAGGCTGAATGTTTCTTTTTTTTCTTTTTTTGCGTCACTGCTTGGTATCAATTTGTCCCATAAAATGAATGTCAAACATGGTCAGCAGTAGCTCCGTAGAGGCTCTAGATTAAGAAATTATACCACAGTTGTTTCCAGTGACACTGTGATTACTGGCAATGTGATTGTGGCTGCCAGGCACTCTAATGAGAGTCAGTATATCCCACAGCCTCAGGCAGAGCTTGTGAGTGCTGCGGAGGGCCATAGTGCAAGCAGTATATTCAGCCATATTTTGGTGACACAATGATTGTTTGGAAAATAGGGAGCATTCATATGGACAGTGTAATGTCTTTCTTTGAATATTCTGATACTTAATTTCTACCACAGCCACCTTTCAAGCCTATAGGAGGTGAATGTCGATGTACCCAAAAGATTTTGGGTGGAGTATCGCTTTAAGCACATCATGGAGAAAGAATGACAGGCTGCAACATTTAGTTCTAGAGTGTTTTTTTACGAGGATCTGTGCATGCTTGTGTGTGAGTGTGTGTTAAGCATGTGCGTGGAGATAGATAGCCCCAAGGCCACCGAAAGCAGTGTGTGTTGTTTTAGCTTAGATAGTGTTGAGTGTCCATTAAAGTGGTGTTGAATGGGTAGTGCAGAGGGTGGTGAGAGTGGGCGTGCTTGGGATTAGTCTGGTGTTGATAACCCAGTGAGGAATTGCAAGTCCCTAATAACCGATGACACTACAACTGACCATGAGAGCGATGACTTCAAGTTTGAAGCATTGAAGTGTCAGAGAGTGATCGGTGGGAGATGCACTGGAGGGAAAGAGCAGCAGATAGGGACGTGGTAGGGGGATTGAGTAAGCAGTGATGTGCTGAGGGAGGAAAGAAGAGCAGGATGCCACCATCTGTTAGCCACATGCACACCCCACAGCAGTCACATAAATCTCAGCCGAGCTCAGCAATGCAAGGCTGCATTCCGCCAGGCTAAACGTGCACTGGCTAGCTACCTCCACAGAAATGTGCAGCTCATGTGACATACAGATCCAAGCCATACATTCAGCACATATACTGTAGGAAGGAGCGGTGAGATGAAACACAACGGACAGACCAGGAGACTAGATTGATTGGCGAGCATTGTGAGAAAATGTATTGGAAACAACTTCTCCGGTGGGAAATTGTGATATTGATGCATTGCTGTAAATTTAATCATCAGATTGCCAGAGTTGAGAGAATTAAGACAAAACTCAGTAGAACAGTTGCACAATCTTTTTCAATGTGCTACTGTCACAGTAAATGCTTGAATTATAGCTCCTAACTATTGGCTAGAAATCTGTAGGAAAAATACCGCCGCTAGGCAATGGTTGATTTAAAAGTTGTTTATAAAGGCAACGTTCTTCTGTTCTTCTGGTGTGGTCCCTTGGCCCTCCACTACACTAGGAACAGTGGATGTGCAAATACACAGGGCACACACACATACACACACACAGTTACAGGTCACCAAGGTCAAAGTCAAGCTCAGGCAGGGGAATGTGTGGATGAGTGGGGTGTTCCTGTGCTGTACAGAGAGGCTGGAGACTTGCACTGTCAATTCTTCCTACCAGCCTTGTTTCTTGACAAGTTGTTGTGCTCTAATGATGGTGTGTGTGTGACAGCTTCCATTGTCAGTGTCACATCTCATGCTTTTTGCCCTTCTGCTGTCCCAGTGTAAAGTACCACATTCTATATTCGTCATGTCAACATCTGCATAGCCCGTGGAAGTGTACCCTCTGTGTGTTGTGTTGGTGTGTGAGATAAAAATTGTCATTTGTTTTTAGTGACTGTTTGTATTTTGTAGATAAAATATGGATAGAGCTTGAAAATGAATATTTTAGGAGTAGGTCAAATGATGGTTCAAATGAGTAGTGCAAAAATCTCTGATAGCAATGCATCAGAATGCATGCAGAGACTTAGTGTAGTCCCCTGCTCTTCTCTGGTCCTCTCTTCCTCTCAGCGGTTCAGTCGTCTATTTTACTGCAGGATAATTGCAAGCAGCATTTCCTTAGTGATTCTCAGCCCTCTGGTGTGACTTGTAGTTGTGAGTGTGAACTTTGAGCTGCAGCTGCCCTCTAAAAGTTCAAAATTCAAAGAAATGATCTTCGCCTCTTCCATTAAACTGACCAAATGATGTAAAATGCGTAGTGTCCAACATTATTTTTGCACTTTCTCAATATCTATGAAATGTTCACGTCTCTGATGACATCTTATATTACACATTACAATGTTGTGGAAATAATGCCTCTGAGGGGCAGGAGGTTATAAACCTTTGGTTGTAATGTAAAGAGGCATTCTTTTTGGTGAAATCTTGTACACATGTGAAGCCTGTCTCCATGTTGGGCCTTCTGTACCCACTTAAAATGGTCCAAGATGTATAGAATGTAAAAGAAATGTGGTCATAGAAAAAATCAGTTTTTCCATCTTTCAGATACAGACACATTCCTTTGGCTTTTTTTGGTCTGATTTCATGGAACTTTAGATCGATTGAAATCATTGCTGGTGAAGAAATGATATAATAACATAGCGGCCAGAGATGAGTCACCACTAATTTCACGTTCCCTTTCAAAACCCGCTGTTCAATTGTACCGTTCAAGCACTGCGGGTGAACGGCACAATTGAAAGCCCAGCCAATGAGAAAGCCCAGTCATGACATCACAGTCATGCAGTGTGGCAGATGGATAGGGGAGAACGTTCCAGAAACAACATCAGAAACACTGCAGCAGAAGCAGCAGTTCAACTCTTGTTTCATTAGTAGCCCAGCAATGATCAGCACAATTGGTTAGTGGGTGGCATCCAGCCAGAGGTCCTGCTTACGAGGCAGGAACACAGTGACTCTCTACGGTTACTTTAGGATAAGGAAACCATAAAATAATCACAGCCCTGGGGTGTGCCATTGCTGTACGTCCATCATCAGTCCTTCATCAGCATACTTCTGCTATGAGGCCACGAGAACCACAGCCAAAGTGGCGGCTTGCCTTATCCTCTGTATATGAAGTAAATGAAGGAACGTCCATCGGAATATAATTGAAGACTATGGGGACCACTGCATAGGGACTATGGATCTGAGGTACCGTTCCAGAAACTGTTGTGAGACAGCCGATTAATCTCCAGTTCTCCAAATACATTAACAAAATGGCCAGCTGATGAAAGTCTCAGCCTGCAAGGTTGCTATTGGTCCAGCTGGCTTTAATCCAACAACAAATTCAGCCAGCTGCCCGGGTGCCAATTAATCCGTGGTTTTAGCTTCTTCCTGCTAACTTAAATCTGGAATACCATTATCAGAGCTTAGAAATACTGTTGCTAGATGCCTCTCTCTGACTGCCATCAAGATTTATAGCGCTGCGTATCATCAGGATGGACTGATTATGCAGCCTGTCACATGTTCAGTCAGCAGCTGCAGGACAGGGACAGCTGTGACTTCCTGAATCCCAACTACTGAAACTGTTGCCAAGCCAGACTAATCACAGCTGGAGCAATCTCATTCCGATATGATATGAAGCAGCTTACATGAGGATCTTGAGAAACGTCGACACATTTAATGATCAAGGATATTATCTTGAAAATGGCTGAAAAAGAAAGTGTTCTAGGTTGTATAGAGCGTATTTAAACATGTACCGCACAGCTGGTTGAATCTGTTCCAGGTATTTTAGGATTCAGAGCGCCTGCCTAGTAGCAACAGAGCGCTACTGAGGGGTTTATTTAACTTATTCAACATCACTGGATGACATAAAAATGATGAATGGATGAGCAAGAGTGTGTAAATCTATCAGCTCTGTACATAGTTTGAAACTAACCACGAAAGGAGCGAAGGGAAGAGCAAAGCACACATCATCCCCCGCCTTATCAAATTAGCTGTTCAGAGAAGTGAGATCATTAGGCGCTTTAAGAGATGATCAAAAGAAGCTTAATTGGAGAAACAATAGTGTCATACTGCTACTGGCTATCCTGTGTGTCTGCCTCACAAAGCATAAAACTTGTTCATCTTCCCTCTCTTTATGTCTCCGTTTTTTTTTCTCCTCCACTTCTTCCTTTCATCCTCAGCCAGACGTTTTTGGACATGTAAGATGTAAAAAAAAATGCAGGAAGGAGAAGAAGAAAGAAAGGACAGTTCTAAAGGAATATGGCTCGTATTAATCTGGAAATATTGCTTTACCTCATCTGAACTAAATTACTGGTCTGAACTCGCTGTCCTCAGAGAGCAGGCAGAGCGCCACCGGCAGCCCAGATGGGCAAGGAGTGGTCGGCAGATCTGTCACCGTGACCACGGTGAGCACATGAACCCCTGGTCTGTTGAGCTCTGTAGCTGTCTTTTTATACAGCGGATCAAAAGTGTTTCTTTGTTGTTGTTGGGCTTGGATTTTATACTCAGGGGGCGTCTCTGGAGGAGAATCCAGAAGTTTTGAGAATCTTTCTTTCTTTCTTTGTCCTCTTTCCTGCTATCTTTGCGGCTTTGTGTATTGTTGTGAGGCCAGAGGAACCCCTAAGCAAAGATGTGAAGATAATAAGAGCTGATCTGTTAAAATATTAATGTTATCCTTTTAGCTTATGACAGCATTATGGATGATTTTTAAGACAGTCACAGTAGTGCCTGGTTGCTGTGTGAGAGCCAAGTGCACGTTGCTGGAGGCCATGAAATCTATAGTTAGAGGAGTGGAGCAGGCTCGTGGTGTGGCTAAAGCTTGCCAAGGCTTGCGGTTTCCACTGGTAAGGAGCAGAGGCAGGCACAAGTGACTGCAACCTCTCTCGCTGCTACTCCGAGGAATTTAAAGGTGTGATTGCACGCGCTGCGAGTAAACACTGGCCCATCTGCTCTCTCTCTCACCCATAACTGAGCAGAACTGACACGCAAAAATCTCACCAGGCTTTATCGTAAGATACACAGGAGCCTCGGAGAAACAAGAGAGAGATATATGACTATTGCATAATATCAATGGCCAGTGGCACCAAGTCAAGCAGTGCTTGTTGCTATGATTGCATAACTCCACCTGTCAGACACGAGGGTGAAAAGTGCTCAAACGACGTGCTGGTATCAGATGAGAGGCTTTGTCAGCATCACTTTGCTGAAGATGCGTAACAGTGCTTCACACGAGAAAAGCATTTTGTGGTGTCAGTCGGTCAAAAGGAAGTGGTCAGCGAAGGAGGAGCAGGAGGTGTGTTTTTGTTCTAACATCAACTCCAGTTTCCACCTTTAAAAAATGTACAAGCCAGAAGAAAGCTGTGATTTATCTCCAACGCTGATCCTTCATGAAAGAAAACATAAATTACCTTGCACATGCCCCTGACATCGGTCTCTCATAAACCAGCAGGAGGGTTACAGCAGTTATGACCGACAGCAAGAGAACATCCTCATACTTCAGTCACAAAACCAACTGCTAAACACATGCAATACACACAGTACCCCGCTGTGGATTTGTATTTACAAACTACAATTATGGGCAACCAGATGATAATAATAATAAAACAATTGGAAGTGAGCAGTGGAATCAGAACTGATCATGAATGTGAATAATAAAGATGACAAATTGTGTACGTATCAGTAATATTTATTCTGATGTGCTTATTATCTTAAGTGTTATTAGCACTTAAGATAATAAGTACATTAGGAATGCCAGAATAAAGACATAACAAATTGCATTATCCCTTATCCCAGTCCATGTCTGTTAATATTGAGTATCTACCTATACGAAGTGATCTGATATTAATATTTTCCTTTATAATACAACTGTACAGTTCATACATTGTATGTTAGCGAACAAACAGTTGATATGTTTGACAGCCGAGTAGCTCTGCATTTTGACAAAATAGCTCGCATTAAAGCCTTTCTGTGATGTCTTCACATGCTTATAATACTTTCTATAATGTCCATATGTTTATGTATAACGCTGTATATATAGAGACAGGAGCGTCAGAGTTGATCTGTTGTGGCAGGAAGGTTCTAAGGAGTTAGACAGCATTATCAAAATATTGAAGTTCAAATGCAGTTTCACCAGAAGCACATAACAGGCGTGATACTCCTGAGAAATGTCTCTGAGGTTGAGGTAAAATTTAAAGTGAGTTTTGTTTTTTAAACTCAAGCATGTTAGGTGTGTTAGTGCAATAGGACATTTCTGACAGTTGTTGGACCCGTAGTTGAAATGATTACACCAACCCAAGGGTCAGATATGGGTTGAATGTTATATATCCTATATGCATCAAGTAAACAATGCCTTCATTGGGTTTGATGCTGATCCTCCAGGCTGTGGACGTCCCTGCTCAATATGCTTTAAACACAAGTCATACGCACTCTGGATACACCATATTGGTGGAAGAAGTACTCAAGGTATAAGACTAGTGTGTGCTGCCCTTTCTTATCAAAGTTGCAATAATGTGTAAATTTTATACTTCATTCCTTCGGCCGTTTGTTTCCTCAAGTATTTTGCCCCTGGTAGATTTGATCATCTTTTAATCAAACAGCTTTAACAATATTTACAATAACTCTGTCAGACTGTGCGCATCTGACAATCTGAGCTAAACTGTGGGAGGTGTGTGGTGTAGCAAGAGCATTTATTTATCTATAAATGAAATGAGGTCACCAATCCTGGCATCAGATTGTTTCTTCCTTCCTCTCTGGAGCTCCTTCACTCATTCATATGGAATGGCAACACACATGAGCAGTGTCTTGACGCATGTTATTGTGGGTTGATACACGTCGGCTCGTCACGATACATCACATCATATTTTTCAGCGTTGATTCTCATTAACTCTTTAGAAAGCCAGCAACTTAAATACATTCGCCCCAGGATTGGCAAATGGTACTGCATCAATTGATACAATAGGACGCCACAGATGTGTTGCACTCAAACTGTCTCACATCAAGTCTGCCTTACAGGGCCAAAAAGCAGGCACGCCCCAGCTTCATGGGAGAGGTGTGTTCTGGTCAGTGTCTCCTGTGTTTGTACATTCACCT
The DNA here is from genome assembly GCA_029783705.1 of Chaetodon striatus. Classification (NCBI taxonomy): domain Eukaryota; kingdom Metazoa; phylum Chordata; class Actinopteri; order Chaetodontiformes; family Chaetodontidae; genus Chaetodon; species Chaetodon striatus. Next base: position 13,489,203 of record JAPZEB010000023.1, on the reverse strand, counting down.
GGCTTGCTTATAGCCGACCTCTGACCTCAGGAAACACATCCCCGTGGGAGAGGGAAATGTGCCTGTGAGAGGCCCGCTCGTGGGCGGCGGAGTGGTTTTATACACAGACTGGCATTATCTGCATCTCCTGCTCCACTCAAAGGACAGGGCCACTAAATATACCCTGTGAGGCCTTCCCAGGCTCCTCTGGGCTGGGGAGATGCGGCCGCTGCTTGGGCCGAAGGCCAATGACATGGCTGCCGACCTCCACGGAAAGTATTTTTAAGGTCAATTACAGGGTACAGTGCCTTTAGATGGCCGACTGGTGCTGAGGAGGCCTCATATTAAAGGTTTATGTGGAGAAGGACCAGAGAAGTCTGCCTTAGCTCACCCCAGCTCCCATTGTTACCACACACCCACTGAGACAGTGCACTCTGAAGGATTCATGGGGTGATGCGTGCAGCACGTGTGTGTGTGTGTGTGTGTGTGTGTGTGTGTCAGTCAATGAATAATACTCCAAAATGTGGTTTCAGTAATGTATTTCATTGTGAAGAGGATTATTTGTGTATTTGTCAAAGTAAAACTCTGTGTTTGCAATTTATCTAGAAATTCTTGTGAATTCTGCGGTCATTCAAGGTTACATTGTGGTCAGCCTCCCTCTCACAGATAATGTGAGGACTCGTCAAGCAGCTTCAGTGCAACAAATCATAAATGACACTGCAGAAACACGTACATCACTGGTCTCAAATTAGATGAGTCATAAGCATTTGCTTTAAGTCTGTGACCTTTTTTTGCCTTATAAGCTAGATATGGCTTCCTGCAAGCTTAACATTGCATAAAGCTTATAGTGCTTATAATTAAAGGATAGGTTCACATTTTTCCAAGTCTTTCTTAAAACAGCGTTCAGGGGCCCATGTGTTCATTGAACATATGAAAGAGTTAGACAGAGTTATTGGTAACAGTAATCATTCATCCTGTCCATACAGACTGTGAAAAAAAGGCCCTCTGAAGTCTGAGATAGTTAAACCAAGTGGGGATTTTTCCAAAGTAACAGTCCTTTTAAATTCCCCTCTTTGTGTTGCTATACCTCCATCACAGCTCAGCAAGGAAACCTTGTACGAGGCAGCACAAACACAAGATTTTGCAATAAATAGATTGTAAATGTGGAAGATCCCCACTTGATTTGAATATCTCAGACTGCTAAAGTCTCATATTGGCTTTGACTGAACTTGAATTACAGTTTTGAGGAATTTGACCTCTATCTCTTAAACTGGAGTGGCACTAGAGAAGGATATCTTTATGCTCAGTATGAAAAGGATGAATAGTTACAGTGCACAATAATGTTTTCCTAAGTGGCAACCTCCAGGGCTGAATAATGAAGCCAAGAACTGCAGTTCATCAACTGGACACTTGAGGCTGGCTCTACAAGCCAGTTAATCCCCAGCCTCAAAGTTACGCATAATTAAGGGCGGGCTGCTTTTAGTGACAGCGTGCATGCCAACAGTTAGTCAGCTTCAAAGTTAGATCTGACCCTTGCTCCTCCATAGCACCAGCCTCTTTCCTGAATATGATCATTTCTAGCTCCAAAAAAAACATGATGGCAATGGCCGAAATGCTGAAATCAAGGCTTCAAAACGGGAGTCCATAAACCATTAGGTAACGTCTCAGTTGCTTTGTTAGTTTTTTTTACAGTCTATGCTTTCGGACAGGATCACAGTATCAACAGAGAAAACATGTAGCGTTTTTATCCATACAGAGAGATGATAACCACAGAATAACAAACACTTTGTTGCTCATTAGAGAGCTTATCTTAATCCTCCACTCCCACACATTCACTCACACACTCACACAAGCCCCATTCTCTCTACACAGGCCACACACACAGCTGACCGGCGCTCAATATAAATGAACATCCAGCGAGATGATTTTGGTCCTTTTCATGGTTCATTCCAACACGACTCCAGCCAGCCATAAATACAGGCCTGTCAAAATGTGTTCTACCCCACAGAGAGGGGAGTGGTGGAAGGTACAGTAGACACCATTCACCTCTCTGTGTGTTTGGAGGGGGCAGAGGGAAGGTTGGAGTTGGTGGCTTTGGTCTCCACGAAGAGTGAAGTATTGATGGGACAAAAGTGAGGGGAAGGATTGAAAGGCCTATTTGTGCAGATGAGGGCTGGGCATCTCTGTGTTTGGTTTGCTGTGGCTCTGCTACAGTTCAATGGCAGCTCTATCCACCCTTCTCTATTTCAACCCAGACGCCTTAATAAAGACAAAATAAAGGCACCGGAAGATGAAACCTAAAGAGGAAACATCGATATGTGTTTTAGTATTTAACTTTATCACTGTATCACTGTGCTCCAGACATAAATGACATTTTCAGTCAGTAACCCTTCAATTAGCTGCTGTTTAGCTTGAGACACCAGTCTAGCAATGCACAGCATAGTGATTATCTTGTTTTCACTGTGTGAACATGATTAGCAAACGGGTTGGGATTTTCAAGTGGCCTAGGATTAAAAACTCAATTTTTGCTGCATAAATGAAGAAACTTTATTTTTTTCATTTTCACTTGTATTTGACACACAAGACAGTAGAATAGAAACAAGGAGAGAGATATAGTATGACATTCAACAAAGGACTCTAACACCTTAGCTACTAAGGCGCTCCATGAAGAAATATTTGAAAAAAAAAAAAAGAGTCATCAAACAAGCATAAAAGAAAGCTACCATAGATATTCTTCAGTAGTTTATATTTCATCCAACCTTGTCTCACTTCCAATTGTCAAATGCAGACACTTGGTCAGTGGCCTTTGGTATCGGGTACCGATGCTACGAAGCCCCTGTTAGCGGCAATGTAAGAGGCACCGGATGGTGGCATTTTTGATGCTCTGAGCAGCTGCTGTTGCACAAAGAGCAGGAAAGTCCACACTGGGTTTGTGGAAGTGCTGGTGGAGGAGCCAAACAAACTTAAGACTCTCACCCAGGAGACTGCTGTTTGTGTCCCGCATGAAACCATTGAAAGTCAGTTGGGTTATTTTAATAACAATGTAGTGTGCTAATATGTGTAGCATACAAGTCTAGTAACGTATGAACCTTGTTGTTTCAGTACGTAAGTGACACATAGCACTCATTTCAAGCAAACCGTGTCCTTCTGTTGCCTAAACAGAAAGAAGCAGTGCAAGTTTATTTCGAAAAGCATTTAGTATGCATCTTGTGAAAATGGAAGTTTATTTTAAAGAAACATGCATGTAATGAGCGTAAATTGACACAAGCATCCAAAAGTGACACTTGAGGGGACATAAAGCATCATAGTTTGATGTGTAGGTCACTGACCAAGCATCAGCATTTGGCGAGTTGGGAGTGAGAATGTGTTGTTTGATCAGGTTCAACCAAGATATTTATTGTTCTTTGTGGAAGATAGTTGTAATGAAAACCTAAGATTCTTGCATGTGTTTAGTGACTTTTTATTTTTTGTCATTGAATTCTTGCTGACATCAGCACAGGGGAAGATACCCCCAAGGAATTACATCCATTTTGGATGAGTTGCATCCTTTGCCACACTTCAAAAAGTTTTGTGCCCTATTTTATTTGTGGTTGCCTTATCCTAGCTGTAACCAGGGATGCACTGAACGGTGGCAAGACTGACCTTGTTAAGTTTTGTCAATGTGGTAACCCATCAACTATTGGTCTGACGACAATATGTCTGTGGGGGCAGTGGTCAGTATTTCAGAGGTTCCAGTGTAGTCTGCAGGTATCTGAGCCAAGACTCCGTCTTCCAAGCATCGCTCATTTCAGCTAATCTTTAAAAACAGATATTTGCATAAAGATGCAAATACATTTAAAAAAAAAAAAAGTTTAGAAAAAGCTAAATCATCATCAGATGATCGGCCAATGCGTTCTGCCAGTTTGTTCTCCCCTCGGATTACTTGACCTGCCACTTAGACGTGATTATTCAATACTTCTTGGACTACAAATAGAAACCAGAGCGCCTCTGATATCAGAATGTTGTGCCATTGCTCACAGACTCTGCATGCATATGGAGACATCTGTTCAGTGAGAGATTAAGGTTTAGTACAATCATCAAGTAAAGATGTTCTTGTCTGGCAGTAAGTTTGTATCGGAGCTATTTTACTTTTTTTGACGAAACATTTGACTTCTTTAGGAGTGATAAGAAAATAGATTTCCAACTTAAGAGTAAGTCTGTATGTGCCCTTCTAAGAAGATGAGGAACCTTGGATGGGCCTTTTCCACTTTCCTCAACTCTTCCTTTTTCACCTCTAACCCCCCCAATTCAGCCTCAACTCCCCCCAGCCCAAACCCCCACACCTTGTCTCCCTGGGAACATCATCACTCCTGGTCCACATGGCAGGGCGAGTACACATCGCCAAGCTGCTAAGTCTACACTGGCTGGGGTGCCCCGTGTTTGCCCTGGGGGAGAGCATGCGTTCGTGGCCGCTGGGCTTTCTGGGTCAGAAATGGCACACCAGGGTGTGATGGGCTTTGCTCTGCTGGTAATGGCCATCATAGGTGTGAAATTCCCAGAGCTGAGGCTGGCCACTCAGCCCGGCAGCTCCAGAGCCCAAAAGCTGCACAGACAGAGGAAGGGACTGGATGTGTTAGACCTTTTGGTTCACCACCATCACCTGTGTCTGAGCAGAAACCCACAGTCTCATTTTACTGGGGCCCTTTTGTGCACAAACAGACAATACACTCATAGAACCAGCTTGTAAAATGCTGTATATTCCTGTCTTAAAATCTTAATAATATTGTTTTTATTGGATATTTCAGGTGTGTAGCAGTCAGTGAGTCATGGAATACAGTCAACCTCAATTTCCTTAATTGGGAGTTACAAGAGTGTTAGTGTGGGTGGCGATGGGGAGGCCTTTCATTGGGGCTCTGGGTGTGTCAGTAACATGACCCGGAACGACCCTGGTACTGTACGTCCTCACAGCAGCTGTGGTTGAATGAGGTTGCAGTTATCAATTTACATCTCTGAAGAAAAACTCTTACTGTGCTTTTCAGGCTCTAATGCCATGCAAAGCTACATGCATGTCAAACTGTAGTAATTATTGGATAAAACACAGACCTGAGGCTTGATCTTTTCTTTAGCAGTTAAGGACTTCATTGTCAAGTCTTGTTCAAGAGCCAGTTCTGGTTACCACAGAGTAATGACTGTGTGTGCGCTACAGAGTGCACCAACTTTTGTGGCACACAGCCAGACTGCAACACTTGACTCCACTGTCATCTTGCCATGGCCACATTGATTCATCCTTATTTTCTTAGAAGTCCAGAGCTGGTGCCCAAATATTATCTCCCTGTGTTTTTTAGAGATAAAGACAAGCTGCTTTGTAGCTTTATAGAAAGTGAAAGCTTTTCTTATTGCTATATTTAGCACCAGGGAATTATATTTAGCAATAACTATACAGCAGGTCAATGAATATCTACCTGCAGGTTGCCTCCGGAAAGGTCACAGTTTAATTAGTTTTTTGACCCAGGTATTACTCCCTGAGGGGAGGTTAGAATACTCTGAGGTCATTAAAACACTTTATATGTTTAGCGTTGGTGTTTTATATGACTTTTTTTGCCACAGAGAGAGAGAGAGTCCATTTAGACACCTTAGACGGTTGGCAGAGTGAGGATATGGGCTTAAGGGTAAAGTATAAATCTGTGTTTTTTTAATGCCCTGCATGAACTAAAAATACTTGCTTAGACTAGTTTAACACAAGCCACTGGTGTCCTGATATGCGCAGGCCCCAGGGCTGGGTTTAAACAATCTCCATATTCATCCTGGAATTGAGGAGTCGATCTTAGGCTCACTCACTTTGATACATCTCACAAAGGTTTTCTGTGTTAAGAATACAAAAAGTCCCCTCTCTTTCCATCTGCCTCGACTCTGCTTTCAATTCAGGTCGTTAAGAGTGAAATTTCAATTTCACAACAACCTCTGATTGAATCCTGAAGTCTAATATGACTCCAGCTGCCATCCAAGGGCAAGTTGTCTCTTTAAATCTCATTGTATGTTGTTGTTCCATTTATCCACTTTAATTCACTTGCATGCCTATGTGATCCTACCACAAACTATTCTTAGAGTTATTGGCGTTAAGAGGTTTCATTCTGTACTGCAGTAATGTACTTCCCTTTGGCCCAGCCCAGCCTGGTTGTCTTGCCAATTGTATAAGATGCCTGACAGTCAGACCTTTTTCCTTTTGCTTTTGAAATCCAATCACAGAGGCAGCCTGTTTTGGCTTTTCTGTATCCTGAACTTCCTGTGAGGTGATGGTGTTGTTCTTCCTCCAGCCTGCTCTGCATAAACGGTGTTTTTAACCCAGAGGTGTTTAGATATTCACCCATATATCCATTTACTTTGATATTTAATGTCGTCCTGTTAGGATTTAGGCGGTCAGGAAGTCATTTTCTGGTGTGATATAGCTCTCTTTTATTCAAGCTTGAGGGCCTATCATTGAAATTTGTTATTTGTAAAAAGCAGATTTTTGCACTGAGCGTCACCGGGGGGTTCTCATTACTCATGCAGCCTGTCTTCTTTTGGGTCTTTTGAGTGAATTAAATTTAAAAATGGAATTATGTATGTGTGTTGCACCAGATTGAATGAATGACTGAAATAAATGTGGAAAGAATTGCTCTTTAAAAAAGGACCTCTCTGAAAAAAAAGAAAGGTACAGTAACTTCAGTTATGACATCAAGAGGCACAAAGGTTCATCCTCCCCAAAACAGAAACAGGGAGCAGAGTGAGAGGAGAGGGATATTGTGCCAAACTTTCCCTCATCCCGGTCTGTAAATGGACTGTATGTACATTACAGCTCAACTCAACCCCTAGTGGCTGGACAGAATATTGTGTCCTCTTAGTGAATTCCCCCTCAGTCCTAAATCCCAGTTTTAGATCCTGAAATGCAATCACATCTATTGCTGCTATTTGTGGCTGACAGCCTGTCATTACCGTTCTAATGTTTCTTATTATATGGACACTTAGTGCTATTTTTATCTATTTACTATGGTTATGGTAATGACAACACTTGATCACATAGTAGACAGTAAACAAACACCAGCTTTCAGATGTTGGATTAGCTTTTTTTCAGTCACTAAAGCTCCAGATTAAAGACATGAAATACCACAGAAGCGCTGCCCGTGGCTCTGGTTTTGGAGGATTAGTGTTTCTGAGCAGTGAAGAGTACTAAAATGAGTTTGTCTCCCCTTTTTCTGTCGTCCCTCGACTAACCTACTCCAGCAGACTCAAACCCCATCCCCAAGCCCAGGCTTTCAACGCCTACAATGAAGGCAGCCCATGACCTAAGTACTGTTTTGTGGACCTGTGTAAATTTGACACCATTATGCCACAGAGAGGGTCTGTGTAGGTGTTAATGCTAGTGTGGGGGATCGCCAGAGATCTGTATAATTCCTGCTTACCTCATCAAGTGCTGCCAAAAAAAGTTGCTCCCTCTTTTACTGCATCACAGACTTTTTTGTCATTTTGCTCCTTTCTGTGCCTCCAGTTCTTCATGTTGTTTTAGAGTACAGTATTTCTCCTTGCTGTTCCTTTGCTTATTCCTGTTGAGTAATCAAGAAACTACTACTGTATCTTAGACTTGTGTAACCTTATTTAAAGTCAGGGCTGTCTTTTTCTGTGAAAGTACTTCAAAAAGGACACCATATGCAGTAGTGGCGATCCTGGTGGATGTAGTGATGTGCTGCGGTGGTGTCTCTTTCTAATTTTCAGCAGGATCAAGGCCCAACTGTCATTCTATGCACTGGAGCCTGACCTACAGCATTCACCAGCAGATTAGCTCTCTCAGATTCTTGGGGAAAGCACTACTTTGAACTTTCATTTTTGCCATTTCATGTCAAGGACCTACATTTTAGTTTGACCTCCAATGAACCCATAACTGTATGTTGTGTAGCATATACTGTACTGTGTCTGTTTCTCTCTGAAGTTGAGTGAAATCCCCTTTGCTGACACATTTTTCCTAATTACAAGTTGATCTGAAACTTTAAACTTGACGTTTTTACTCTTCCCTTCTTTTTCTTTGCACCTCTCCGTCTGTGCCATGGCTCGGTTTAAACTGGCAGACTTGGTAGAGCTAGGTTTGTGTGTGGTGGCACTGGGGGCAGGGAGCAGAGCTTGCCTGGGTTGTGCGTACCCAGCCCCTCATAATTACAGACAGTAAACAGCTAGTGCTTTTATGCCTATTTTCCCCGTCTGATGGGGAGAGAGTTCACTTTGGCATAAGAAGAAAAAGGCAGAGAGGATGAGAAGGAGGGGAAAGACAGTCTGAAGATGGACAAAAACTGTCATCCTTATTTTGGGTGTTGACGATGCTAGCCGTTTGGGAAGAGTTGATGAGACTTAGAGACAGGTTTATAGACACACAAACTCACAGAGACAGACATTGTCCCCACCCCCTAGGACTCAACACTTCTTTTTGAGCGACAGTCTTTTGATGTGATCTTTTCTTACAGTAAGTCTTAATTAGAACTTCCAACAACCCCTGGTTAAATATGTCTCGTCTCTTTTTGCTTTTCTCCCTAAAACTGTCAGATTGATCATCCGTTCTGCTGTGTGTACTTCTCTCCGAGTGTGTCTGTGTTTTTCTTTCCGTCTGCCTGCCTGTCTGTGTCCTTCACTCTGTCTGTCTCCCCCTCTCTCATAAGTGAATCTCTGCTGCCTCAGACTCCTCACTTGTCCAAATTTAATTCTCCTCCCTCTGCTTTCCTTTTTCATTTTACCTCCCATCCCTCACACACACACACTTCATCCTTCCTTACTTATTTTTTAGTGCTTCACTGGCAAAACTGTTAAGCTAAAACAACTCTAAGGCATTGTACTAAAAATTTCAAAACAAGTTACAGTTTGTGGATTTGAACCATATGCTCTGTACCATCTCTCTGTCTCTTTACGTCCTTCCTCATCTCTCTCTGTCCCCCTCTCTCTGTGCACTGCACAGCGCTGGCAGCCGGTGGGATGGGAGGTTTTCTTTGGCAGTCTGCTCCCCCTTTCTTGGCCGGGACAGGCCCTGGAGCGTGCTACTGGCTGGGAGTGTGGAAGGGAAGGTAGTGAAGGAGGAGGGGAGGGAGGGAGGGAGGGAGAGAGGGTTTGGGAGGAGGGAGACTGGAGGGGTGGAGGCGTGGTCTGCAGCTGGTAATGAAGTCTTCTCTTTTCATCCTCAGAAGGCAGAGTGTGAGCGGACGGGCCCGGGGTCTGCGTGGCTCCACTGCTTTCTCTGCCTGTAAAGTGTGCCGAGCGCCCCTCCGCTCTGCGCTGTGCTGCCTGTGCGTCAGCGCCCGTCTCCCACAGCTGAGAGATACAAAGAGACCGAGTCTGAGAGAGACCGCTACAGTCATGAGGCTTTCCCTTGTATTGGCTCCACAGCATTACTCTTGAGGTAAGACTTCAGACTGTGTCCTTCTCCTGTGCTGCTCCTGCCTGTCTCTCTCTCTCACTGCTGTCCTTTACTGTCTGTCTGTCTCTGTTGATTGTTGTGGTGGGGGGGTGGGGGGGTGTAATGGGGGCCGTCCGGATTAGGCCCCTCCCACTTTGAATGTGCATGTGTATGTGTGTGTGTGCACACACAGTATGTGCAATGGTAGGTAGGTGTGTGTTTGTGCATGTGTGAGCATGCACACATGAATATACTGTATGTGTGTGTCTTTGCACATTTCCTACACTGTTTATGTATGAACGCAGACTGAGTCAGCATTCAGTGAAAGGTTTATGTTAATGGTGACAAATGGCTCCTACTGGTCAGGCAAGGAAGAGGGTCAGACTGGGGCTGAGACATTCTGGAAAGAGGAAGATGGGATTTCAGTTATGGGTTGGGAACTTTGGTAACAGTTGACTGGAAGTGGATATTCTTTGATAAATCCTTTAGTTTCCACAAATGCTTTTGTTGTCAGGCAAATTTATTATCTCTGAGTTGACTTTTATTGTTGGTCTGGGCTAGTGCTAGTGTGATATACAGCCATACAGTGACACTACCCCCTAATTTCAAATGAGCTGTTAAACTCATACAGTGCGGTGTTGCTGCACCTGCATGTGTGCGGACACGTGGGGAGATATTTATTTGCACTGTTGATTACTGTTTAAGGCAGAAGGATGCAACAGGCTATTGGGGCTCATCTCTGTAAATAAAAAAGGACAGGAGACAGTCTGTACTCATCTGCAGCCCAGTGACACCAGGCTTTGAAGTGATTTCAGTGGATCTGTCCTCCTCCCCGCTGGGCAATTCAGATCCGGCCTGCGACTCACTCACTTTCATCCACATTCCCTTGGAAATCCATCCATCTGTATTCCCTCACTCACCTCCTTCCTGCTCCCAGTCACCCCATGAGTTCTTGCACCCTGATACCCCTCGGTGAGGCCTTCACCTCCTATCAACACCTCCCTCACTCTCGTAGACAGTATTCCTACGGTTTTATTCTCCATCCCCACTAGTCAGGCACGCTTCTGGGGAACGGGTCTTTCCGATACCTCTCCCGGAAAAAAAAACCTAAGCGACTTTCCATTAGTTTCTGCTGGGCCATGAGAATTATGGTTTCCCAAATGAATAGTGTACAGGAGCCCGGCTTAATTGAAAAAACACAAGCATGGTCTGCCATGAAGGAGACGGTCCTTGTGTCACTGTTGAACTGTGCGAATGTACTTTCCAGAGCTGGCGAGGGGGAGAGAAAGAGAGAGGAAAATACAAAAAGAGCATGAGATAGAGGACAGACAGAAGGCTGAGGCAAATAGAATTATGAAATGAGAGTGTGGAGAATCAAAAGGACTGATTGAAAACATTATGGGCACTGTGCAATGTAGATTTGGAGGTGAATGCAGATATAGAAAATGGTATAAAAATTCCTCTGAAGGGAACCAAGAGAAAAAGAAAGCAGTGCTATGCGTGTGAATTTCCAGTTTGGCTTCATCTGGCCCGTCAGTGAGGACACTGCGTATTAAAGAGGGATTTTAGTGGGATAGAATGGCAGAAGGAAGTCATCATTAGACTGTTTCCTGGTCATTAAGCCCCAAAGGGCAACAATAGACCCCACAGTAAAACCTGCTGGATTGCAGTCCAGCTAACAGCAGCATCTCTCATGATTTTCCCAGCAGGGAGTCATCATAATATTTAACCCCACTGAAGCTGTCCGGTCAGCTGTGAGTGCCTGTCTCACAATCAGGCCACTAGATAGAGAATTATTTTCTATGTTGCTGCACTCTCATATGAAAGATACTTGACATAGCAATATCTGCTCTGTTACCTTTTATTGTGTCTGCTGTCTCTGCTGCCTCCCCCTCCTCTGTCTCGCTTCACCCCCTGCTGTCTATGTCCCAGCCTCTCTGCTGTGTTTGTGTGATATGTTTGTGTGGCAACCCCATATGGTGATGATTGAGACCCTGTCATTGGTTCAGATGGCACATTTGTCACACACATGTTTGCCAGCAGCTGCTGTTGCTAGGGCTTGCAGAGCTGCAGGGGGAAGCATCTCTTGTTGACTTCCTCACTGGGTGGCTCCAGTGTTTGTTAAGGGTACCGTGACCCCTGACCTTGCTACCACCTCCTACCTACTGCACATTAATGTAACGCTAGATTCCCTGAAAGCCTGCACCGCCCCCCTGCTCTTCCACCACACTCAGGCATGCATGATTACCAGGAGAGAGAAATATGGAAAGATCAACACTTGCAACATTAGGTCTTGGTTAAAGTGAGTCTTCAAAGGAAACATCCACAGGGATCCTGTGATGAAAATGTATGCAGGCAGGATGACCTCACTGTAACCATAGAGAGTGTGTGGAGACTGAAGTGTGAACAGAAAGATAACACTCTATGGAGAGACACAGTTGTAAATTCATCTTACCTTACTTAAGAATATTAATCATAATCCCCCCAGCCAGATACTGTGACTAAGTGGCTACTCACCTGGAGTATTAAATCTACTTCTGTGTCTAAGGAGCATGATAATGGCTATAAGGCTGGTTTACTATAAGCTCAGCAGGTACCGTCCAGGCCAGTCACTATGGTTACGTAAGACCTGGGAGGTTATTCATCCCTTAATTCCCATGTGGAGTGATAGGGTCATGACCTTTGACCTCTCCGTCTCGCTTCTGACTTTCATTAGGCTTCAATAGTGAAAGCTGAACAGCGACCTCAGCCTCAGACATACTCGTATGTCAGTGGTTTCATCTGCCCCTCATCACCAGTGTTATGGTGTTGAATAACTGGTTGAGATGTATTTTAAGATGAGATGAGTGACTGAAAATGCATCTTATTGGATAAATTATATGATATTTTTGGGTTCCATGGCAACATTTAAACCAGCTTGTCTTTGACATACAGGATTTACCTTCTGCAACAGTCACTGCTGTGCTCATCTAGACCAAACTGACATCAAATAACTAATAGCAACAAAACAGACTGTTGCGTCGCCTCACATTGCCTGTGTCTTGGTTAAAAATTTGTATTTGAACACGCCGCAAAGACTACAGCCAACAGCCAACTAGCATCTAAGTTCTGTGCCTACGAGAGAGGAAATAACTCCATATCAGCAGGTGGCTGTAGTCTGTATTCAACATTCAAAAAGGAAAACCACAAGATGGACAGGATGGTTTCACGATGCTAGTTAGCTAGTTAGCACAGTAATAACACAACCTGATGTTCAGAGACCAAAGGATATTTACCGTGTGCCAGTGGACAATAA
>JAPZEB010000023.1:13461095-13476441 GCA_029783705.1 Chaetodon striatus | reverse complement strand
TACATTTAATGCTATTGGACTTCCGGGTCAAAGCCCGGGGCGGAAACTGTGGAGCATGCTCAGAGCGCCTCGACCAGTTTGAGTCTGACTGACTGTATACATGCAGGAGTCACATGATCTGGGTGTGTTAGTCCCACTTTGAGAAATTCGATTTAGTACGATTTGAGTCAGACTAACATGTTTACATGGATTTTAAAAGACCGATTTTGGTCAGGCTAACACAATAAATCAATTTTCTTTAATGTTAATTACACGTACTGACTGATATCACTGGAAATATCATGCCAGGCATGCCAGGTGTGAAAGCCTGGGAGCTGCTGCGGCAGTAACCAAGGGGGGCAGGGCTTAGTGAAAGGTCAATTATCTGTCATCCAGTACGGCTCTGTGGCCTGAGGTTTGGAAATATCATTGTATGTTTTAGGATTAAGATTCCCTCTTATTAGAAGCAGCAAGCAAGTATGCAGACAGGGGTGTCAATAAAGTTTTGGCCACTGAGTACATGATACCTGCAGGCCTTAATAATCTCAGAAAAATGGTGAGCTTTACTTTATTGTTTCAATATAGTCAAACTTCTTTGGAAAGTTTCTGTGTGTTTGTCTTGGAGTCAGGTTGAAAGTTCATCCAGCTGACTGATGTTTTCCACTCGTTTTAACAGACAGAATAAGCTGTGAAGACAGAGATGTCTCGCGGTGTATATCTGCCTGGTGGACAGTGCTCACTGGACCATCACACTAATCAACATTGTGTAAGCACAAACACTGGACAAATATGCATATTTGCCTGATATTAGACACACGATCACTCATCTCAGGGGGATTTTCAGTTTGGCACTAATTACTTCCAGACGTATTTCCTCCTGTACGGAGCGAGCGGGCCTCTAGAATTACCTTGAGAGCTCAATTGTGTCCTGCGGCTTTTATTTCTGAAACCTCAAAGAGAAGTGGAACAGGAAAGACTGAGTCCTAACCAAAGCTGCTTTCCCGTGCAGACGAGCTTTTCTCTCGCCGCTTTGATGAGGATTCAGAAATCTGTTCGGATTTCTCTGCTGGAGTGAGACGTCTCTCTGCTGTGTACCCGACGAGATCACAAGCAGGAAGGACACAGAAACATCTCATGAATATACGCAGGGAAGAAAAGGATAAGTATGTATGTTTTTGCAAACCTTTATTTAACCACACTGAGTCTAAGGGGACGTTTCCAGGCTTTATTCAGCAGTGGGAGGTTTCTGACTGAAGGACGAAAAGGGAAAACTGCAGACTGCTGGAACTTTAGAAATATTTTTTATATAGTAACCAGAGACAAAACTACATTAAACCAAAGCTAAAATAAGTGTATATGATAGAGGTTGTCTGGTGCAACAAAATATAAAAAGAAAGCAAATGACAGCAGAGCTGAGACATCTACGACACAGTGGACGTCAGGAGGAAGAAACAGAGCAGCCTGCTGACAGCAGCTTTCAAAGCTCAGCAGCCAATCAGACCAGGTGAGCTGAGTTCCACCTGATTACCTGCAGAGACAACAGCAAGCAGAGAGGCCTGGTTTTACTTCACTGAACTCTCACGTTTATTGTAAAAATGGCCAAAAATTTAATCAGAAAGGAAAAAACAAAAACTGTCTTTATCCTCCTCATCCTCTTTGATTTACTTTCTTCACATCTTCCAACCCACTCGCCAAAATAAATGTTAGTATCGTATGTTTCTGCAAACCATGGATATGTTACATTTGTTTTTTATTATGTGGCAGACATGTTGAAACTTTATGTGTCTTAATATTTTACTAAACTGTGGTTAATGTTATATTTGCATTTTCATGGCACGATCTTGGCTGAAAATGTTGCTTTGTCTCAGTAGAAAACAAATGCTTTTCATAGCTGTATATAAGCAGGAAAGAGCAATGAGTGGCTAGCAAACACTCACTCATTTGGTGCCTAAAATGCTGCTTGAAAAACAGCAATGACTTGCTAAATCCCAATTGGTTTTGCTGTTTGTTGGTCCTGAGCAATGGTCTGCAGCTTGGCAGGTGTCTCACATAGAAGACATGTCATCCACCACCCCCTCCACCAACTTCAGCTTATATATTAAATCACTTTAGAAGCGTTGATATAATACATATAAAACGTGCAATGTAACTTATTCGTGGATTGCAGAATTGTATAATGCCCACATTTTCTTTTGGCGACTGGGCTGTTGATTGAATTCTGACTCCTATAGCTGTCGATACGCACACAGTAAAATTAGCTTTCAGTGACAAAATGTTTATTAATTATCTTACCTACACATTTGCTTTATGTTCCTTTTCCTGCATCAGTTTGAAAAATATTTTGTTTGCCATGGCCTTTGTAATGTCAGGATGCTGAATGTTAAACTGCTCGAGCTGGCCATGCAGGCATGTCTCCATCTCTTTCTCAGCTCTGCTGTCTCCCTCAACTAGGCAGCTCCCTGAGCACCTGTTTACTTACAGCACATAGAGTCTCATCTGGGCCTTTGAAATAAGAATATTCGTCACAGTTATCAGTCACTTCATCCTCCATCCTCTCTGGTGCCCTCTCCAGCTGGTGGCACTCGTACTGACCACCTAGTTAACCCACAACTGGGCCTGCAGATAGGATTTGGAGGTTGAGGTTTCTTAGGATTAGCAGACTCACTGCAGTGCAGATGTAAAACACATGACTTGCGGGAGAGGAGAGTCCCTCTGGTTCCATCATTTGAGCTCTTTCCCCACCTCCTTCCAGTCCTCCTATTCCTCCCTATCTGTTTCCTCCTCTTCAAACAGGACACATTAAGCATAGTTTCCATCCTACCGTACGTCTCTGTTTGTCAGGTCACACTTTCAATCTAAAGAGCCCCCTGAGCTCCCACACAGATCCACTCGCAGACTTGCAGACTGATATATATGTGTGTTCACTGTGTGCATGTACGTATAAGTGCTTATGTATTGTTGCGTACATTGTATGCATTCTTGACTATAAATCCAAGTATCTGTCAGATTGTAGGTGGGGTACTATGTGTCTACCGACAAACTGTTGGATCAGCCGCCACGTGTTTATTAGACACTTTATCCAACAGGCAGAAAATTGGCCTGAATATTTGCCTGCTCCTCTGCTCCTTCTGCTGCGTGAATGCAGACCCAGCAGCTCTGATTGCTTCTGACAGTGACAACAAGAACAGGCTGCCTGAGAAGACTTTCTGAAGACCTCCTCCTGCATCTGCACAGTAAAGTCAGAAGAATGAGACAAATCAAACAAGAAGTTGCTTTTCTCTCTTGACTTCTTGGCAAACTGGGTTACCACCATTCGAGAAACGCAGTGGTTGGTGGGTGTCTGTGGGCCGTGTTTGATAGTAGTCTATACTGTTGGAACTTAGTGGACTCTTCAGTGTACTGAGATTTAAATAGAAAAGAAGAGACATTGCTGTATTTATTCTGTCTGATGCTTGGGTCTGCAGTAGTGACATCAGGTCTTTGGGGGGAGGGAAGCTAGGGGAAATCACCAGTAAATTATAGCTCAGGCACATCCCCAGACGCCTTGGCCAGGGTCCTAGAGCTAAACAGCTTTAGGACCGCTTTCCCTTTTTCGACCCCTTTTCCGCTACATTCCTGCTCTTCCCCTCTCACTCCTGCGTTTTGCTCCAGATGTGGCATTGTTTGGACACATTTGTTTTGGGCTCGGGCCGGTAGACCTGCGTAGAGTCTGATGTCATGCTCTATTTAAAGGGAAAGCCATGAGAACTGGGTGGAAAGGAGCGCACTGTGGTCTCACTTCAAAGCTTCTGTCTAGGACTACTGATGACTGTCATCCGTGGCACAGCAATCTGTGTCATGGACAGATGACCACATTCATTTTAAGTGTTGACAGACATGTCATTTTGAAAAGGTTCAGAGAGGAGGCACCACTTTTCACAAAAGCCAAAAAGATGAAAAAAAAAAAAAAAATGTTGGTTTTGTTTTATCTCACCTCGCCCACCGGGTTTACTGAAGTTATCTCAGTTTCACTATTATTTGGAATAATCTGCCACTCATACAAAGAAACAATACTGGGTTTTATTTGAAGCTTGCATTATGGCTGTTTATGGTATAACTGAGGAAACTTGATACCATAGTTAGATGAAATGAAAAGATGATGCCCTCAATTGAACCAACAAACATGACAGCTTTTTTATGGGTCAGAGGAGTCACATGCTGCCCAAACTTCCATGCCTCTCTAATTAGCTCTGTCAGTCAATGAACCTGGCACCTCATGCCATTGAAGAATGGGATAATGAACTTTTTTCTCTCCGTGTCTCTCAGTGTGTGGGGTACGTGCATGTACAGTATGTGTATTCTGCACCACCCTGAATACGAAAGAATCCATTGTCTCCCAGCTATAGGGGAACTGGGAACGGCACCTTTTCTTCGTGGAGATGAGGGGATCTTTTCCTCGATGACTGAGCTTATTGTGCCTTCTTATTTAAACTGTCAGCATGGTGGAGAGCCAGCAGCAGCTGACTATCAGGCTCTACTGTTAGATTCCCCATGGGAGCTCTGCCTTCAACACTGTTTGGCCTTCAAACACACATATATTTGCCAGGTCCTCTCTAGTGTCCGTGGTTCAAACAGCTATAAGCTCTAACCCAGCTGAATATTTCCGGTTCAAATGGGCATGTTTGCTAGATCTCCGTCCCTCACTGTTCCTTCTCCCTGCTCCACAGTGTTTGCTCAAGGAGTTCACAGTGGCTTCTCGGCCCTTCAGGAGTTGAAAGCTGGAATGACATGAAGTGCTAGCAGACGATGAGCGTATTTCCATTCAGTCATGTACACATACTCACGCACGCACAGACACAGAGAAAGGGAAAGCAGCATTTGGATAATAAAGTCATCAGACAGTCTTTCTCTCTCTTTCTGTGGCCTCTCAGTGACCCACCAGTGCTAAAGGTCCACACCTTGACAATGCTTAGCATTCGATTGGTTATTATTTCAAAATTTTTGTTGCTCTGAGACACTCAGCCACGTGTGTTTTGAAGGTAAAGATCCCTCAGGTTTGAAGATAAAACTGTCATCCTAAGAAAACAGGGTCTTGAATGTTTTTAAAAGCATTGCTTGCCTCACCTGTGTGGTATGACGGCCTTGAAAATCCAGGTGAGCCGTTTTGTTCTCCCAGGTGTTCGGCCAAAGCTGTTAGCATTTTATTCCACGGATATTTACGGAGTTCCTCTCCAAACAAGTTGGCAACGCAGAATGAGTTTTCCCACTTTTGGCAGCACACATATAATTCTGCTCTTGTGTTTTGAGAGTAGTTATATATAAATGCAGATGTTTTTGACACAAAAATGTGGCTCTCTCTCTCCAAGCTTAAAGTTCACTACAGTGCATTGCCACTGTGGTCAACATCAAAGACTTGGACGCAGACATGTTTGCACACTTGCATTCGCAGACACGCAAACAGACTTTTGGATAATTTATATTTACTTCTGTACAAGAACATAAACAATAAAGATAAAATCAGGAAAATTCTGCAGCACGCGTGTCCTGTCTCACATAAGCACTCACAAAAACTCTCAAACACGTTCTCTGGCTGTGGTCCGGTGCAGCACCCAGTGTTTTGTCCAGCTGTATTGGCCAAGAGAAGACAGTGAAAGCATAACAGTTCAGCCCCAGGGTCATAAGGTCAAGCACATCTAGGTGATCAGTGCTTCCGCTCCAGATTCTGTTTATGACTATGTGTATACACACCATGCAGTCTGTCAGACAATTGTATACACCCCACACCCAGCCTCAAGCTCACACAGCTGGCACAGCCAAACATTCACAGAGTCTGTTTTAGGGAAGGGGGAGGGTATGTGTGTGTGTGTGCGCGCGTGTGTGTGCGCAAGCATGTTTGTGAACTCCCTCAACCGCCACCCACACACTAAAACTAATGCATACAAGCATACACATTCACAAACTTTTCCAGAGATTGACATGTAGGCTAACACTGCGTGGGAACGTAAGCTGTTACAATTAATTCTTAATTCTGGAAGCAAATTTTGCCAAACTGGATTGGATTTATTTTGTTTTTGGCAAAAAATAATAGACTAGTTGCTTCATATTTCTTCAGTCAGCGCCAAAGTCTGCATAGAAATTTCTGCGGTCTCTTTATCTTGATCTACAGTACAGACAGTCTGCATCTCTTTAAAAGGCTGACTGTCTACATTCCCCTCACATTCGTCCACTTCCCTTCACATGAGGGTGGATCGAGATGAATTTGTGTCATTAAACAGAAAAAGAGCTACAAAAGAAGTTTGATGGGACTGAATATATACAGTCACAGAGAGGGGAAAAGATGCGGTTTGTTCACACAAACTCTTTGAGTGCTAAACACTCACTTTTCAAGGGTAATGCGCGCTCTTTTTATAGGGCTAAAACAGGTGGCTGGGCTGTAGAAATGGGAGGTACGGATGGGTGAAGTGACGGGGTGGAGTAATGACAAACTTCACTTTAAATTAAAGCTAAACATTGTCATTTGAGGGGAGTGTCAGGCTGGTTGAAATGAACCTTTACTTTGCTTTATTCTTTATTTTATTCAGTTTTGCTGTTTGTATTCCAGATTCTCCTTTTGCTTTTATATTTAGGAAGCTGTAAATCTAAAGGGATCAAAAAGGGAAACACTAAATCAGGTTATTCATGTAAAATTTACCGATCGTCGTAAGTAGACACTCACTTTTGCCAGGCCGTAAATAATTTTTTCACTGATTGCAAAAACAGGAAATCTATGTATCCAAGAAATAAAGTCTCATTTAAACATAAAAACAGCCCTAGAGGCAAAGTTTAGCTTCCTGCCACAGTGGTTAAGTTTCATGTAGACTCCTTTACTCTGCCTGAACCTACTTAACTTTCTAGACTTTACAGGACAATCATCTCCATCAACACAGCTGACCAAGTCTGTGTATCTACGTATGTGTGAGAGAATTTATATTTGTTTGTGTTGGCTTTGTTTGTGTGTGTGTGAATGTGAATGTGTGTGTGTGTGCAGCCATGTATACATGCACCTACCATGTGTTTTTGTTTAAATGGCCCCGTGTGGTTTCTCGTTGCTATCTGTTGGTTATATCTCTGCAGTAGAAAGTTAGTGCCCACCCCTCAAGATTCAGCCTCAGCACAGTAGTGTACATCTCATTTCCGTGTTTGCATGTAGCCCTAAACTGCCAAGGAGAAGAAAGGGATTTGTTATGTGAACCATGTGTGACTGCTGACGCAGATGGGAGAGGTTAAAGCAGCGGGGAACTCAAAGGAGTGTGGCTTCGTCTGCCAATCTGTTTCACTCTCCGTCCGATGTCAGACGTGAGATTGACAGTCTGCGAGATGCTATCAGCTCCTAGACAACCACTGAGGCCGAAAATGACCACTGATGCTGGTGATAAGTGTGTTTCGAATCCATATTAGCCCTCCAGGTTCTCCTTGAGGCCAGGATAGCAAATTAACTTTTTGATAAAACAGTTATAAACCAAGTGGTGTACATCTTCTCATATTACATAGTCCCACTTTGCTCAGTAAATTGTAAGACATCAAACTTTAACTTTTTTTTTTTTTTTCAGAAGGGTGACCTTTAAAAGCTTCCATATTTAGTCAGATCTGGTGAGTGGGCTTGTGCAGCTGGGCTAAACCAACAGAGCTTCTCCCTGTGAGCCACAGTGGTGTTACGAGTAAATACAACAGATACAGAGAGTGTACCGTGGAGGCGGATGTATTCACAGATTATGGGAGTGATCCACTCGCAGCAGGTTAACAATGGCCTCATCAGTGTGAGGTGCACTGAGTTTGTGCAGCTTTGGGTTGTGTGGTGTTTGTGTAGCCCTGGGAAGGCTGTCTTGCTACATGTTAACACAGTATTGAATCATCTCACACAGACAGCATTATCATAAGGATGTTGACTCTGGAAAGCTACATATGGCTCAGATTCCTTAAAAGTGTCATCATGCCATAGTTGCATATGAGAACTATATTAAGCTATTTAAAGTCTGGAGTGTTTCTTTGAGAGCATTTTTACAGGCATTAAATGGACAGGAGCCCTGCATATTCACAGCTTATTACAACGTGACTTATGAGCAGTTTAGAAGTTGCGGTATTTAAAGGTGTTTGTTGGATTTAGTGGCATCTAGCAATAAGGAGTGCAGATTGCAACCAACTAAAACTTCTCCTGTGTGCCAAGCGTGTAGGAGAACTACGGTGGCTGACACAAAAATGCAAATGGCCCATGTTTTACATCTTTATTTCAACAGCAGAGCATAGTTAGATTTTGGTGCCTAGACTCCAGTCTCATTGCTCCCTGCAGATATGTTTACATGCGATATTAAGGAGTAATGATTATGTATTCCCTCCCTTATCCAGAGCCTACAGGTGGATGCTGGGGTGGAGGTGTGGCTGAAAGGGCAAGCAGCAGTACTGATGCAGGGCAGCAGTAGCATTGACAAGGCAAAGGGAGAGCTGGGAAGATTTTGCAGCTTAAATACACTGCCAAATTGGGAGGGTGTGTTTTGTAAATGACATATGGAGAGTGATGTATGACGTGTGTATGAATCAGTGCAGCTTAAGTTGACTGGCTTAACTAGCTCGCAGGCATCACTTCATTTATTTATGCACAAATGAAAACAGTTATGAATATTATATTCCACTGCTGCCTATAGATGCACCTAAATCCTGCGTCATTTTGTATAGAATTGAGTAAGATTAAACAGTTTTGAAGATTTATATTTAGTTTTCAACTCTACCAGTCATTGTATTTGGCAGCCAAGCCCACTGAAGGAATACTTCCCGGGGCTAAATGAGAATGTTTTCTGCAGGAGGCACAGCTCCAGGTATGCTAACAACATAAACGCTCTGTAGCCCTGGAGCAGAAAGGCTTTTCCTGCTGCAGGTCTGAAAAAGGAAACCTTAGGCTTTCAGATTTCTTCTAACAATAGAAAGCCTAATAGGCAGATCATCGCCTGGACCACAAATGCCTCTTTCTCTCAGGTACTTTTATTTGAGAAGCTTAAACACATCTAAGGAGCTTAGTTGTCTTGTAGACACAGGCGTACACCTGGGAGAGGGGTTAGGGAATCCCCCGGACTGTCTCACTATCAGCGGAGAGCACTGATGTTATCGTCTCTCTGCTTCTGAATAACTCCTTTTCTGTCTCCTTTCTATCTCTGCCACTCTTTCTCTCTTGTGTCCAGATATAAACATAGACCTCCAGTCTCTGGTGCTACCGATGCTGCAGGGAAAGCCACCTATGACCGGCCCTTTTAAATCCACATGGCTCTGTGTGATGCTAGACTGCCACTGTGGTCCAAGCACCTTCCTTTGGCTAGAATGACAGACTCAGCGAGGGGGAAAGAGGGTGGGCAGAGCAGAGAGGTATAACTATCAGGTTTCCCTCTAACTACAGCAAAGACTGGGCCTGAGCCAGAACTGCCATAGGGCTCTTCATATTCCCAGAGGCACTCATGTGCATTCTGCTTATGAAATAACATGCTTGGGCTCAGATATTCTATTTCACGGAAGGAGTTCACAATTATTGCTGACATTTTGTTTTCCATGATTTTCCTAGTCAGTGAGATGAAGGGAAGGATAAGAATGAGCGGGGGTGGCAGTGTTTTGGTAAAACAGTTGGATACATCTATTTCAGTTGGAGAGCAGCTTCCCTCAGTCGCACCATATGTTTTGGATAAAGTAACATATCCCACATAGATATTTTTACGTGTGATCGACAATTAGCCAAAATGTGTTCCTTGTTTTCTGACTGCAGCTCCCAAAGCATCAATAAAGTGTGCTTGAGACGGAGCAATTTGAAGTGGTTTGATGTGCTGTAACTCACCAGAGCGCTCTGTGATTAGACTTTATTTTCTCCTTTGGTTTGTCTTTATCACTTTCCCTCCTCATTTTTCACTCTTCTTTTACAACAACGTGCTCACACTCTTTGCTCTTTGTTCTGGCTCTATTGTGACAGTATCATGGGCAAAAAGTCTTTGATCAAGCGTACACAGGCCCACAGACAACTTCAAACACAGCTGTCAATCAGAAGCTTAAAATTTTTATTCCTTAATCTATGATTTATCGAGACTGCTGGGTTCCCAGGGCTCGTTGGCCGGGCTGCGACGGAGGGCATTATAAACCCTTCCAACAGAGCGGCTCTATGTCACTTATTATTCAATATCTAACACAGAGCTTCAAGTCATGATGGACCTTGAGTGAGTTTTAATGAAAGATTTCCTGCTCGGTTCCTGCCAGGCCGTCTACCACGCAATATCACCCGCTCCTTAAGAGCACACTCCTTCAAATTAAGGGCGAGGGAAAAGCTGCGATGCTAAAAACAGAATATTTTCAAAGGAATGGGACCATATTAAAGGAAAGTAACAGGAGCTGTATCCGACTTCAGACCCCAGCGTGGGTCAGTGAGAGTAGGACTAGTAAAACCCAGAGGGGCATGTCTCCCCCTCTCACTTCACCAGTTCAGGCCAGAGATGAGGTGATCCACATGGTGGGGGAAGTGTATGTGTTTGAGCATGTGTGTGTGAGGGAGACGGGAGGAAAAAGTCAGTCTTTGGTTTTGGTCCAAGACAGGAAAACGCTGAAGTAAGCTCAACCGTCACCTCCCAGACTCCTGGATAAAGAACTGGCCTAATTATACCAAATGCAGTTATGTGATTTATACTTTTAACACCCCTTTAACAGTGTGTGTGTGTGTGTGTGTTTGTGTGTGCATGTATGTGTGTGTGTGTGTGTGTGTGTGTGTGTGTGTGTGTGTGTGTGCATGCGTGCGTGAGTGCGTGTCAGTGTGTGTGTACTGTACCTTGTAGGACATCATGCCCATCTCAGATATCTTGTTCTGAGCCGCCTTCCCATCAGTCTGGGAAGCAGACTTGGATTTTTCTCCTCCAGCAGACATGATGACTGAGAAGAAGAGAAGAGAAGAGAAGAGAAGAGAAGAGAAGAGAAGAGAAGAGAAGAGAAGAGAAGAGAAGAGAAGAGAAAATGCTTTGAATCCATTTTCAATAGCTGTCACATTAAGTGAGTGTATGGTTGGGGACAGGGGTTAAATATTATGTTTCGCTAATTTTAAAAAGCAAAAGCCCTATGCAGTGATGGCAATATTTTTCTTTGGACCCTTCCCTTTACTGAGAGAACATTTCTAACAGTCTACCCACTATATCTCAAAGTAATATAATACAATCCCTCAAAGTAAGGAAACACAATATTATATTTAAAGGTTTAGATTATCCTCCCTTCAGCAAAAAGAACAAAACAAATAACCTTTCCTGATGCCACCCCTAACAATGGTTACACAATCAGTATCAAGGCTGAATTCAATTCAGACTTTACCACACAAATTGTCACTTTTTCTGCTTTACACTTTACACTTTTTTTAGAGCAAAAAAAGCAGATTAGTCCTTGGTACAAAACAAAAAAAGCAAATCCTACTTACAGGTGTTCATTCTCTGCTGATCACAAAACCCCTACTATACATGCATATAACTAACAGAAACAGATTTTTTTTTATATAAAAATTTGGTAGCCTGAAACTTTTTTCAGTTCTGAGCCTGAATTTAACTTGATTTTCAAAGTTATATTTTAGGTTCCACCAGCCAAGATTTAAGCATTAGTTTTAGCATAATTTATACTAGTATAACTATATTTAAACTAAACTGTTTATTCTGAGTATAGGAGGTTTATTCACAGCTACTGGATTTGTGCAAAAGCAAATTCACATTTCACCAGCAATGTTTGACTTTCTTGACCTCAAACTACAAAAGACCCTTCTCATTATCACTTATTACATCAGGTTACTCCTGCTCTCTGTTGCCTTCAATCTTTTCTTTGCTCATCTGTATGATGTTTGTCCACTGTCTTACCTGTGGCAGTGTGTGCGTAAAGGAGTAGGTTCAGGGCTGAGACTGGTGATCTGTGTGAGAGTGCACCAGGCCCCTTGTCGCTTTTATATGCTGGCGCCCAGAGAGAGGGGATTATAGACACAGAAACAAACTCGCTGAGCTCACAGCCCCCACAGAATAGAAATACCCCCATCATCAAAGATAGAGAGGCAGAGAGAGACACAGTGGGGCAGAAAGAGAGGCAGAGAGGTATAGGTTGAAACAAGAGAAGAATATGAGGAAGCTAATGTGACAAACTGAAAGTTAATGTATATTTGGCCTTGGAGGCCTAGATGGAAGGCAAAATGACTTTATAATAACTTCATCATGACATGAATCTAAAAAGACTCACTCAGTGAGCTGCTACATAAAGCTCTGACCCCAATAACCGTGTCATAATAAAGACAGCCAAGCTGACCAGGTTCACATTTTAGAGCCTGTCCCAAAATTATTCACTGGTATTCCCATCAGTGCTGTAATCAAGAGGCACTGGGACAAACAATAAGAGCAAAAGCAATAAACTGTGAGAAGCAATAAGCTCAGTGTTCCAACTCTGGGTGAGCAAAGAGCTTCAGAGTGTGCGTGGACAATAATCTGAATCTCTCTTCTCATCGCTGAGGGAGGAAGCTATTCAATTAAAGCCCTCTGCCTTTCTCCTTGCGTGGGTGGGTAAAATATTGGGGGTGGGGGTGTTTGTCCATGAGGCACTTATTCCAAAGTGCACCCAAGGGAACATGCAAACCGGAATGTTAACTCCAAACATGGCCACACAGGCGAGAGGTCACGTCATGTTTGACTTCAAGGTTTCACATGTGCTAATGAGGATGGGAGGGAAAATAAGGGTCGCATCTCTTCACCAGATGAGATCGTGAGGCCAAACTACTCATGTCTTGGATTCAGTGATCGGACTCATTAATCCTCCTGCTCAAGTGAGCATCAGGGAAAGGTCAATTGGGGACTGAGTGAAGGGGATCCTCTCAGTGACT
The DNA here is from genome assembly GCA_029783705.1 of Chaetodon striatus. Classification (NCBI taxonomy): domain Eukaryota; kingdom Metazoa; phylum Chordata; class Actinopteri; order Chaetodontiformes; family Chaetodontidae; genus Chaetodon; species Chaetodon striatus. Next base: position 13,463,594 of record JAPZEB010000023.1, on the reverse strand, counting down.
GCTGTACACCCTTTAAGAGTTACAATGTAGAAAAAGAGAAGTGTTCAACAGCAAGGGGAGGTTAAGTGGGCATCTTCTTATTTATACATCCTTGTCGCCCTGCTCGCCATCCTCCAGTCGAGACCTTCAGTTTCCTCTTGATTCAGTTACTGGATTTAGTCATGGTCCACCATCCAAAAGGACATTCTAGCTAATAAAACTCTTCCCAGAGCAGATTGGAAAAAAGGAGTGAGGATACACCTACCCATTGTCATCCCAACTCATCACAATTGCTACTTGGTCAGTACCGTTCACATCTACATATTACAGGCTAGGGATCGTCCTGCATTTGTTGTTTGATATTCCAGAATGCAAATTTATGAATCCTAGGATGCTAAAGAAAATGGCCTGTCTGAAGCCCTGATCACACAGAAAGCGTTTTGCAGGTTGCAAAACATGAGGCGCACTGCACTGCCTTTTTTTTTTTTTTTAATTGAATGCCACGAGTGAAAAAAAAAACGCTTGATGTGCCTTTTTATTGCTGCCAGGCAACCACAGACTCACCTCCTTATTCTAACCTTCCTGTGTAATCAATATACTGTTTATTTATTCATTTTAGTTATTTGAAAGTAATTAGTATCTAGTTCCTAAAATGGATCTGTGTGGGTACTTGAGACCCTAAAAAGGAGTGTGGATCACAGGGAGTACCACCAGTTGTTCCAAGAGCTTTGTCTCGATGATGGCTGTTTCCAGACGTATTTTAGGATGACTCGCGGGCCTTGCACAAGGGCACCTTGGCAGTGCCCAGGAGGTGAACTGACACCTCTCCACCTACCAGTCCAAACTCCATATTTTGGTCCGGTCGGGGACTTGAGCCGGCAACCCTCCCAAGCCAAGTCCCTATGGACTGAGCTACTGCCGCCCCCAAAGATGTCCAAAAAAGGGAAGATGTGGGGCATTTATCCGCTTTGAGTTGAAGTTTTTTCAACTCAAGGAGTTCAGGGTGCTCCAGCAAAAATGCAAGGCACTTGGAATGCAGAAACGTGAGGCTCATTGCAACGCAAAACCACAAGCAAAAAGCTTCATTCTCATTAAAAACAATTATAAAAAGCCACCTACAGCTGCTCCTGTGTGACTGGGGCCTTACTCTGCCTCTGATTGGCTTATTCTGACATTCTTACCCTTACTCTAACCAGTTCTATTCCTCTTGCCTAAACTTAACCAAGCCAACCAACAAAGGCAACGAGTATTTGCCATGAGTTTTGCCGAGTAGCGCGGTAGCTCCGGGACGGTATGTCAGTCTATGCCATCCACCAAAAGCACATGGTTAGGTTTAGGTAACAAAAGCACATTAAAAAAAAATTTAAAATTTAAAATTTAAAAAAAACATGATGATCATGGTTTGGCCCAATATTCATACAGGAAGTGAAGACCAGGCTCCTGGGGGAAAGTCCGGGGTTGTTGGGGTGTTGTATCCATCCACCATCCCTCCCGCCCACCCTGTGGGGACTTTCTAGCTCCTTCTATTACATCACCAGCAGCGCATAAACCTGAGGCCGTCCAGCAGCGTATCAATCCACCATTACAGGTGCTGTCCAGCCATGTTATTAGCTGATGTTGCCCGTCCGCAAGTCATACTGACGCAACAGGTGCTATTCGCCCAACCAGCCAACCGCAAAAAGTTCTGTCCGCCCACTTTACAAACTGACACTGTCTATCAGTGCATCATACCGAAACGAAAGATAACTTTTGGTGTTAGGTGTTTGATGCGAAAAACACTGACAAAGCGACGGTATTTATTGACCTCAGAACGACAACAGGCTGGATTAACAGGTGTATAATTTGAAGTCAGAATGTGTAACTTTTTTCTTGTTTAAATCACATCACAGATCATGGAGATTCCAATGCAAGGGAAGTGTCAAACAATATACTTTTTTTTTTACCATGAACAAAACACAGATTACCATAATCAGATCATTTTATTTAACTTTTGTTTAAGTTTCCTGAGATCCATTATCTTTCTTTCTGGAGAAACCTTGCCAAAATGGCAGCATAAAGTGTTTTATGGAATAATACACACTGTAGCATGAGAGCAAACACTGATAATATTGAACATTTACAAAGAGGACAATAACAATAGACCCTAAAAGATATGAAAAGTATGATATCCATGCCTACTTAAAAAAATACATTCCTAAAGACAGTAGCAAACAATAATTTATATGTCTTATGATTTAACCTCCTGAGACCCAAGCTTTTGTTTGATATGCATTTTTATTTATCCTAGCTATTTGAGATTAGGAGAAACTGATACGTATAAAAAACATACATTTTGTCTTTGAACAGGAAGTAGTTTTTGGAAAAAATGATGTCCTCACATGGGGATATTTGGTTAATTTTTAATAGTCACAAGTGTGTAATAAAGTATAAAGCTGTTTCTTTCAATGCCTGAACACTGTTGTGCAAAAACAGAATTACAAACAATGCAACATTTGTTCAGTGTTTTGTAACTCTATGGGT
>JAPZEB010000023.1:13419151-13450502 GCA_029783705.1 Chaetodon striatus | reverse complement strand
AATGTATGCTGAAATTATACATCAAAAGCATGCTTAAATACTGCACAACCACACTCACAGAGATGCACATATATACAATTATACCCAATTGAGTGTGCAAATGTACTCACACGCACTCAGTGTATTCGTGTAAAACCTGAGACTCTCTCCTGCTCTCTTAATTGCAAACATGAACTTAGACGAAAGGTTCATTCACAAGTAGTGCTTTTGTATATCCGCCTGCTCTGTAGTCTCACAGGGAAACTGTATTTCTTGAGAATTAGCTTGTTTCATTTGGCATTGATATGTGGTGCATTTATGGAGCCTACTTTTCCCAAGGTTTTAAGGAAAACCCCTTTCTCAGTCACGTGTTGGAACTTGACTATCTGTCACCTTGTCTGGAGATACACTCAAAGAAACCACCCTCTTAGTCTTACAAGCAAAGGTCTTACCTGAAGGTGAAAGGTTATGAGTCACGCCTGCAGGTACGTTTTAGACAAACAAACTTTATCCTGATATTCTGTGACTGATTTCAGCCACTCCCACCTGCCCCGAGTCACACTTCAAAATAAGTCTTTCTAAATGTCACTCCAGAGGCAAAAAGCCTATCACTCTTTTTCTTACACTTGTCCACTTGTCATAAAAAAAAAAAAACATTCAGTACAGGGTGGTGGTGTGGAGACTCATCAGCCCTGAAGCCCAGAGTCACAGCTGTATACATGAGAAACAAATCACGCCAAGCTGACATGTTTATTGTAACAAGATTCAACTTTATATGGTCTGTAGTGTCCTTGTAACTTATTTATTAACACATGAAATGCTTCAAATTCCAGATGCGGGTAGGTTTGCATTTAGTTCTTCTGCAGGAGAATATAGAATTTCCTGACTGTTCAAAACATTACTGTGAGGCACCAGCCTTTTCAAGCCACCTTTTAAAATCATTATCGAGCTTCTGTGACAATGCATCCTTAGTAATGCTGTAGAAATAGGAGCACGTTCATTGCTGAATAAGTGTTTTGCCATTTCTGCATTACGTATGCAAATAAAGATGCTTCTGTCAAAACGTGAAGGGTTACAGTAGTGACACGAGAAGTTATCTACAGCCTGGCCTGCCTGTGCATGTTTGTCTTAGGTTCGTTTGTTCACTGATTCATGGGAGGGAGGGTGACGGGTCAGTGAGAAAAGGTTGAGTCCCCCGAGGCCGCTCAGGTTGTAAGTCTGCCTCTGCAGGCCCAGTCTGCTCTCTGGACTTTCACCTATGTGGTAGTGGGCCCGAACTGCACTCACTGCCTCTGGCTTCCTTGTGGTTGAGCACATGTTAATGTTAATGGAGGAAAACATGCAGTTCCCGTGTAAATAAAAGGCTTCCTCTGTAATACATTCCTAAATTGATCTATGGGAGCCTGTAAAGTAAAGCCTACTGGAGGAGTGGAAAACTGTGGAACTGCAACACATGTTTTTGTATTAGATAAATTCATACTTTATTTTTAGTGAAATGCAGCTGTAGCTCTTATATATGCATGAGCTGCTTGCATCTGTCTGAGGGCATCTGCACATATGTACTGTATGATTCTGTCCATATAGAACTGAAAGGATGATGAGAGAGGGAGAGAAATTGCTACAATAACATTTGTCACATCTGCAGATAAAAATGAACTTTGTCCCGCCTGTGTTTTTATGAGGATGTGCTTTGGATTTGGACTCATGTCAGCCTTTAAAAACAGTAAATAAAAGATTAAAAGAGGTTTTCTTGGCACATCTGCATGGCAATATTTGAATGGTGAGAATGTGAAATTGATTTGTTTCACTTTTTGATTGTTGTTTTTTTGCTGGTTTGGTTCTCTTTACTATTTTGAAGCACAATTAAAACCAAAGATTTATGATTTCCTTGTAGTGTGTGGTACAAAGTGAAGTCAAGACTGCCATATTTCATCCGTCACCTCTTGTTTATGTGTGTGGGGGGTCCAGCCACCACATCCAGATTCAGTATTTTTCACTCAGAGACCACCTTAAAACGGCACTCCTGCTGGTTATCTTTTAACCTGTGTTTAACCACTGAGGGTTCAGGATGTCTCTTAAGGTGTGTGGCTTGGTAAAGAAAACATCGATTGAGTGCTTTTTACCCTCTAAATATTTAAATATTTGTCGCTGGTACGGGTCAGCTGTTTAAGTGACGATCTTCTAAGCGTGTGATTTTATACAAACTGTGTCTGGGTTAAATATTCACCCATTAAAATACAAGAGTGCAGCCTCAGACATAACGACAGTAGTTTAGTTTGAGGTTACGGTGGGCTGTCATTAATGACTCCATGTCCCATTCCATCTAAAAGTTTCTTTTACATTTAATAAAACTTTGTTGATTTTGAGAGGCAACCAAATACTTTGGCCCAGGCAGAAGAAGGGACAAGCAAATATTGATACGCTGAAAAAAGGAATGCAGGAGGAATAAAACCCGAAAGAAGGATTTTGTCCATTAAGGATAAGGTTATCATGGTCATAAGTGGGAGTCAGGAAATTTTGTCTAGCTTGCCCTTTCACTAATATCCTGTTCTACTCAGTCATGTTGTAAAGTCTATCACACACTTGACCTGTTTTCAGCACAGCCACACACGTACTGTTCCATTGACATGCAGAAATAAGGGAAATTGTGTCAAAAAGAGGAAAAAATAACCTTTAAACACTCTAAAACAAAGATTCCATCATGTTTGTGGAATGCTGTGGTTAGCAATATGGAAACTGACGGAGTCCAGAATCCAGTGGTTAGAAAAAAAATAAATAAAAGAAAAAAACTCGTCTGAGAAAGAGGAAAAACTTGGGAGGGGGTAAGGGGAGCCTCTGGAATTACACACCAAAACCCCCTCCGACACACAGACACACACATGCATGCACACAGACACATACTGAGACACTCAGACACACACTCACACCACACACATACACTTCTTCCATCCTCCCCACTGCGCAGCTAACCGCACTGGGTTAAGGGTGGGGTGAGGGGTGGTGGAGGTACGGAGGCACGAGTATAACAAGCCTCCTTCAGTATTCTGCTCACTGTTTCATTTGAAGTGCTCGGACGTTGGTTTCTCCGGCATCTTTTAAATATTCCGAAGGCCTCTGACGAAACGTCACCAGCGTGGAGGAAGACGGATGACTCATTAATTATCTGTAAATCATAAGTTAATTAAGTTTGTAAACTACTGACAGACCGCCACTGTTAACACGTCCACATCCAGAGCTTCTGTATAAATAATTGTGCGGTGGTACAGTTGTGAAAGCACGCTGGGCTCCCCTCACATCGCTGACATATCTCTCCTCCTACTCTGCCTTTGAATGGACATAGGCGCAGAGATCTTAAAGGCAAATTGCTTGCATAATGGATGTTTCCAAAAATACAGAAGAGTAGGCAGGCACGCTGACCGAGGTTTTGGCGGCGCGCCCCAGCATGGGCCCGGGCCAGCCGTTCTCGCTGCGCATTCCCTTCGCTGGACCAGTCATGCTGGGAGAGGTGTGAGGAGAGCAGTCAGACAGCTTTTATTCTGCCACCTGATCCTCCCCCCTGCATCCCTCTGATTACACAGCCTACTGGGCTATGCGGCATACTGAACACCCCCACCCCTTCACTTCTTGACGCTCATCCCTTCGTACGATTCTCCCACTCTTTAATGGCCTTCCCTGCTTCTCTTGTCAAGATTATTCTTCCTCCTCTCCTCTCCACCACCTCTGATCTCATCACCCCTCATCATCATCTGTCTTCTCTCTCTCAGTGGTCTTTGGGACTACTGTGTGGTGATATTTCAGTGAGCAAGCATCTGGAAAAGCTGAACAAGTTGGGAAATTCCTGCTAATGCCAGTTATTGATTTACATTATTATAAAGGGAGCCATTGTTTGTAGAAGTGGATTGCTCGGCCTGCTGCTGCCCTTCTCTTGGCTCCAATAATGCCTTGTGTCTCTGGAGAGTCATTGTCTTCAGGATCTCGCTGCTTTGTGTGGTATCTTACGCAAATGTTACATTGCTGCACTGTTAAGATCGCCTATCTTGGTTGCTATGGTCTGCTTTTACCATTTCTCTTAGCCACCTTTGGGTGCTCTCCTATTACAGAACACACATCATCAGAAATGTTGAATAGCTCAGTAGAAAGAGACGCTGAGCCCGTAGTCTCCAAAGTTAACTGACTTCAGGAGATATAGAGCTTTGGTCTCTTGGAAAATAGAAATCGCAAAAGCAATTACGAGCTTAAGGCATAGATGTGATGAGTCGACAGAGATTTTCGCCGTGCTACCAGCATATTTTCACTCAAGCCAACACTACATACATCCTGCACCAAAATTACAGGAAAAAGACTTTCAGGAAATTGAGTTTTCATTCAGGCACCTTTTACCCTCTCCCTCATCTCTGGGAGAAACCAAGACATGCCCTTGTGTAAGTAATGAAAAAAAAAACTTCCCCAGTTTTGTTCTAGTTATGCACTCGCGCATGCATGAAAACACACGTGCACCTATACCACAAACGCACCAGTTCTTCAACACTCAGCAGTCTCAAGCATCAGGGTGGTGTTGTGGTGAAGCCATATGGGGCGCCACTGCTTGAGAAACTTGGTGATTTGACAGGAGACCTAAAAAACACACACACATATACACACGCTCACACATATACTCACACAGCCTTAATTGACTTGTAAAACTCCACTAAAACACACTTTTATGGAACAAATTTTAGACCAGTCACACAGGATTTGATATCAACTTGTGCCCAGCTTGCAATTCTGTCACCACCACACTGTCTCTATACCCAGTCCAAGAGCAATTTATACTTTTCAAGATAAAACTGTACAAGCTGTACCAAAGACGCCACTAAATTGGTGGATTGATATGCGTAAAGTCTGCGTGTGAAGTAATTCTGGCTTGTGTGGAGGACAGTGGTGCAGGAAAAGAGTTATTGAGCTGCTCAGGGCTGTAGGGGAAGTGGACAAGGCATTTGTAAGGATATAAATAACCCCTTACTCTTTGTAAATTGACAGCTCAGGCTTTGGTGCGACTTCTGTAAGGCCCCTGTGATCCTCATACTGCTCTTTTTGTTGCTGAAGGCATTCATCTTCAGCCCCAAACCCCAACAGCCGGTCTGGGCAAATACAATTGGGGCTATGATGTATGATTGTGACTGTTGACTCTGCAGAGCTGGACCAAGCTCTTCGTGATGGAGATGCTGGCAGCGGCATTCACACCAGTTTCCCCACTGATGGCAGAGATAGCTGCAGACACTCCGGCTTTCAGATTCTGTGGAGCTGTAAAGGGGATGTGATTTTTCACAACCAGGCCTAAACTCAGCCAGGTCTCAGCCTCAAGCCTCCCTCCCAACCTGCTAAATACCTCTGGGAGGTTTACCAGAGGATGAGACAAGGAAACACATGGCTGAGAGTGATCCCTCTGGGTAATACTGAGAGTCATATCTTACTCTTCCATTTTTCAGGTGGTTATCTGGACACACTGGCCACTGGTCTGTGAATGTAAACAAAGCCCCCAAGAAGCAATGCTATAGGCCATCTTATCTGATTTCTGCATCCCCAGGTCCTGTCCTCCACTTTGACAATGAATAAATCTACCCTTTGGCCCCTAAAACCTCTGTAGTCACCACCACTGGAGCTGTGAGCTCTCATTTACACGGTAAAGCAGCCAACACTCCGTGCAGTTTTTAGACTTAGACCATTATTAAGACAAAAGGACATGTCCTTAAGAAATTATGTGCCTTTTAATTTTGAACAGGACTATGTTTCATCGTGATTGTGAGTGGTTTGGCCATTTTACCCAGACTCACAAAGAATTCATTTGTGTGCTGTCTGTCATCATCGTCCTGATAATAAGCACTAATGTTATGTCAAGCAATCTTATCATAACCTCAGCGCTGAGATGATCAGATAAGATCTCCACGAAAGGAATCTAGGTGTGTTGCAGAAAAAATAGAAACGGGGGCTTTTTTCTCCGTGGAGCTTTCACTATAGAGTTAGAATTATCACTGCATGTTTTACAGAGAACGTTGTCAGTTAGCACAGGTGCTTTAGTTCATATCCACTAAACCTACTTAAAAGTGAATGTTTTGTTAACACAATACACACATTGTTTGGCTTTGGGGCCTCACTTTCTAGGTGTGGTGATAATCTGACAGTCTTCTTGCAAACAGAGAATATTTTCTGCAGCTACTTTGCTCCCAAGTCAATGCTATTCAGCAACAGAAAAAAAAGGAAATATTTGGTTGTAGAAACCAGTTTATCTGTTACCATGAGCTAGCTGGAAAAGGGTAAGCCCCCTGACTGGTAGAGAGGCGCTCAGGCATTCAGGATGGAAACATCTGTTGCTGATCTTTAAAAGACCCCGAGGTGACCCAATAACATCTCCATAGAGATCGATGAGGATTGTTTTTTGTGGATATATTTAATGTGTCTTTGCAGAGGGAATATATGTACTTCAACGTATTTCTTCTCTAGCCTGATAACAGGACACTGGAAAATGTATTATTCATATTGTTCTCTACTTTAAGATGTCAGAATCATCAGTCCTTTAAATCATGAGCGTAAATGTGGCTGCTGTGTCCTATCTGATGTAAAATATATGGTACAGAAAAGCAGTGCATCCAGCTGTGGGTGTGTTTGACAGTCCGCTGGGTAGTTAGTCACCACCTGATGCAGAGGCCCAATACAAAGCTCACATGCAGCAACACTGGAATGCAACTGTGCAGTTTTTACTTACTCCTCCTAAGAAGTAAGAGCACCCGTTAAACTGTCAGGAATGTGTCTTGCTCAGGGACACTTTGCTTAAACCCAAATCCTCTGCCTAAATAGTTGACTCTCCAACCTTTAGGCCACCCCCAACACTGGCTTAGGTAACAGCCAGGGGAAACAGACAAGAAGGTGGGATGGAAGTTTGGTAACCAGGCCTAGAAATTACATTTTGGTGCTACCTCCAAGTTTCATCTGGTCTGACCTCAAACGAAGCAGAAGCAGTGGAGGGCCAAAGTAAACTGGGACCTGAGAAGCCGTGTCTGGGATGCCTGAGGAAAGGCAACAAACGTCAGTGTGCCCGCAGTTCTCACTGTCTAATGGCTGACTGACTAATCCCTGATATTCCTCCATGATCTAAACCTGCAGCCCTCTGTAGCAATAGAACACTGTGGCATTGTGTCCCTGCTCTTAAGGAGTCTGTGATTCATTTACTGGCAGTGCTTTTTGGATCCATGTACTGTATTTTTCTCATCCTCAGTACTGTACAGAGCTTCATCCACTCAAGACCAAACTGGTTTCTTTGTATGATTGTTTATGTAGAGGATTTTAACTGCGATACTTGTACAGCCATCAACTGACTGTTGAAAAGCAGAAATCCAACACTCAGATGAAACTGTGTTTACTTGTTTGAAACATCATTTGTTGTCAGGAATAAAGAATTTAAGTGTTAGTAGTATCTCCAAGAGTTGGAGTATGAGTTTGGCAGTATTTTGAAATTCCCCATTGATTACACTGGTTCTTTGTGCAGTGACAGCACTATGGTGAAATGCTGCAATAGTGCCCTCTGCTGGCAGAAACAAGGAATATTGTAATTGCACTTAATCTCATACACGGGCTGAAGAAATAATGCTTTTCTATGCTTATTTTAAAGAAGCATAATTCTTGCATGAATGAGTATGTCAAACTTTGTGTGCATGTTTGAATAGTATTGTCAAATTTGATTTAGAAAAGCATATGATGTAATGGCTTAATTAAGCAGTAAAGGCTTGACATCTGATCCTCTCTGTTCTCTTTTCCTTCCAGGCCTGCTTTGCTCTGGTGCCAGATCAGCGGTTCACAATGAAAGTGAAGAGATGAGCCTGCAGCGAGCAGCCCTGTCCCTGCAGTCCCTGCCACTGGACGTTTACTGATTCATACCACCCAGAAGACGATGCCCCTGTCTCCCAGATAGCACTTCTGAGGACCAGGCCTTCACAGCACGCATTGTGCACCATGGCAGGAGAGACTCAGCGATTGCATGCTGTCAAAGAGCTGGCCGCTGAGTCCAAACTGCAGGATGAAGGGACAGCGCTGGAACAGCAGAGTGACAAAACCACAAAGGAGTCGTCAGAGCACTTTTCAAGCACAGGCACTGAGGCCAGAGCCAGCGGCAGAGAGGCCAAAGTTGAAAAACTAGAGAAGGGAAGGGACTGTCCTCAACAGCGTGAGGCTGTCATACGGCCACAGCAGACAGGGAAGATTGACTTCAGGTCACTGCAGAACCGATCAAAATTTGCCACTGACAGAACTTGGTCGAGTGGCAAAGGCAGCCCCCAGTCCCCGAGCGGAAAGGGCCGCAGCCGAGAGAAGGGGAAGCGGTCAGGAAAGACGGAGCGTGGCAACCCACAGCAGCTGTACAGACTTAGCATTACTAATCCACGCTCCAACCCCACCATTGGTATTGCCTACCCACAGCAGAAGGTTGCACCACCCAAGAAGTTGGAGACCAGTCGTGGCCCGGTCTCGGGCAGCTACAGATTCCACGTTCCCAGTATACCAGAGAGAGAGGCCGAACTACAGCAAGAAGAGCTCAACTACAGCCGCTGCTTCCAGGAGGCCTCCTCTAACCTTACCTCCCCAAGCTATACCTCACAGGCACTGGGCTCCTCAAGCGGAACGTCATCCCACCCACATCCACCCCTGTCACAGCAGCAGCAGCCTGCCTCCATGGAGAACAACAGCACACAGCCCGGCAGCCAGCTGATCCTGGCTGACTTTCAGCTGAGTGGCTCTAATGTATGGCAGTCTCCTGAAAGGACTTTTAATGGTGCTAACTACGGGGTGTCATCGCAAAAATCCACTGCCCTTACAGAAGCTAATAAGGCAAGCGCCTTTGTGCCTGGTCCATTTCAATATGGATACCATTTTCTGGAAGAATCAACCTCTGACTCTTTTCCCTGTGAACAGAACCCCCAATCCCAAGACTTTACAGACTCCTCGCTAGGTTCTGTTCATGTGACCCACAGCTCTTTTTCCTTCCCGCCTGGAGAAGGGCAAAACATTGCTCAGAACAGCACTCAGTTCAGTAATGAACAGCAGTCGGAGGAGAGAAGCTCTTATTCTCAACCCCCACAGTTTATTCAAGGGGTAACATCCTCCATACAATGTCCTAGGAATCTGAGTGAGGACTCAGCCAGTAGTGACAGCTCTGGCTCCAGCTCACAGCAGTCAGAGCAGGGGAAGACTGCCCTGCCTGAGAGCACAGACACTATTGCACAGGCAGACAGTAGGGACGCAGCCATCACCTCGGGGAGTAAGAGGAACTGTCACCCCAAAGACACAGCTGCCAACCAAAGAACACTCATTCAAGGAAGTGTGCACCATACAAGAAATATTTCAGGTCCAGGCTCCCAAATGCACTTTCCCAGCAAAACATTTAACAACCCTCCAGTCAGTAACATCCACACAGGCTCAATGCCTTTTGATAAAAACATCAATAATAAGGTTCTAAATAGGTTACCACACTCATGGGAGGGGCCTAATAAGACATATTCACCGGCTGATCAAAACACAGTTCAGTACTCTGACATGAATGACAAGTTTCAGTTTCAGAACCAGCCAGCACTTGACCAAAGGCCAAATTCATCTAAAAATAGCAGAATGCCCTGGCAGCAGATACGGCCAACCCCTGCAATGCCGAACCAAAACAGAATTGAGTTATCTAGGCAAATAAGCAGTCAGAAATTGGCTTACATGGTTTCCCCCTCTGACTGGCAGGATGATAGTAAATCACATAAACACGGCTCCCTGAAAAACCCCAGCTCATTTCAGAACAGCAGAACCAGTGATGGGTTTTCAAACCAAAGACAGGAGGCTGTAAAACACAGCAGTAATACAGTCTCAACTTTTAAAGTAGAGATGAGCCACACACAACAAGTATGTGAATCCAAAAATAAGGCAGTATATTTTGGACTCAACCAGTCTCTCCCAGCAGCAGCATCATCAAGAAACTACAGCTATCCTCCATTACAGGTCCCACCTATGGGACTTATGATGGTGTCACCTTATGAATCTCCTTTGCCCTCACCAGTTCACAACCCTGCATCCAGTAGTACCTGCTCTTCGCTCTCCCCAGCATCCACCAGTCCTGTGAACATCAGTTCAGAGGATGGTCAAATGTCAAAGTCAGCACCCTCTCACCCGTTTTATCACCAGCCCCAAGCCAAAACACAGTTACCGTCAGATCACCTGAGCTCTCACCCTCACCAGTTTCACGCTGACGCTCCACGAAACCTTCCTTACGCGCCAGACAGAGCCAAAGACGACATGATGAGCTACCTGCAAAACAGCACACATCCAAAGCCTACTATGGATGCAAACAAAGGTTACATGGACAGTTTTGGGGTGGAGCATCACCAGCCACCACCACCGTACTCTGCACATCAGCTGTTGGCCTCCTCATTAGCCGCAGCAAATCTCGACCAGTTGGATGTGCTTCTGACATGCAAGCAGTGCGATCAGAATTTCAACAACCTGGCTTCCTTTCTAGGCCACAAGCAATACTGTGCTCAGCATACGTTTGCACAAAATGACCTCAAAGACATATCAAAGATGGAGGACGGCAGAAAGTTTCATACAGAACCAGCAAAAGCAGTGTCATCTGGGTCAAATGTTTCAATGTCAAGGTGCCCGTCTGACCTTCACCTATCTCTGTTGGGCCTCAATAAAAATGGAGAGCTGATATCTGACGGTGAAACAAAAGGAGATAACAAAGACGATCCAATGAAACTCAGCTTATTCTCTGGTACTGGTAACCTTCCCGTCCCCCTCCCTGAGCTGGAAATGGAGGATGCCAAATTAGACAGCCTAATCACAGAAGCCTTGAATGGGCTGGGATATCAATCAGACAATGCAGAGATAGACAGTAGCTTTATTGATGCGTTCGCTGATGATGACCTCACCACTGTCAAAGCAACATCAAACAAACAATGCCTAAAAACTAAAGAATCCCTGGTCTTTGAGAGCAAAAATAAACAAGCAGCAGAGGATGACAGGTCGTTCACACAGGGAAAGTATTTTTATGACTCTGATGTTGAGAACCCTGAGACAGATAAACAGTACACGGAAAGCAAACTTGAGAAAATATCTCTGAATTTGGAACAAGATGAGAAAATTAACATAAAAAAAGAAGTCTCTCATAAAAATTCAAGAATTGCCTCGAGGGAGAAGACGAGGGAACAAGACAACAAAGTGAAAGAGACGAGAAAACTGTGCAAGAGTGAGGATGAAAACACGAGTACACAGAGGTTTCTCTTATCCAGCAAGTTTTCTGAGCGGTGTGGTGTTAAAAGCTTTCAGGACAGCTCTGCACTCCGAGGGTCAACGCCCTCACAGGCCTCCACCTCTCCAACCTCGAGAACTCCAGTGAAAGAGAGCAAGAGGAAAAGCACTGGAGGGGGCACCTGGAGCAAAGAACTTATTCACAAAATAGTTCAACAGAAAAATAAGCTCCATAAACTCCATGTTAAAGGTACTAAAAACCTCCAGTTTTCCTTAGTGATGGAGAGGCTGACTCCCACTGTACAGAACCCTGCGTTTGGAGAATACGACTATGTCTCGGACTCAGATGATGAGTGTGAGCCCGTTAAGATAGCAAGCCAAGGCCGGCTGAATCAGAGCAGTCGCTGTAAGTACACATACACCAAAGAGTGCAAATGGCGAGCAAGGAGTGAGCGGGACCAGGCGGCGTGGCGGCATGAGTCCAAGGAGTGTTTTGAGGTGAAAAAAAGCGAGGAGGTTTCTCTCTCGCCTGAGAAACACGGTTCTCACCAGAGACTCAGGAGGAGGGGTAGCAGGTCATCCACAAGCAGTGAACTCAGCACATCTGTGAGTGTTTCAAGCGATAGTATCAACAGCCCCAAAAGCATTGACCGCACTGACTCCGACTGTGAGAAGAAGACAGACATCAAAAAGAAAGAGTCTCCAGAGCAGAAAACCTATGAAAGGTCCTCCCCGCAGAAGTTATGTAAAGAGTCCAGCACACTAGCACTGACATTCACTAAATCTGTCAAGAAGTACAATACTGACAAAGCTATTCTGCCTGATAACAAAGACAGCACAGAGGATCCAAAGAAGAATCATGTAAATCCAGAAGTTGCTGATCCAGTGTCATCCTCACAAAAAGCAAAAGACACAGTCAAAAACTCTGAAAAAGGCAGAGGCTCTCACACAAAATCAAGAGAGAAGCTGGTGTCTCCCAGAAAAGAAACAGTCAGTTCAGACAGAAACACCCTACAGAGAACAGACAAACTATGCCCCAAAGAAGAACCATCACAGTGTAGCAGCACAGAAAGCAAGCCACTACAGATTGATTCGCACTCTCCCACCATCAACAAAGAAACTGATTTCAATATTGACAACACAAAGGGCAAAAGAAGCGAGGGGCCCCAAGCCACACAGCCGGAGCTATCAGACAGTACCACATTTGAAAAACAGAGTGACAGTGTCTGCGTGGTGAAAGAGGCTATTACTTTAGTCAATGACCTAGACGCACACAAGCCTGCATCTCTTTGCACCTCTTTGATGGATGAGGTGTGCCTATCTCCAACTGAAAGCCAAGGCCCGTTGATACAAAAAGATACGCTCCACCTCATGCCCTACCCCCTTGATCAGGAACAGGGGCTCTTGAAATCCCCACTTTCATTTGACACCTCATCAATGTTTGGGGATCTCGCAGGATTCGACAGTGGCCTCTACTCGGATATGCCGATTCAGAAAGACGGGTTTCATTCAATAGAGAGCACGGCCGATAAAAAGGATGAGTTTGTGTCGTCCTTCTCACCCTTTCTGGAACAAAGAGACTGGAACCTTATAGTTAGCCCTGTACTACCAGATGAGATATCTCAGTACAAAGGCAACTCTGAGAAATCAAATGAAAAGAAACCAGATTACAATCACATCCCTTTGTCCCTGCCAGAAAAAATAATCGACTACAGTGAAAATCTCAACAGCTGCGTGTCAGAGGATGAGCTGGAGATAAAAAGAATTGTGAATGAGCTTGAGAACCAGCTGCAGACAACTAAGTTGGAAAGCCCACCCTTGTTAGCCCAAGACGACCCCAAGCAGCTGAAAATGAGCAAATTTTCACCTTTACGTCTGGGTGATGAGTCAGAGAGTGAACGCGCTAGTCTGGATATGAGGTGCCCTGTGCAAACCATAGATGTACCAGTGACCAGTTTGCCCTCAGAGCCTTTTACCGAACCATGGTCCAGCCCGTTCCAGTTTGAGTTAATGGGTGGACACCACAGTCCACACACTCCGATTCACAGTGAGTCAGGGGCACTCGAACATTTCACTGAAAAAGAGCATGAAGCACCAAATTTGATCAACACAGCCTCACATATTGAGCACGCACAGCTCCACCGTGACCACAAATCAGTGGAGAGAAATGCTGAAAAAGAGACTCCTGCAGAAACAAAGGAGGAGATTTTAGAACAGAAGAGATATACAGAAAATCTCATGAAAAGCCTGGAGGTGATTTCAGACTCTATATTCAAAAAAGAACCCATTATATCAGAACACAAGGAGCCGAATGTCACCTCTCTCACGAGTCAACAACATCAAGAAATTGAATGTCAGACAACTGATGCAGTTGAGAGAGAAGATCACAGCGAAAAGGAAGCAATTACCGGGAAGGAGAATATATTATCACCTCCAAATATCAATGAGCGGAAGGACGATATTGAATTCATTCTGAATGAGTCACAGTCATCTCTCTCTAACAGCACTGACCCCACAGTTGATGGAAACCAGCCAATTTCATCACAGCCAAGTGAGCCCACAGAAAACAATGATAGTAAAGCTGAGACTAAAGTCACATCAGAGGAGGATATCACCGAGAATAGTAATTTGATCCAGTCCACTCTCTGCTCAAGTGTGGCGACACATGACCCGCATGTAGTTGAGGAGTCCGTTGGGAACAGTAATGCAGTAGACGACGTGAATCAGTTATTTAAAAACAGCAGCGATGGTACAGAGCAGTCGACCACAGACGGCTACGAGGAAGCGGAGGCAGTGAAGGGAATCACTGGTCAATCTGTCAGCCATCCTTTATCACCAGCTCTGCCTGCCGCCAGTCTAGACATTGGAGAGAAAATTCAGGGTGCGATTAAAACAACAGCTGAAGAACAGTCCACTGATAATCACGATAATGCCGGAGACATTAGTTCATCAGGTGCTGATGAATTAAAAGTGGAGTGCTCAGACACTGTAAACGAGGAGATAACTGTTGAAACAGCAGAACGGGATCATTTGATTGGACTTTCTCCATCTAAAAACTGCAGCCCTGTTAAGACTTACAGTTCAACAAGTGATCTGTCAGTGGAGATAGTCACCACAGACAAGCCCTGCAGTCCAATACTTGTGGAAACCAATACAGAGAATCATTGCTCACCCTTCAGAGACACCCAGTCCACAGAGGGACAAAGTAATCTGTTGATTCTTTCACAGTCTGACGGCATCATTGACAGCGATCCCTGCAAAGTTGCTTCATTTAATGACTCATTAAAACCTGAAACAGGTCTTACGTTTCAGAAACAAGAAGAGATTTTAAATGTTCAGGACATCAAAGAACACCTCCCTATTAATTTCATGGCAAGCCACCAAAACTCCCCATGCAGAGAGGAGGGGGAAGAAAGTCACTGTCTGTATCTGCACACTGCCCCACCAACCAGTCCTCTTTTGTCAGCCTCTCATCAAACACCCATGCAGAAATGGAACATAGAAGAGGATTCACAGGGCAAATGTGGTGATATGTCTGTTAAGCAATGCTCAGTTCAAAATACGCTATCGCCCATAAACAAAGAAGAAAGCAGCAACGTAAAAGAGGCTTTACACGCTAATGAACAACTGAACACAGCAGCTGAGATAGAGTACTCTTTGATAAGCCCACCTCCACTGGACTTAGGGATCATAGAGTGTAAAATCCCCAGCTCTGAACCCACCATTCCCTCCCCGCTTCCAGTGACCAGCACAGCAGAACCACCAGAAGCACCCGATGGTCTTGAAAAGAGAGATCCGATGTATGATTTTAAGCTCAGCCCTCTCAACTACAACAGCATCCCAGATGAACCTCCACAACTGAATCAATACGACTACATACCAATTTCACCTGCCAGTAAACCTGAGGAGAATCCAGACATCAAGCAGAGCCCCCGAAATGACTGTGGACCGTGTGACCTGAGCGTTAACCCTGCACTGATTTTTAACCAAACTGAAACAGACACAGCAGTATCACTGAGCTCAGACCCTGCAGCTAGACTAAATTTATCAGATGAATCACTGGTCCTCCAGCAGGGTTTGAAATTCACATGTTTTTCATTGGGTCTCCCACCTGAGATCAAAAGCAAAGATTCCTCAACTTGTAATGTAAAGGTAGACTTGGAGGTTTGCCATGATCCAGCTGAACCTGTTGAGAATTTACATATTCACGCTGACCTGCTGAGAAATGAATCAGAGAATCTAGATTCTCACGAGGCTTCTGCCGAGGACAGTACTCTTATCAGAAAAGACATTTCAGATGGTCCGCCCACTCCTAAGCCACTCGTCATCTGTGAAAATGAACAAATGCCTCTTCCACCAGATCCGTCAGAGAAGCAACCAACAATAGAGACTGGCCAGTGTTCAACAACACACCAAGTGCAGAAAGAAACAACACAGAAAAAGACACAGAACAACGCTCAACAGGGGAAAGAGCTCTGTGAAATCTGCCTCATGTGTTTCAGGACCGTGCCTGGGTTAAAGAGACACAAGGCCATGAAACATTTGGTCAGAAGTGAGAAACAAATTGGCCCGCAGAGCTCAACGTCAAGCCATCAGGGGACCGTGCTCATTTATGAAGCATCACAAACTACAGAGAAAGAACATAAAAATGATTCACAGACCTGTTACCCAACAAAAATAGACGGGCTGCCTGAGACAAGTGGCACTCTCATATCTAAAGCAGCAGAGACTGAGTCAGTCCTGGAGGAAATGCCAACTGAGACAAATGTAGTGGCAGTGGGTGAAATAGGCCATCACAACCCTCTGCTGCCAACAAAAGCAAAGAAGAACAACAAAGCCAGAAAGAACAAAAACAGTGAGGCAAACACAAAGCCCGACCCTTTCTCTGATGAGCTTCTGAATATATTAAAAACTGACATACTTCAAGCTATAACTCCTGAATTCAAAAGCTGTGGACCACAAGAGCTCTGCAAATCTCCAGCAGACCAGGTGAAAACCTCTGACAGAACTGTTACCGGAGCAGAGACATTCTCTCACCCTATTACTTCAAACTCTAGCTCTGACAATGAACCATCTCCAACAAAAGACACAAACGCACTTAATGAAACTGTGGAGCTAAATCAAATCACTGATATGGAAGAAATTAAATGTACAAGCATGACGGAGATGGCAAATGGGGAGGTATGTACAGATAATAATGTGGAAAGTGCTCTATCTGTAGACAAGGATATAATCAGAGAATATGATGAGCCCAGAAAGAGTCTGTGCGCTGTGGAAAAGATGTGTGAACAGGCAGGATCAGAACAGAGCCTTGCCCAAGAGATTCTTAGGAAAGTGGCAGCCGTCGAGATAAAATGTGAGAAAAACGGTGGCCCCTCAGACACGGCACATCCTCTCTCCTGTTTGAATTGTTCCCCCATCAGTCCTCCCGGCATAAGCCCCGATCTGAAGGCCTTGCTTGACGACGACACCACATTCTCGCAGCTGTTCCCCAGGGACGAGGAGGCAAAAAGGAAAAAGTGCCCGAGGGTGTACAGCAAAAGAAACAAAAGACAGAAGCTATCGCCCGATTCAAATGTGACTCAGGACTGCCCTCCTTCAGAGACCTTCATGCAAAGTAAAGATGTGTACATGAAAAGCCAAGCAGAGCAGACGTTCACTGACAGTCAAACCAGCCGCTGTGAATATGAGACCATATCTATCGATGATGCCATCATGTTGAATATGTGCCACAACAGCACATTAAAGAGCGACGTCAAGGAGCTGACAGACGTTAAACAAAGTGATCAGGAGGATGTTCGGGAGAATATTAAAGAGACTGACAACAGCCCCTCAAATCCGCTCGAGAGCACTGTTGATAAATCTTCAATTGAATGGAGCGGCTCCAGTGACTTCAGCAGCTTTGATGCAGGCCCAGGGGTGACCTCTGACCCCAGCACCTGTAAAACAGCAGAGCCAACTACTCCCTGCCCTGTTGCCCCACCTTCTGCCTCCTTCACTGTGGAGCCAAATGCCCCGAAGAGTGCCCAAACCTTCCACAGCATTGACATCCAGAACATCAACACCACATTTCAACTGCCTGAGATTCAGTTCTTTGACCCCAAAAAAGATATCTCAGTGGCTCCTCCCATCGCAACTGTTGACATGGAGAACAAAGATGATGAAAAGTCCAAGAAAGTGACGGAGCGGCGAGGCAGAAAACGGCAAGTTGGCGGAATAAAGGTCAAAGATAAGCAGTACAAGTGCAAAGTGTGCTTCACTTGGTTCCTCACCCTGGGCGAGCTGAACTTTCACAAACTCTCCCACAACCCCTCTCCACCTCCAACCTGCTACATGTGTGTCCAGCGTAAGTTCAGCTCCAGGGAGCAACTGAGAGACCATCTGAGGGAGAAACATGCCAAGAACAAGACAGGTATCTGGACCTGTGGAATGTGCTTGAAAGAGATATCAGATGTGTGGATGTACAATGAACATTTACGAGAGCATGCCACTCAGTTTGCCCGGAGGGGTCAGACTCAAGGCTCCATGTTAGGCATTCCAGGCTGCTTCATGCAGGAGACAGCCGTTAAGAACTTTATCACCTCAATCATGCAGCACCGCCCCAGCAAAGCCAACAGAGAATCCAACAAAGCCACTAAAGAACAAGAAAAAGCTGTTGCTGCAGAAAGCACTGTGGGAGAGGGGAAAACCTCTGAGGGGGCAGAGCCAAAAGTTCACAAAACTAAAAGCAGCAGCGGAGCAGGTGGGAAGCAGAGCACATTAACCCCACTCGAGGTCCTCCACAAAACAGAGACACCTAAAAGTGTGGAGATGCATCCCAACTGCAAAGACCCCTCAAGAGACTGCCACCACTGCGGGAAACAATTCCCAAAACCGTTCAAACTGCAGAGACACTTAGTGGTTCACAATCTGGAAAAGATTTTCCTGTGTCACAAATGCCCTGTGTCTTATCAGGAGGCCCAGGAGCTTAAAGGTCATCTGAAGAGAGCACACGAGGAGGTAGACGAGCTGGATTCAAAACACACCACCCTCTACACCTGCGAGCTCTGTGCTGATGTCATGCATGTGATTAAAAAATCCTTCATCTGCAGCACCTGCAACTACACCTTCTCTAAGAAGGAGCAGTTTGATCGTCACATGGAAAAGCACCTGTCAGGGGGGAACAAAATTTTCAAATTCCGAGGTGTTCTCAGACCTGTCAAAGCATCTGCGTCCAAAGAAGATGAATGTGACTCGCCTGCCAGCAAGAAGAGGAGAATTCTCTCTGACAGTCTGCAAGAAAATAGCTCAGACAGCGGCATCGCTAGTGTGAGCTCGCTGCACTTAAATCAAAACTCTGACTCCTCAAAACCCTCTGTGTCCACGGCGGACGACTCCACACAGACCATCACAAATGAATATCACAGTGACACAAACGATACAAATGTGAAGACCGAGGACATTGCTGAGGACTACTCTGAACTACTTGTAGAGCTGGAGAAATGTATTAATATGGACTCTTCAGAGTCTGCTTCACCCAAGAAAGAGGAAATTGACCCAACCACCTCACCTCTTCTTGATAAAGAGGGTAATGGAAAATCAATTACTGAACCGCATGATGTGAAAGAGGAGAATGAGTCAGTCTGCATTAGAGCAGAGACGACCTCATGGTCAGCACCTAAAGAGAGTAGTAATGCGGGGGAGGAGACTGTTAAGGCCGAGGAAGGCTCTGCTGAAGGTGGCACAGCTGAGACTGAAAAAGAAACCGATTCACTTCCACCTAAAGAAGACACTTTTATCAGCTTAGGAGAAAATCAAATAATTTCAAAGACACCCGAGTCAAAGCAAGAACTAGTTGCTGATGTGACAGACCAGCAGAGGGATGATGAACCGTGGCATCACACGTCCAAAGCCTCCAATAACGACAGCAAACAGCTGACTTTATCTCAAGGTGCTGAGCAGGAAGGCAGCAGCCAGATGAAAGACAAAGTTTCCCCGGCCAAAACAACTGAGAACACTAAAAACGGCACCACAACTGGCAGCACAAAGACTACAGAGTCCACACCGGTCCTCCACTCCAAGGTTTCCCTCAACGCTTCAGCCTCGAATGAGGACAAAGAATCCGTGAGACCACAGAAGAAGAGGAAAGACATGAAATCCCCCCACAGCCTGCAAAGGGTTTCCTCTCCGGCCACACAAGAGAACTTTGGTGTCGACTCTCGGGCCAAAAAGAAATTCCGCCCCAGCAAGTGTGCAAATCCTTCTCTGCAAAGAAAGTCAGACGGACCCAACGACTACCCTGTGCTGTCCTCAGTGCGGGATGACGTCGTTAGCAACAAAATCGTTTCCAAGTGCAAGACTTCAAACTTGGGTTTGCAGTCAAAGAGAAACTTGCTGGATAGCTGTACACAAAAGAAAGCTGAGATTGTGACTCCTCTTAATGGGGATTACAAAGCCAAAAAGGGACCTCTGGGGCGGCCTCTGCATCCCCCGATCTCTAAAGTGTCTTCAGTTCCCATGAACAATTCTTTGAATAAATCTAGGCCAAAGATGGGGGTTAGGTCGATGGAGAGTCATTCCTACAGGACAGCAGAGTCCCAGAACCACCTCCTAAGCCAGCTGTTTGGCCAAAAACTCACTAGCTTTAAGATTCCTTTAAGGAAGGACACATCAGAATCTATTAACTGAGTGGGGCGTGAGGGATCTGTGAATAAGAGACTGTAAATTTCACAGTTATAAAATGTTTAAGACAATTCATTATGGTGAATGAGATTGCACAGCTCTTTTCTGTGAAATGCTATCTTTAAATACTTACGTAGTAACTTTATGTCTTCTTTGTACATGTGTTTTTATTACACAAATGTGAGGACGAATGGCAGATATGAATTTTGGGTCAAAAATGAATATGCTAGTTGGGAAATTCATTGAACTTTTTTTCCTGCTCTTTTCCTTTGTTGGATATTATCTGTTTCAGAGATTATATTTCATTTACCTAAAGGAAAGAAAAAAAGAATACTTGAAAATACAGTAAAATATTTTCGTCTAAGAAATGCATGTTCGTATTGCATTTGATCTTATCAGTTTTAAGTCTTTCTGCAAAAGGACCAAATGACATCATAACTGACCTGGACTGTTGTCTGTGCACCTTTCGTACATGCTTCCAACATATTCATTTTGTATTATTTTTTAACTTTACTGTACTGCATTGACATTCATCATATTAGCCTTTTGTATAAACATTACCTGGTGCTACATTGTGTTTTTATTGTAATGTGAATGCCAATGTCCTCGTAAGGGAACATGAGATCTGTAGCAGTTAACAGTACATTCATCCTACTGTTTTTACTGGTTCTCTGTAGTTTATTAAAGATACTGTGTAAACCATCCAAGTACGTCATATGTAGAACACAAAATTAGGAAAGCTTCCATTGTATAAACTCAGGTGCATACAAGGACATCACAGTCCCAAGACCTGTATTCGGAGTTCTTCCCATGCACTGATAATACCACACACAAATCACAAACTCAATCATCTGTGTCTGTAACTCCAACTGTTTAATGAATAGTATTTACTACTACAACAAAGGTGCTTTATCTTGTTTATACTGTATGTATCTTATATTGTATAATATTGTAGGTAGATTGTTGTTTTGGTGTAATGCTTCATGTCAAAGTTTTATTTTAATAATGTGCAAAAGAGTGAGAAGAAAGGGAAATGCAGTGCCTCTTGCAAGTTGTAAAGTGGTTCACTAAGTGCCTCTTTTATAGTTGGTTATTAAAGATCTGTATTGGTCTCTCCTTGCTCTTTTCTTCCTTTGTTCATGACATGTTTTGCAAATGTTCCAACTTCCATCCCCGCGGACTGCAGCTGTCACCACATGCATCAAACACTGCAAGCGGTGGAAGCTGCTTGTGCCTGGAGGCAAAAACAGGTGCACACACAACAAAGTCTGACTTCATTTTTTTTGTCTTCAGATCAGCACTTCAATGAGCTCACTCATCATCTGAGAGATGAGCGTAAATGTATCTTTACTACGGGGAAACATTCAACAGAAGACAGTCGCATTTATCCACCCGTATGTTAGTCTCCACGAGCTCTTGTCGGACAGGCGGCGAGGAGCTCTCGCTTCTGTCGTGCTTCTGTCGTGTTGCTCTCTCACCACGTGTAAAATGGCTTCTATTCCTACACGAACGTTTTTCATCATCACATAGGAATAAAAAGCCATAGTACACAGTGGCGTACATGTAGAAACACACGGGGAGCAGCGAGATTCTCACTCCATCCAATGAATTATGATGAAACCTGAGAAAAAGGGGCTATGAGAAAAGAGGGGAGGATGATAGATTGGGGATAAAAGTAGAAAGAAGAGGTTATTTTACTTGTTAATGACTGAAACTAAAGCATCCAGCTATTGTAAATAAAATAGAAAGCTTACACTTTGTCTCAGAAGTTAACTGCAGAGATCTAAACTAAAGGATGAGTCGCACCAAACACCAGCAGACTCTAATCAACATGCTTGAACACATCAGTCTGTGTTGACATGGAATTTTTCTTCAGATCATATATCTGTAATGCATTATACATGCATACCTACATTATTGTATGCTAACGTCTCTAAAACTGCCCAAAAAAAGCTTCATCATGCATTTGGACGGCTCATAACTACAGTATGTCCATGTCCCAAGGTCATAATCACGCTCACATTTTTCTTTCAAGTATAAAAGGTGTTGTGAACATATCTGTGTTTTCTGTAAACATAATCCATGTGTTGATTCTGACACCATCTTGAGAGACCATGGCAGACATTCAGAGGAAGTGTGGAGAAAACACAACCACAGTGTTGTTGTTGAAATAACTTCTCTAATTAATTTAGTGGGAACGCTGGTTTGGCAGCACCCACAGAGACCATATTTTTGGACTCACTGATGACAACAGAAGATAGCATAACTGTCAGCAAATTACGGACCCGAATCCCCTCCTGCTTCTCTTTTCCGCTCCGCTCAGCGCATCAAAGTTTCTCCATCAGGATTGAATTCAAATTCATGAAGGTACGCTGGCAGATGTGTTACATCCTGACCTTTGCTACAGTACATTAAAAGCCATGAACAGCATGTTAAAGATGTAAATTCACCTTCAGTTTCCTTGAAGCAGATGAGGAGCTGTCATGGAGGCGTTTTGCCAAGCTAATAGCTCTCCATCTCTCCGTCTCAAGTGTGTTTACAGAAATCACCTTGGTGTTCAGAACATTTTATAATATTTTATATAAATTGGATAAAGCACTTAGAGACATTTTAACAGATACTTTATCCAGGCATCTGTTTATCATTTTAGATAAGGGCAGACATATTTAATAATAATGATCTACTGGGCCACATTCATGACTTAAACATCTCTTACATGCCTCAATATTACCCAAATGGCTGAGAGTCGACACAAGTACTCAGTTATCACGGTATTGGTAGTTGGCACACACTGCCAGTCAAAAGGTTTTTCAGCACCCTTTAGTTTGAGTCTTTTGGATGTAATATAATTGAAAATGGATGATAGATACTAAAAATATTGTGCATCAAAGTATTTCATATATATGCATATTTGAACTTGCACTTATTATCATCAGAGTTTAGATGTTTTCATGCATTATATTTACAGTATATGCATATGTGTATATTTCAGGGGGGGTGCATTTTAAGATTTAGTCCATGTGCATTTGTCTCCCCTAGTATTAACTTGAACGTAGCATAAATTAAAGACAATTACACCATAAATTGATGTAAAAAGAGCACAAATTGTTTTTTAAAAAATTACCAGAATGCAGGAAATTAAGTGTTTGACCCTCAAAATCTGACGGAGGACCCCCAAACCCCCCATTTTATACGCATCCCACCCCACCCAGTATTGAAACAAAACCCCAGCCCTTGAGTATATGTGTCCATGTAGCATATTGCCTCAATTGTTAGACTATTTGTCTGCCAGAGGCGCCAGATTAGGTGCTGAAAACTTTGATCGGCAGTGTATGAATTGCAGATAATTTGCTGAACATTGGTGAATTGCTTGGAAACACCTCAGTGATACTATCTGAAACACTTTGTGTTGCTGTCAGCTGGCATGCTGTTGAATACTGCTATTATTGTTGAGAGTCAACAGGGAAATATCAAAGTGGTTCACTAAAATGGTAAAATGTTTTGTGATTTTGGTGGAATGCCTTCTTTTCATGCAAAGCGTTGAATGAAAAGAATCCCCTCACATTTGTAGATTCACACTGCATAAACCAAATGAAAAGAGTCAGAGTGGGAAGATGGATGGCCATCTGTTGTTGTTGGTGTGCTTGTGTATGTGTGTGTGTGTGTGTGTGTGTGTGTGTGTGTGTGTTCATGCTGTAAATGGATGCCATTGATCCATTGGCAGTAGTATCAACATTAAAAGAACACTTACTGAGAATTACAATGTGCTTTAGTTTAAACACACGATTGAATCATATGAAAATATAGAAGAAGAGATAAAGGCTTGATCTCTTAGTAGCATATGTGCCATATGGTTAATCCAGAGTCCAGCAACATCCAAAAGACGACACAATGTTATCAGAGTTTCTGTGTGAATATTGCTAAATTAAATCTTAATTAAATATTCAATGAGACAGAGGCTGCATGGTTCATTCGCCAAGCTGAGATTAAATTCGTTACACTGCAGGAATCTTGGCCAGTCAGGGATTCATTGATGAGTGTGATGCCTGAAAGCTGAATGATTGATGAGTTCAGGGACGTTTGAGCCATCAAGACATGTAAATGAAATGCCTGTGATTAACATGTCAAACAGAACGGTCATAAGAGAAGCCAAGTAACAGTGACACCTTTTTTTTCCTCTGTATTTTAGATTTTGCCGTGCTGATTTGTGTCATGCTGCGCTGGTGATTTATTACAAAGCTGATGGCTGATGCTTTAGTCTTAATGTACCTGGATTTTTTTTACCTGATCCTCTTTGCCGTGCTTGGCTGCGCTGCACCTGTGAATCTCCTCCACGTCCTCCGGTCAGCAGCTGCGTGTTGATTGAGACAAAATTAAAGCAGAGATCTCAGTATGTTTTGTCACAGTTTAGCCCAGAATGTGTCACACAGTGTGAGCAGGAGCCCCACGCACCCTACTGTCAGGCATCCTTTTATCATCTGATCTATGAGGAAATTCTCCAGAGGCACAGTCATACAGGAGCATGACAGGAACGCTTTGCACTTTGAAGTAGAGTGACATTATCAGTAAGTATGGTCTTGAAATAGCATCTCTTCTCTCTCACTCCAGTCTCCCCCCCTGTCTCATCTGATCTCCGACTTTCTTGCCTCCGTCTATTTTCCTCTGCCGCCACCCTCATTCTCCTGCTCTTCCCTCTCTTGCTTTTCTTCTCTCTTCTCCATCAATTTCCTGCTCAGCGACTCACCCCCATTCCCATTTTTGCTCCTGCCTCTCCCCATTTTCTTCTCTCACCTTTTATCTCAGTCATTCGCCTGCTTTTTTCTCCTCCTCCTCCTCCTCCTCCTCCTCCTCCTCCTCCTCCTCTTGTTGTTCACCTCACCCTGTTTTGCCCCACTCTCCATTTTTCGTCTTCCCTCCCTCCCTGTTGCCCTCTCACCTTTCCACCCACCCTCCTCCCCTTGTTTTCACTCCCTTTCTATCTCCTCACTCCCCTCACTCTCGCCCTTTGCTCCCTTCCCCCCCCCCTTCGCTGTGAAGCGTGCTGTTGGCTGCCTCTCAGGGAGGTCGAGAGATCAGGGGCAGATAGAGATGGGCTACCGGTCAGCGTTAATGACACACAGGCTGAGGGGCCACTGAGGTCGCCTCTGCTGGGAATGTGAGGTTCCAGCCATCGCAGAGAGAGATAAATAGATAGATGGATGGGGATGGATTTGTCGCATGAAGGGGAAGGAATGACTGAGCATCCCTCTCTGCACACACAGGGGGGGAGATCGTGATGAATTTCCACTGGGATGATATCTGAAATCATTTGTGTTCGACAGTGAGAATGTGTATGAATAATTCAATATAAACACGTTCCCCCGGTGTGAACAAAGAGGACAAAGGAATCTTTGAAATCAAGACATCAAACCAATTTTGCCTGACAACCATCAAAATCCTCAAATGGGAGCGCTGGCAGTGAGAAAACTACACAGGTAAACCACACTCCCACAAGACTGGCACCTGAAATAGGAGTCAAAGGAACTGGGGCAGTAGTAACATCAAAATGAATTACTAAGTAAACGAGCAGATAAAAATAAATCATAGTGAGGGGGGGATAATATGGAAGACGAAACATTAAAGTAAAGTCAAGCACCCTTTGGATTTCCTAATTAATGGCCTCTCAGCAGGAAGTTGCGGTCCCTTACTGCCAAAGGAGCCTTTATCTACTCAACCATTTGTCATTCCAGTCGGCACCAGAGAGGGAACAGGCTGTACACAATAGCTAAAAGTACCTGTTTGATGTTCTAGGTTTACAGGAATAAATGGGGTTGCTCTGCAGGGGCTATGCAAACAAATGAAAGCCTGTTGGTGTGTGTCTGCAGTGACTGGAACACTGCACCCAACAGCAGGTGTCTTCAGAGCGGCTGGCCTCACAGATGACACACAGCTGATTTTTTAAAAAGTTTGCCAGGCACTACCAGGACTGGTTGCAGGTAAAATTTCCTAATTGAATACCCAATATTAGACCTCTGTCGTACAGATCAGCGTCTCTATGCTGTTGGGGTGAAATTCTGCCTTTCAATTACAGACTACAGAGAAAACCAGCAGGTAAAAACCTTATCTCTTAATGGCAAATTGCCCTTCCTGGCATGACACCTCAAAATCACCCAAACTGCATTCATGCATTTAAGAGTTCCCGTATTGCGCATACACCAACATCGAGTACAAATGACCCTCTACATGAAAAGCAGGACCTGCTGGCCAGTAGGGATGCCTCTCGCACCTCTGAGACTCTCTCCGTCCCCCTCGCCCCCTCCTTCACCGCCACTTATTACTTCTCCGCTAACCTTCATCCTCTCCCCTCCTCCACCTCCACCTCCACAGTGCGCTCCCCTAGCTTCCCCTCCCGCTGTCTCTGTGGTTATCACAGAGAATCTGAAGGATCTACCCTGACATTTGATGTGGCACAAAATTGGATTTCCAGTGTGATTCTCTCCCCAAGCCCCTCGTGGAGTGTAATCCACGCTGTGACTAATTGAGTGGCATGCCAACAGCCTGAGTGTGTAAATGGATGGCTGCTGGTGAAATGTGTCTGTGACCTGCTCTTTTTTTTTTGTCTGATGGCCTGTGAGTTCATTAGACAGAGAAGGACACACACAGACACAGACACAGACACACACACGAGTCCTGGGTGCTCAGGATTCTCCCATACAAAGACACATTTTATCCTTTGTCAATGTCATCTCCTGTTGTTGCCTATTGAATGTGACCCTGCATGCGCTGTTGTCTGACCGCCTGTGACATTCATAACTAATCTGAGCAACAGAAAATCAATTTTCCTTGTATAACATAGAACATATCCTATGGACCGGCTGAACTTGTGTGGCGGGGGAACATGAATTACTATGTTTAACGATGACATTAGCCCTTGTGCATAAGCAAACCTGTAATCTAAGGTGGGAAACAGAGGTGTGAGGTACAGATGTTAACAGGATGACTCACCACAGCTATGTCACCTGTCTGACCACCAGTATCCCAGAAGGCATTGCTTTACCCTGGCAAATCCCTTATGCAGACAGAGGAAGAGCTCTAGAACAATGACGCCACAGACAAAAAAAAAAGCCTCTTATTTTTCTCGATAGGTTATCTTAGCACAAAATCCCTACACTCTAATCTCAAATCTCTGTCATGCCCTCTGCTCTGGGGACCCCGAATCTGATTTGGATTTGAATAATTGAAGCTGTTTTCCTCCCCAGAGGACTCGATACAGCAGTTTCCTCTTCATTAAAAACTTTCCACTAATGCTGGTGTGTGTGTGTGTGTGTGTGTGTGTGTGTGCCCCCTCATTTACAGTGAGCACTCTCCTTCCACACCCCCGCTAGAAAATACACACCCACACAAATTCACACAGACAGGCTGGGATACAGAAGTGTACACTCAACACACGCACACACACACACATACACACACACACACACACACACACACAAACACACACGCACATACTCCCGAAGGTTTGCTGTGACACATTCTAAAAAACATGATAATTACTTTGAACAAATGAGATGCTGGCAGCAATTTAAAGCGTAATGGCAAGGCAGCACGCGACAAAAGGCACTAATGAATGAACTCAGAGATGGATGATAACGTGGCATACGTACCTGCAGGATTTCATTCACCCAGACTCTCCCTGCTTCCTCCCCTCTGCTTGTCTCTCACCCCTGCCTCTCCCTCTTTGTGGATGGTGGTTGTGCCTGCCAGCCTGTTTCCAGAGGAGAGAGTCTTCACCCTATCGAGTCGGGGACCGGGGCTCAGCTGCAGAGACTGACATCATCCCTTTCAGAGAGGAGGTTTTCCCCTCCCGCTATCTGCACCCTCTCTCTCTCTCCCTCTCTGTCTCGCTCTCCCTCTCTCTCTCTCACCCTAACTTAGCCACTCACTCACTCTGTACAGTAGTATACTCCTCCTATCTCTCCCTCCCCTGCTCCTGCTTTTTTTTATTTTTTATCTCTCCTCCTATTCTCTCTTTCATTTGGTTCCACATATTGCTACTATTTTTCAAAGCCACCACATGTGAGAGACGTTGGCACTAAAACTGTGGCTCTATACACAGTAACAAGTGCTAAACAAGGACTTTACTATTTTATCAGCAGCCTGGACTTGTACTGTATTTTACCCCTCATAATCAAGCATGTGAATCTGTCATGCCAGAGGAAACTTATCCACTAGGAGTTTTCCATTAGAGGTTTTATTAATAGATGTGGTTGCCTGCAGGTCTTTCACAATTATCTCCCCTTCTTCCCTTTTCTTCCCGCATCTCCTTTCCATCCCTGTTAAAGATCAAGGATTGGAGGAGTACATCAAGACCGAAGCCTAATGGGCAGCCTGCGTTCACCTATCCAATTCTTTTAGATCTGCGGGAATGAAAAAGGAAAGGAGCTAAGCAGAGGGAGCCTCTTTGAGTCTATTGAGATGGATGCCTGCTGTGGTGCCTGCGGTGGTGGAGATCGGTGTTGCTGTCCATGGTGCTGATTACAGCTGAAGGAGACATCACTAAGGACAGCAGTGACCCTGCAGACCTACAGAAAATAGCCTTGAACAGAGCAGGGAGGAAAAACCTGTTTCAGCTGCTGCAGAAACCTTAATAAATGCACATGCACGAGCTCGCACGCACACACACACACAAGTACATCAGTGCACACACCGACAAACACAAACATATAGAGACTTACATCTACCTCCCAGCCTCCTCCTCTGTGTCCCGCGGGCATTTCTCTGCGTCTCAACTCATTTAGGCTTACATTCATCATTGTAAGGTAACAGTGGCAGGTGGGATTAAAATGGATTAGCCCTATTAAAGAAATGTGTGGTGCATATTACACCCAGACCCACACACACACACACAGTTGTCCAAGGAGCCACATGCATTTAAAGGCAGGCATAGCACTAGCTTCCGTCCTTAAACACAAATGCAGCAGAGTGTATTAAAATGCACATACATGTCTGCACACAGACACAGATGTACACAGTCGGGTAAAGGCACAAAGCAGTGAGGTAAAGGGCAGACAAGGCGCCTTGATGATGACATTCACAGCGGCAGAACAAGCGGTAGAAGTATAGATGCTGTGTATATTGCTGCTTTTTCTGCCACTCACACTGTGGACTCCTTTTTGTTGTCTTAACTCTCGTCTCAAGAGGTAGCTTTTAGAATCTCGCCTCCTTGTTTCCATAGTGACACTTTCCCTCCTTTGTGCGGGAGAGTATGTGTGTATTTCAGAGACACACAGAGAGGAGAAAGACAGGCGTAGGGAGGGAGAGAGGAGGGGGATGA
The DNA here is from genome assembly GCA_029783705.1 of Chaetodon striatus. Lineage (NCBI taxonomy): Eukaryota > Metazoa > Chordata > Actinopteri > Chaetodontiformes > Chaetodontidae > Chaetodon > Chaetodon striatus. Next base: position 13,421,296 of record JAPZEB010000023.1, on the reverse strand, counting down.
CAGCGAGATAACTTGGTTCACTTACATTTATTCACTACAAAAAGAGAAAAGCAGAGAGTTTTCTGCATCAGGGAAAGCCTCCGCTGTTCACTTTTCATTGGCCGTCAGCAGTAAGCTGTTTGACTCTTTGACTAATGGCTCTGCAGCAGCTCGCCAAAAATAAAACCGTTGTTGCTTAAACTGTGATACCGACAACAGTGCGTGCTAATTTTGTGTTCATTCCTCAGAATATTGTGTTTGTGAGAGTTTTTAATTGATTAAACACTGTGCTGAGTGCAAATTGTGGGGGCTGCCAGCGCATCTGACAATATAAACCTCACACGTTCAGAAAAACTGTTCAAGTTTAAAAATACTCTGCAGGAAAAAAAACACAATCCATAATACATAAACATTGAACTGAAACCCATTTCTTTCTTATCTACCTGGCGAAATAGTCCACAGTGTTTCTCTTCTGTGTGAGGCTATTTTCTCACAGACCTTTAGAATATATATATTTATACTCCTGAGATATGGATTTCCATCAATTGTGTGGGCATATTTGAGGCTGTTATGGGCATCTGAAACCATATGGCACTGTCCCCTCTTAACAGATTACTTAATTAGAGAAGTCTGTAAAATATCCTCAAGTTTTATTCATTCAGTCACATTATCTGTAAGTTATTGCACAACTTTATTGGATGTAAACTCAGGAAGCAATAATGAAAAACATTCAGAATGACCTTCAAGGGTACAACTATTACCTAGATAAAATACTACCTAATCTAAATCTGTGGCGCGCTGTGTGTAATAAATTATTAATTATGGATATTAAATGGCTGAATTTATCACTTTCACAACAACCAGGGTGGATTTGGGAGATTGATGGCAGGAAAACAGATGTGTGTGTGTGTGTTGTGTGCGTGTGTGCCCATTTAAAAGTGTATATATATAAGAGTTTAAATCTCCTTTCGTGGCCCAGTAGGAATCGGCACAGAGAAAATACTTAGCTGAGGAGCAAATCCCTTCTCCCCATGCCCTCCAGCATCTCAGCCAACAGCGTTCCACATCAGTGAATCAGTATCAGGAGCAAGGACACTGGAGGCTCGGCTGAGACGCAAGGGTTGACTACACATAAGGGGATTGTCTAAACTGAGACGTCTGCCATCTTGAGCTGTCACAACTCTTGTGTATAAACAAGGATACACCTGACAAACTTAATGAAATGACGGATGGGGGTAAATGGAGCCTCTAAGAAAGGCTGAACTTTTGTTTCCCTTCTTAATCATCAACCATCCGCATAATGCAGCACATTTAAAACAAGGCCTGAAAGAGCACCTGCAAACTTTTGTTGTGCTCACACAATATCTCAGCCGTTTTAAGTACAGTACCTGCTTTCGACAGTTTCTGAATGCCTAACAATGACTCACACGGCAGCAAAACATGATCTGAGTGCAATGGCAGGGTGGTATTAAATAAATTGGAGCTGTTCCCCATGAGTGGTTGGAGGTAAGTGGTGGTTCTTGACATTTTTTCTGGTATTGTAAGAAAGAGAGAAGAGCCAAAAGAGCAGTGAGGAAAATGCAGAAAGTGGTGAAACGAGACTGTTTGTGTCAGCGGTACTGACTGATGCTTGAGTGGCTCTGAACCGCTCTCAGCAGCAGGTTGCAGTCGTCTTAAGCCCAGTATTGCTCAGCTGCTCCATCAGCCCGGAGTTATCTCCATAAAAAGCTGGTCTATCACCCTGACAGTGAGGCTGAGGCGGAGGTGTAGCACTCCATCCCTCACCATTTCAAATTACTGTAACCTACCTGCTACACACTTTAGAGGGGCCGCGTTACCTTGTAAGGATTTGTTATCACCGAGATATTGAAGTTGCTCGTCCATGTGATTTCACATCTGTGTGTGCGGGCAAGAGTGTGTGCGACTCCAAGCAAGTGGCGCATGGCCATAGATGACTGTGTAGTCTTATCTTCACTTTTCTATTTTGTCTTGAATCAATCCCCAGAGTGTAACAATACCTATTTCTCTCTGTATAATTGGACTGGATGACGGGCACATCTGAAGTCAGCGGATGAAAGCCTCTCCTGACAATGGTGTCTGGCCTGTGACATGACTTGAATGAGGAAGAGATAACGCTGCCACACACACACACACACACACACACAC
>JAPZEB010000023.1:13337281-13367392 GCA_029783705.1 Chaetodon striatus | reverse complement strand
GTATGTCGTCCAAAATCATGAAAAAACATCATAGTATAGTATGTCGTCCAAAATCATGAAAAAACATCATAGTATAGCATGTCGTCCAAAATCCTCAAAAAAAGTCATAGTATAGCATGTCGTCAAAAATCATGAAAAAACGTCATAGTATAGTATGTTGTCCAAAATCCTGAAAAAACGTCATAGTATAGTGTGTCCTCCAAATCCATGAAAAACCGTCATAGTATAGCATGTCGTCCAAAATCATTAAAAAAAACGTGATGTCGTCCATAATCATAAAAAAAAGTCATAGTATAGTATGTTGTCCAAAATCATGAAGAAACATCATTTTGCCTTTTACGTTCCTGTGTGTTTTGGGCCTGCCCTTTGTTTTGTGTTTTTCTCTCTTTTATTTTCAATGTGCACCTGATCCCACTAAGCTAGGACAACAGACGTTCACTGATAACATGACATTGACCGACAGCTGACCATCACCTTGGTGTGTCAGAGCCCTTAGAGAAGAAAAATCAGTCAAAATTTAACTGTTGAAAACGTGAAAGTTCAGTTTCAGCCTTGCAGGAAGCTGCCACTTTGCTTTGAAGGAATGACAGAAGTTAAACCAACAGTTGAAGAATAAAAACTGCCTGAGTGTTAGACATAAAGGAGGCTGGGTAAAGGTAGTTGATGTGTTAGCCATAAAAGTAACTAACACGTCAGTTGGGCACTAAAAGCAGTTGAAGTGTCAGAGTGTTAGAGCTGACACCAGTTGAAATCAGTTGAAGCGTAAGCAGCAAATGCCTGTGAAATATCAGTTTAAATAATGCGGCGTCAGTTTGTGTGTGATCAACGAAAGAAGTTAAACTAATATTTGAGGAGTGACAGCAGCTGAACTGTCACCTGAAGTGTTACAGTTTTAACAAGCTGAAATGCCAGTCAGTGTCTCAGGCATGAAAGCACATAAAATGTCCACTGACATGTAAATACTGAAAGCAATTGAAGCATCAGTTGATGTTTCACTGGAAGAGTAAGAGACGAAGATGATGAGATAAATGTTGAATGCCAGTTAATCTATTAACAATGATAGCTCTTGTAATTTGAAGTGCCACATTAAGTTGAAGTGTGTTGACAAATGACATGTGACACGCTAAAAGCAATTGAAGTGTCAGTTAAAGTGTAGCTTATTGATACTGTTATTATTGTTTGTTTGTCTGTTATTTTTGCATATTAAGTGACATTTATGTGAAATTTGTAATATTAAAAATACAAGTAGGTAAATTGTCCTCATCATCATAATTTAGAGTAAGATTTAAAGTCGCATTTTGGTGATAGAAAAAAAACATGTTGTTCCTGTTTGGATCCTCTCCTAGCTTATCACAGACGCCATCTGCTCTCAAAAACATCCCTGGACACCAACATCCCGAGTTAGATCCTCACGAGATTCAGCCAAGTGAAAAACACTGAGGTCATCAAGAACTTTCCAGAGAATCCTGAGTGCTTAAGAACCTGAGAAAAACATTTAAATAAGATGCTGCACGCCAGTCACAAGACTCCAATTGCACTGAAGAGATAGAGAGCGAGTGTGTTTGTGTGTGTGTGTGTGTGTGTGTGTGTGTGTGTGTGTGTGTGTGTGAGAGAGAGAGAGAGAGAAGGAGAGAGAGAGAGTAATGTAATCAGATGACAGCTTACTGCTGAATCATGCAATATTAAGAGACACCCCTGAAAACCTGGGCATAGAATACTTCCTATAACAAGTCTGCATACTGTATCTACCTCACATACTGTACATCACATGCTGTAGGTATATATAGCAACAAGATACAGACGCAGCAACACATGCATGGGTTGGTGGTGGTTGTTGAAAGGCTTCAAAATGAGTATCATGTTGATATCTTCATCGTCCTGATATGAGCGAATGTAACCAAACTGTGTCAAATATTTTCTGATGTGTTGTTGCAGCTGTGTTTAGTTTCCATTGTGGGCTTCATCCTGTACTGCATCACCTACCGTCCCGATGAGAGATCATCAGGGCAATTCTGTGTCAAGGTGAGTAGACACACCCTGTGTGACACACGGTTTGCAGAAGTGAACAAATCACTTTGTGAATGACAGTCTGTTATGTCATGTGTGGAGTCAAATCAGGTCTCTTTGACGCTGACCAAAGGTTTAGTATATGATCCAGACGGAGAGGAGGTTTGCACAGAGCAATGTTTTACTCACTGAGACACTGTGATTGTTGGATGGCTGCTCTCAAGGAACTGCAACTGTAGATGACATACAGCGAAAGGCATTAAACTGCATTCTTGTTTAAAAGAGCTCCGCGGGGATTCCTATGAGTGAATGAGTGCATTCATTAATCTGACTTGATTGTACAGCTTAATTAGCCGTACAATATATGCAGTTGGAATTTCAAGGCAATTAAAATCAGTCCGCCATTGTTTGCTACCGAGAGGCAGATCCTTGGAAGCAGCGTCCTCTTTTTGTCTGGCTCTCGTGTGCATACCAGGTTCAAATATGTACATAGGCTGTGAAGACAGGGTTTCAAAACACTTCAACAGTATTTTGCCTTAAGAAGTGCAGCTAATTTGCAAAATGGTCTTCCCAGAAAGGCATGGTAAAAAAAAAAAAGCCAATTCTAAGTGTGTATGTACTGTGTAGTTTTTAATACCATCAGACTGTCTGACTCACCAAAATAACAAGGATTTTCTTAATTAACATATTTATATACAAAGTTTACAAAGCAGTCTCTGGAAATTTTAAATTGTCTTATGAGAAGTTAACGAAATGATGCATATTTCCTCGTCTTTCTTGAGTTTATCCCCTAAGTTTGCCACTTTTATCCTTTTTCCTGACTTTTTTATTCATGAGTAGTTATGTCAGAAATAAAGCCAAATGCAGTAGTTTCCTAAAAACAAACAATGTTTAGACTCATATAGAGGTAATCCCTCTCAATCAACACTTATGACCCACTAGAATTGTGCATTTTTCTGCAGAGACGCTGCCCCCTGCCTTCTTTTTCCTTATTTCCATATTATTTTCTGTGTTCGAGACGTTATGGGCGTGTAGCCCCGCAACCCTCAGGAGAGATCGGGGCTTTAGAAAAACGTAGCAGCCAGGTGACAGACCGTAAGCAGCAGCCATCCAAGAGGCACAGTGCCAAGAAAATGCAAATGTAGCGAGGCGAAACGCCAACTGAGAGTAAATCTGGGATTGGCTTTTCCTTTCGCTGGCGAGCGTGTTTACAAGCAGTACCCAACAATCCTGCATAGTATACCTTTAAGTTAAATGTGTATGTCAGAACAGCTGCAATGAGCCCGCAGTGCCTCTTTCTCTGGACCTAAAAACAAATTTTGCTTTAATGTGCTTTGATTTATGAATGCCATCAATTCAAAACACTGAGTGATCTCATGGTCTTATTTAATTTGCTTTAGAGTAATTGATTTGAACTGCCCTTGGTGAAAGGAGTGAGTAAGTCAAGTCAGTTGATAATGTGCTGTAGCTGGAGACATTTCTGGTGTTAAGTGTTATAATGTTGTCAGATGAAGGTCTCGGCTCCCTGAAAGCGCTTTCAAAGGATTACTATTGTTTCAAGATGCTCAGTTTTAGTTTTTTGTGTTTGTAGGCGCTCACTAAAAAGTGTTCTTGGGCACCACGTGGATTGTAAGCAGCAACATAAATGTGAAGTCTTTTCAGTTTCTACCTGCTTTGTGTTTTCAGATCATTAGTTAAGTACATAATGTTCAACGTAACACTTGTCGACGCACTTGCTCTACATACATTTCCCTGTAACCAACCATACTCCAGATTTCACAGCTGTTCCCAAATGAATTAAATGCCATTTCAAATCAAGCGCTGCTCATCACTTGCATAATTCCATAAGCAGCATGTAACTGAGAACAAAATACACCAGCGAATGAGGGCTCCTGTTATATAAGCGAAGGATTAAGATGAAGGTTTAGTGTTATTGAGATTGTGCAATTGCATAAACAACACAAAGCCTCTGTCACATTTTACAACTGTATTTTTAGACACTGTGTTGTTGCACATACTCACACAGGACGTGCACTAAAGGTGGGAAGCGGCTGTAGCTGCAGGGCAGTCTTGCATGTGCCATGTCTCCTCTGTGCTAAGAGCTGGGCTCCTACTCTGAGGGTCAGGCCTTGCCTTGTAGTATTGTGGGTAATCTCTTTGAATTCAACTTGCCACAGGCACTGAGCCAGCATGTCTGTTTCTAAGCTACAGTTTTGGCACTCTGGGTTAATCATCATGAGACAACAGACTAAAGCAGGAGCCAGACTTTTCTGTAAAAAAAAAAAAAAAAAACAGTTGAAGAGAAGAAAAGGTTTTCTGATCAAAGCTGTCAGGGTGAAAGTGCATGACCTCTGACTTGTCCTCTGCTCTCTACAGCTCCTGTACTTCACCCTGTGTACAATCGGCCTGGTCATTTCCGTGTTGGTTATGGCCTTCGCTGGACACCACCACAGACAGACCAGTAGCTTCAGCTGTGAGCAGATGGGAGAGGACTGCGTGTGCACACTGGATGACAACGACCCAATAGCCCGCACCTTCACCTATGAGGGAGTCAGCAGTTGCGAGGAGATCACTGGGACACTCACACTCTATTTCCTGCTCCAGATCCTGCTGAACCTGGCCCAAGCACTCGTCTGTGCCGTCGGTGCCTTTATCATGTGGAAGCACCGTTATCAGGTTTTTTTCGCCGGTCTTCAGATCGGCTCTCCCTCCTCTCAGCAGTGGCAGAAGGTTTAACACGATGGTGACAGAGTTGATGGGATGACTGCGATCAGTCAGATCAGGTTGGAGGGTAATGCCAGCAGTGTGATTACACTCTGTGGGACGGGGACATTTGCCTTTTTGGTGTGTGCCTAAGTGTGTTTTCTTTGATATCAGTTTATATTAACCTTTTGTGGTAGTTGTATTATTATGGCTTTTTGCACAGATTTTGTATACCATATAAGTACCTTTATACTTCTAGTTTCCAGTGTTATAAAAGATAACTTGAATCGACAAAAGGAGCAAAACAAGTGGTCTATTTAAAGATAATTTTTCCAAGTTTATAATTATCTTGACATTTGCTCTCGTGACATACAGCTCATATACAATCACTAGACAAATTCTAAGCACACTACTGAAACCAAAATAGCTCATTTTGTTATGCACTTATCTCCAAAAATATAGACAATAGCAAGATTGTCTTTGGTTTGAGTTACTGAGATTTAATGATCATGATTAGTTGTTCCAGTAATGCTTTGAGTGGCAAACTGAATCACTGTGTTGTCAGATTATGGTTTGCAAGATGTTAAATGGCACTGCCTTAAGCTTTGTTTTCACACAGAAGAAATGTCAAATATTGTCTAGATGCTGTAGCAAATATTAGTGGCACATCCCTCTATGTCTTAATTCTAAAAAAAAAAATCAGTATTAGTTTATTTCCTTACAATGAGAGCACAAGTTTTTCACTATTATTTGCAGCTGCCTGCTGCAACTCATTCTCAGTGTTTGACACACAACAAAAGCAACTAGGTGCATTAACTCCATGAACAACTTCTGTTTTGTCTCTTTTTCTACTATATAAACTGCAGCTCTGTAAATATTGCTTTAATACTTGATATAAAACAACAGCAAAGTACTTTTCAGCTTTAAGAAGTCACCCCTTTAATACTCCAAACAGTCCAAAACAGATCCTGACAGCAGTAACACAAGCTGGGCAGGGTACACTTCATGAGACTGGATCCAGACTGAACTGGGCTGTGGCTTGCGAAGGTGGATGCCAGGCCAGTAGCCAGCATGACTCAAACAGCCTGTAGGAGTCAAACTACTGCAGCCACAAAGGGAGGGTGGACGGGGCCGGGGTGAGGAAAGGGGGGACTCAGACAGGCAGCTGGACGGAGGTCACTAAATCATCTCACGGTGTTTACAGCGTCTCGGTTGTTTTTGTTCAGGCAGGAGAGAGCAAAAGAGGTGAAACAACCACAATATTGAAGGCTTGTATTTTTAAAAACGCTTTGCCTTGCGCAGAGATTCAGCTTTATTTTATTCTTACTCTCATCTCAGGTGCCAACAGCAGTCTATACATGCTGAGCAGGGAATGGTAAACTTGAGGCAGTTTCCGCAGCAAATGAGATGAACCATGTGCCCAGAGGGAGAGTGTAATTAGTGTGCAATGCAATCTGCTTTGTCAATGGTGAAAAAAAGGTTGATTGACTGGAAAAGATGTAAAAAATACTGTTTACTTTTCACAGAATGTGATGTACGTCAGAGAAGCGTTTCATTCGCGTGAAAAAAAAAAACCTGCCAACAAGTGCATTTCCTCTTTCAAGACTATCACGCTGTTTGTGGTTACAAATACAAATCTTTGTTTCAGTTATGCGCAATTTCCTTTTTCCTGTTTCACCACACACACGCAGTTAGTACACCGAGGGAGCCAATTCAGACCAAATTATCACTATATTCAAATGAATGGACATGCTTTTGTAAATACTTGTAATTATTACCAGTAAAGACTGAAAACGGAGCAGAAACAGAATCAGAGAGCATCTGTAACAATGCATCCACCACACCATAAGGCCCGAATATTATTACAACGATGGGAAAATGCATATTAAAACAGAAGTAATCATTTATATGAACAAATATATAGTTCTAAAAGTTAAAGGGACAATTAATCATCTTTTATATGGATGTCCAATTAGTGTTGATGGTAAATAAAGTCGATTAAAGTAATCCATTACTCAGTGTGATGACTGAGAAAGCAGAGTTCACAGCTGCAAAATCTGTTGTTCTTCAAGCATCCAGTGCTGTCATTTGATGCCACTGTGACATAATTGGAGGCAGGAATAACTACAAGCCATTTCAGCTTGCGCGCTCTAGATGCCACCCAAAAACAATTATTGTTCTCTTCGCTTGCAAACTAGCTCAGGAGGATGCTGCAGAGGATGTTATGGATGAGGATACATTTTACAGTGTTTTAGCTGACACAGATAATCAGCCATATTTATTCAAGCCAGAGTATGTAGATGAACTGCAGCGGAGAGAGGATGAAGATGTGGCTGCATGAGCCGTGCAAGAGGATAATGTCAGTGGAGAACCTCCAGAACCTGAGCTGCCGAGACCAAACACTGACTGGTGTTGCCTTTCCTCAAATGACCCTTCAATACCAACAGAAACTGAATCATTCTGCTGCAATGAATTTCAGTGTGGGGACTTTTTGTTGGATGCTGTCACCATGCCACCCCGGAAAGAGCCCATGTGTGCATAAAGTTTTACTTTTCACTCAGACAGAGGTGTGTTTGAGACCTTCAGGATCCCAAAGATAAACTGAAAAAAGATAACTGAGACCAGCAGGGTCGAGATGGCAGATGGCCATTAAGTGAGTCACCTAACGCTATGTTTGTGTTTTGTTTACGTGGCAGAAGCTCACATGCACTGCATCCTGGTACATGTGGGCACTAACAGCAGCGAGAACACAGCTTTCTTGGTCAATATAGCACACACTGAGGAATTTACTGCTTAAATTTACTACATTTACCATCAACACCAACTGGACATGCATATAAAAGGTAGCAAAGGTTCCATATAAGGCAGAATCAGAAACTTATTATTATTCTGTGACATCACCAAGAGACAGTGTCTTTTCTGTCTGAGCCTGGTTGTGATTTCCTGTCACCATAACTGCTTTAATTTATACAACTATTGGGTATCCTTAAGGATAACCTCATGGCAACACATTTGATAACCTTCATCATTTAATTTTTTTTAAATGTAAAGGTATACTTTGCAGGATTGTCAGCTTCCGTTTCTAAACACACTTGCCAGCAAAAGTTAAAGTATAAAGCAACCCCTGATCCACTTTCATTAGGTGGTTCGTCGTCAAAGGGCAGAGAATATAAAAGAACACTAAAACAAGTAGTGTGTCTTTGTGGAAAATATTCATTAAGTGTGTTTAATGATGCATTTCACACACTGTAGCAGCTCACACTGTACATACTGCGTGTACATGTGATGGAGGGCAGGCCCGATTGCGGTGTTTTTTCCATGTGCTTGTTTGGTGTTGATACCTCATGTGACTACAAAGGCTCAAACTTGCAGCCAGACACAGGAAGTCACATGCCAGTCATCACAGGGGCATGTTTATTTATAAAAAATGACAGTGAGGAGGGACCTTCCACCAATCCTCCGCGGTCACTAACAACTTTCTGTGTGGTCAATTGATCATTCAAGGCCAAAAATAAATAAAACACTGAGTGATATCTGATTCTGGTGGCAACTGACGCTGCTGTGAGTCTTTAGAAGAGACTGCAGAAGACAGAAGATCAATATTTGTATTGACACAAATCCCGGCAACTTGAAGACAACAGACTGAACTCTCATTCTGTATTTTAGTTATGCAGCTGAGCAACATATATTTTTTCCATACAATTAAGTACATAGTTTAATTTAGAATTCAAAGTTTACATTTGAATGAATTTTCCTGGGAGATGTCCTTTTGGTCCTTTCAGTGCATCAAAGTCAAATCGCCTGACTCACTCGCTCTGGGTAAAGCACTGCCTGCAGCCACAGAGGTGTTTGGGACACTGCCTCGTATTTATTGACCTTCTCCGGGTGTTTTCTCACTCTCACTACTGAATACACACAGGGTAAGCACGTGACTCTTGACTGTGGTTTACAAAGAGATTCAAAAATGACTGTGATCCAAATGTGTCAAAGGTTGCTTTCATAAAGTAAATAATACACTGCTCACGTGCATTAAAAAGGTTCAGCGTGTACCGAGGGGATGAAATGAAGCGGACCATCTTGTGTATTATCCCGAGATTATTTCCCTCCCGGTTCCACAAGTTTTTTTTTTTTGTAAGTGGATAACAAAGTTTAATATTTTCCCTCCATGATCAAAATAAATCTCAGCAGATAAAACGGTGCTTTCTGGAAGCGATGCAGACCAAAACAGTGCATGTTTGTTTAGTATCACAGTGTGGCAATAAGACTTTTGCCAGACAGTAACGATTGTCCTGGTATTATCCTCTCCCCTCCCTTCCCTCTCTGAGTCCAATACATTCCAGTAATGCTGCACTTTACCCTCCTTGTCTATGCAGTGACAGCTGCTCACCATTATGGCACTGCGTGAGCTAATTTTAATGGCTGTCACAGGCAGCAGGAGCAAATGCAGGCCTGCCAGCGTAAACAGCGAACTGAAGCCAAAAAGGATGGGCTTCTCTGTAGAGGGTAAATGACAGGACGGGATAAAAGACCAGTTGAGGCCTTTCTGTGATTCCTTTATCATCTCAAATATGTAACACAAGCACAAACATACAGACAATCGACCAGCTCCAGCTTTGAATGATCCATTTCCACAAGTACTGAGTGCTAAATTATCAACAATGTGAACGGTTGTGCGGATGACAAGCCTAAATGTAACCGATGTTTCACACCTATAAAGGGAATTTCATTTCTTTATGAATAAACACGCTGCATCGTGAAGGAAAAGAACAGCGTTCTGAATAGGCAGAAGCTCTAAATGGCAGTAACTGCTTTCTTTCTCACATCCTCTAGAACAGTGGCTCCTTGCCTCTTTTGTTTAATGTACACCCACAGCTCTAGTCAGATCACCTGAAGTACCCCTTCATCAACATGGCCGACGTGTTTTACATGTGTTTGTTTGAAATTATTTTAAAGGCACAGTTAAATGCATATTTGTCCTCTTACCTGTAGTGCAGTTTATCAGTCTAGATTGTTTTGGTGCAAGTTGCCAAGTGCTGGAGATATCAGCCGTGGAAATGTCTGCCCTCTTTCCAGTGTAATGGATCTAGATGGTACTCAGCTTCTGGTATGCGACACACCAGTTGAGAACCACTGATGTAGACCGATAAAAAAGCACTACAGGTAGGAGGAAAATATTTTTGATTTTGGGGTGAACTGTCCCTTTAAACTGGATGGTATTTAACACTATCATTATATAAAAGTGGATATTGTTACAACAATTCAATTAAATGTCAATGTACATTTGTACATGGCCATGTATCTGTTACGGTATTAAACTTGGATAACCACAAAGCTTATGAGGTAGACTGATGTAAGAACAAGGGTTAAGTTCCAGAGTCTGGTCTAATATCTGTGCATCACATCAGCTAATTAGCTGCAATTAAATTTCAACATGGCCTAAACAAAAGCAGCACAGTGACAGCATGTTCACTGAATCTGTTAACTCTGCTTTTAATACAAGATGACTACCCCTGCTTCATGAGCGGAAATATGATCCCGTCTGAGTGAAGACAGGTCTTTTCCTAGAGGCCCTCTGCTCCCTTCATGGACAAGTACAAGTGTGAGTAAACTGAGCGTGGGTGGGTGCAGAGGGGGTCAGGGTGAACGTGTGGGAGTGTTCATTCACCCCCAACAACAACAAGGACTGAGGCCCAACTCTGTTTAGAAAGCTGCTGACTCAAAGCAATGAGTCTTGTTACAAATTTATTCTTTATTATTTATCCGACCAGATAAAACACATTTTCTATAAACTTTGTTTTAACAGAAGTGTCACAGGACAGTCACCATCGAGTGCATGCTCTCGTTATCTGCCATTAGTTGTGCAAGTTTAAAACACAAGTTCAGACTTAACAATCAACTGCAGTCCAAGAGAGACTAGTGAGGATGATTTACACTAAAACAATGAAACTTTAAGAAACAGTAGGAGATGAAGATGATATGAGCAGATACAGTAAATATTACAGTATTAGCTGACATCTCTATAAACATATTGTAACAAAGAACTGTAAGCTTACCATCTTCAGTCAGTACTATGTTATGTACCAATATAAGATTTAGACTTAAAAGAAATTTCAAGTAAGTTCTGCACAGGTAATCATTATTTTTAATTCACATTTCTGTTATTTATATACTCTGTAGAAATCTATAAAAATGGCAACTGAAATGGTGCAGCAAATGCATTTTAAACACAACACAAAGCATGCAAAAAAACACCCCGTCTAACCAATGTTTCCAGTTACAGGCTTAAATTTTCTTTTCTTTAAAAGTGCACTTTCAGCAGTTGCAATGTACTGTTTAGAAAAGTTAATGAGTGAGGCAGCATGATACCTTTTCCAAAATGCAAAAATAATAATACTCCAGTTATGAACCGCAAATTTTCTCATAAATACCATCAGGAATCTAAAAAGAAAAGAAGAGAGTACTTGATGTAAGCACACACTCTTCCCCAACGACCCCCCTCCCAACTTCTCAAACACCGCCAATCACTGACTGTGCCGCCTCTCTTCTGCCCTCTGACACATCAGCACTGAAGACGGTCGAGGAACGAGATGTGACAGTCTGCAGACTTGACGGCACTTAACCATTAACCTCACCTTAACATTTCACTCGACCCTTTGTCTGGCACACTTACACTACACTGGCAGATGTGTGCCGCGCCGGGCCAATCATTCACAGGGCCGAGTTGTACGAGGGTGCGCACAGACGGCCGGTAAAGCATGCTGGGTTAGCACGTAAGGCACATTTTACATCCCATAAGGCAGTGATTGTGTCATAGAACAGGCACTATGTCAAAAATTACGCGTCCACACTTGCATTTTGACATCATTGATTGTATGTGTACTCTTGAGTACATGTATTGTTCTTAAGGCTGAAGTGTGTGTGTGGCTGCGTTTCTGGTTTCTATTGCGAGCCTACAGCATCCCGTTAGAGCCTTGAGTCCCTCAGTGGGCCGTGGTGTGATGGTTGGGCTGAGGTGGACCCAGGAAGCCGAGCCTCTGCTTGTTCTTCCTCTGCTCCGTCATCTGTGGAGGACACAGAGAGGGAAAATACAACATCAACCTGGAGTGGCTTTTAATTTTACATGTTGCAAACACATGAAATGCAAACCTGTGTTTGTGCTATTATTATTGTTCTAGTGGGCACTTTATTATGCAAAACACAATGTTCCCACTATGTTCGCACATAATTATTACATTCCAGATGGTAGTGTTTATCTATTTGAACTTGGAGTGCAGGTAAAATGACACTCTAAATCTCTTCTCTGAGAGCGAGTAAATTCATTTAGACAAAACAAAATGAATCTTGGCTCATTATTTTAAGAAATGAATCTTGATTAGCTGTGTTACAAGAACTACTGAATGGCACAACAAGGCCTCACAAATTAGTCACTTAAAACGCTGCAAACAATTACTCTGTGAGAGTTTGACTAATTATTTAAGTTTTCCTTTTTGAACATTTGACTGAGATATTATTGAAGAGATAGTTCCTCTCCAAGGTTGTTTACAAACTGCTTTATTCAGCTGCTGTTATGACTGGAAACTAAAATGTCCCTTGGAAACTTCATTAGAGGACAACATCATGTGCTGTGCAGAACTGTGACCTGCACGTTGGATGTTGTATAAGTGTGGTGGGGAAGTTTCATGAATCAGAAGCGGCTGGTTTCTCACAACCATCACATTTGCAGTGGTTTCAGTGCTGACGTCATAAATGAAGGCCACCGGTTTTGTAAACCATGAACTGTACATGCAGATTAAAGGAAATGGAGTACGCTGAGCAGAACCCTAAAACCCACACAAACAAACAAATAGCAGCACACACACTATCTCTGAGCTGTGATAGCGTAAAGTGCCGAGGTCAGCAGAGGTGGTAATGAGGGAGGAGCTGCAGGAGCACTTTTCTCCCAGTCAGAAACAGTTTGAGTTCAGAGCTGGTGAGACCTGCAGTCCTCCCCTCATGACTGCAGAGCTGTGGTTTAGCCTGCATAAACACACTCACCCCTTAAAATTTCTGTTTATCATAGAGGCAGAGTGACATCCTTGCTAAACCCATGACTCATGAGTCAGTGCAGATCACTAAAGCTAGATTGGAATAATAAATGGCCTGCAGTTGACTATAAATACAGATTCAGAGAAAAAGACTTCGGTGCCTTGCTTAAAGGCACTTCAGCGGCACACAAACGTGGTTGTTACAGGAGTAAAACAAGGGATCCCGGCCAGCAGGGAGATGTTAGACACTGAACTGCTTACTAAGGTCGACAGAGGTTGTTTTTTTGTTTATTTGAGCGTGTTCCTTCCCCAGCAGGAGCTGTTTTCACACATCTGGCAGAAGAGGAACAAGGACAGGCCTGTGACTGGAATCACATGCAGGCGAGGCAGGTGATGAGAGTGATCAGTCACACTGCAGCAGCAGAGCAAGTCATCCAAACAGCCAGAGGCTCACTGGCGGCAATCAGTCGCGTTGATCGCTGACGTGATAGTCACCTGTCGTGCTGCGTTCAGGAGCATCAAGATAGAGTCCACCTAGGCTACTCAGTAAAGAGATGGATAGCAAAATGAGACCGCTGACACCGCCTCTTCTGTGTGACCTATTGCCCTGCAGGTGCTTTTAGGTGAAAGGTGATATAGCTGGCAGAACAGCGTACATTTACACATGATGTTACCATGACATAAACGATTTAAAAACTAGAGGATTTTGCTTTAGATTAGAAATGCACCGATTCATCAGCCAAACATCATTATCGGCTAATTGGCTGCCATTGGCCAATGTTTTTCTGTTGTGTAACATCAATTTTGCGCAGGCTAAAAAGCAGAGCTCACGACCAACATGTCCTGGGGACAATAGAAAATGTTTTTGGGATGAACATAGATCTTCCTGTGGAGGTGTTCAGGATGAAAGGACGCAGTAAACTCACTGTCAATGTGTCAGAAGACACACCCTATTGTTTCCCTGATAACACTGTTGTGAACTACAAATCAGTGTTGATATTGGTAGTTAGCATTAGCTGTTGGCAAATGGTGGCTGCAACCAACAGCTAACGGAGGTTGCCTGGAGTTATACTGTGATGTGTTTAAGCTC
Source organism: Chaetodon striatus (assembly GCA_029783705.1). Taxonomy (NCBI): domain Eukaryota; kingdom Metazoa; phylum Chordata; class Actinopteri; order Chaetodontiformes; family Chaetodontidae; genus Chaetodon; species Chaetodon striatus. The sequence continues at coordinate 13,353,568 of JAPZEB010000023.1, read as the reverse complement.
TATTCAGTAAAACTGAATAAACCTGAAACTTGACTAAATACAGTTAACTAAAGGAGAAATTTGTTGGTGTTTTTACAGTGATATAAAATAGATAGAGGGAAATATAATACAAAATATTAAGTAAAAATGCTTTTAAAACAGTTTTGTCATTAAGATGTTTTTCATGAGAAATAAGGTTATATTAAAGGTTGTTTTATATATTTGTTAGGTTGAATTTGTGCTCATTCAAAGATGTAATGAAAGGCTGAATGACTTAAAAACACTTTAGTTGTTTTTTAATTAGAATTTCTTTGTTTCACTGGCACAAAAGGGGGATAAATAACAACAAAAAGAAAAAAAACAACAACAAAAAAATCGGTATTGGTATCAGTATTGACTATTGGCCATCGGCCGACTTTACTGGACAATTTTAAACTCCAGAATCAGTATCGGCCCAGAATTTCATTCTCGGTGTGTCCCTACTTTACATGAATCATCAGGCATTCAGTTCAGACCACCACAGTGCTCAGACCCGAGCTTTTCCCACCACAGCATGAAAAATGGCCTGAAGTGGCACTGTACCTGTTCCTTGAGCTCAGCCAGCTGGCCAGACAGCTGAGCCACCAGAGTGACAGTGCTGTCCAGTTTCTCCTGCAGAGAGCGCATCTCATTCTGCTCGTTGTCTCCCTCGCTGCTCACCAGAGACATGGCTCTCATACGGGGGAACCACTCCAAGTTCTTCTCCTGAGTGGAGAGGGGGGAGAGATGGGATGTGAGAGAGGTGAAAGGCATAAAAGGCTGAAATAAAGCTGACTCAGTAGGTCAGAGAGACGGCAGTAACAGCATGCTGGCACAGACAACGGCAAGAAGGATTTGCATAGACGTGCAGGGAGCATTACAGAGCTAAAGCCAGACTGCAGGAGGAGAGTAAACAGAGAGGTATTGGTAATTGGAGACAGGCGTGGAGGTTTTATTATTACTCATTCCATCAGAATGGAAGCTGCTCTCTGTTTCGTGCTTGACAGTGTAAAATGTTTTAAGCAGCACTGCTGTCTCTTGGATACTGCAGATAGCAATTATACACTAAATGAACAGTAACTGGCATTTCAATTCTCACCCACTCCAGCACACTGTTGATGTGGGAATGAGTCATTGTCGTCTATCAAGAACACAACTGGGAGTACAGTGTTATTAATATGTGTGTGTGTGTGTGCGTGTGTGTATGTGTTCTCATGTAAAACGAGACATTTACTTTATCGTCTGTTTTTCCAACAGTGCAGTGGACAGAGCAAACCGTCTGCTGTCATGCCATGAGAAAACAGTGAGCAAAGCGAACCTATGGCATTATGTAATGGACTTAAGTGCGTCTGTGTTTGTACATGTGTGGGTGTGTGTACTGTTGGCGTGCATCTGCATGGATATGTACATAGCAGACTGTGAGCAAGAGTGTGTGTTTTACAACACGCATGCTCTTGAAAGTGAGATAGGTTTCGCAGAGACAGACTGCCATCAGCTGATCTTATGTAATATTCCTTTGCCAGTTCTTCTGATAAAAATTACTTAAAAGGTGCCGAGAGTGGGATTTGACTGGCACCACATTAAGTCCAGTAGGAGGAGTGAGGTATTCTCCCACCTACTCTTATATAAGAATAGACTACTGGGATAGAAAAACCGATCAGTGTGTGAGACGCTGAGGACAGAGAGGAGGACATGAGGAGAGGAGAGTCTGAGGGCGGAGAGGAAGGTGGGGTGTGTGGGTTATTTGTTTTTGTTTCCTTAATTAATAAATTTATCACAGTTTGATAAATGCGACATTAATGGCCGTGCCATATCAGCAGACTGGTGCTCCAAACTTAAACTCACTCAGTCATGAACAGGACCACTAAGTTAGAAAAATCAAAAGACAATGTAATCATTATTTGTTACCGCCGAGCATTGACAAACTATTGTTTGATTCCAAATTTAAGTCTGTTGAATCTGGAAAATTGTTTAAATTTGTGAAACACTCTGCTTTTAGCTATACAATAAACAACATGTGTGCCATATTTCATCATTTATGCCATACACAACAATAGAAAAAGCACAGAAAAGCAACTTTTACCAGTAATTTGAGGTTACAGAAAAACAAGAACACAGTTCTATAGTCACAATAGCAACCCTTTAATGTTCACTTAACACAAGAAAACAAAACCGCTAAATACAGCACATGACGAGTTAAAGCTACAGTTGGTAACTTTTATAAAAAAATAACTTTTTCCCTCTTAACTGTCCCTCCTCCTCCTCTTCCTACTACGTCTAATGGCATTTGCTAGAATCGACAGTGGTGCACGAAAAACAGCAAATCAGAGCCGAGGAGTCTCTAACCTGCCTCACTGTCAAACTAGGCAGTGCTGATCAAATATGAATCAAGATTCTGTTACTACATTGCCTTTTTCTCATCTCAAAAGTTTTCAGAAACATATTTTATTGTACTGTTTAGCTATAACATGAGAAAGATTGCGACCTGGCCGCCATGTTGGATACAGTCGACCGAAATAGGCCCACGCCTGGACCAACATTCTCATTCTACAGCTAAACAGTACACTAAAATATGTTTCTGAAAACACATTTTATAACATATTCGATCAGCGCTGCCTAGTTTGACAGTCTGACAGCAGTTCATGAACAGTGATTGACATGAGTGACAGATGCGTTAGAGACTCCTCGACTCTACAAGGTTATAGCGCAGGCAGATGATTTTTTTCCCACAGATTATCTGTCTCAGTTAGTGCTGCATGAGTGTAGTGACAGTTTCAACAAATATGACAAAAAGTTATTTTTATTAAAGTTGCCAACTCCAGCTTTAAGAGAAAGCTTTAGACCTTTTCTTTCCTTCTTTATTTTTTCGTCTTTCTTTTAGAGCCGTTTTGTTGATAGTTTAACTTCTGTGCAGTCCAGTCTTAAGTCAGACTCAGTCTAGCACATTCATCATCTTCAGCTGCATTTATTCAGGCTCAGATGTGCTTTGACCTTAAAGGTCCAGTGTGCTGGATTTAGCGGCATCCAGCAGTGAGGTTGCAGAGCTGGAACTTCTCATGTGTGTCTGTGCCAAGCGTTAGAACCAGCGTTTGAATTGTCCGTTCTGGGCTACTGTAAAAACAACATGGCAGACTCCATGAAAGAGGACCTGCTCCGAATATAGATATAAGCAGCTCATTCTAAGGTAATGAAAACACAATTATTCATATTTACAGTTGATAATAAATTAATGAAAACATAGTTGTGAATATTATACACTATGTCTGCCAATAGCTGCCCCTACATCCCACACACTGCACCTTTACCACTAACAGGCTAACATACTAAAGTAAAACATGTTAACAGCCCCACATTAAGCATCAGTCTGTGCTAAATGTTAACATTCTAACATTTAATGTTTTATCATGTTAAATGTTGGCATGTTGACATTTAGTATGGCATTTAGCTCAAAGTTGGGCGTCCTGAGGCGGATCATTGAGGACTGGAGGTGGGGAACTATCTGATTGCAAATACACATAATACTGTTACTGGGTGGCTTTCCATGTACTTGTACCCCCTAAGGGTGGTTTCAGACCTAGAGTTCGCTTGCTTTAGTCTCAATCAGGGACTCATTTTGTTACAAAGACTTGGTTGGTGTTTTCACAGCAGCAGAACACGTTCTCACCACAAACGAACCGCACCAGAGTTTGTTTGTGAACGGACCGAGACCACGTCTTCAAGAAGATCTCAGTCCTTTTGTTTTGGTGCACACTCGAGTACGAGTACACATATAGGCCCTCTTTACAGTGATGAAAAATCCGACACTGTGAGCTGCCACTTTTAGCAACATTACTGAACTGAAGACAGATTGTTAGTCTTGTCAATGAATGCTTAAAGGCTGTAGTTAGGGTGCTGCACTGACCCTTTTGCAGTTATATGTAACCAAGTAAATGTATACATGTATATCTGACTCTGCAAAAAGAGGCCCTTCAAGTTGTTACTGCAGTTTAACTTTTGGTTGTTTTGCACACTGTGACCGCTTTTTACTTCTGACTAGAACACTTTTTCCATCCCTGACTACAGGGGAAGCAGTTAGACTGATTAAGTATGACTGTTGAGCCGCACAGTATGAATCGAGTCATTCTATAAGAGCTTGCCTGAGAATCCTGGGCTAATTTGGGCCTCAGGCATCAAGGGGCCGATAAAATGAAAAGAATAGCTTCCTTGCTCACAGCTTCAAAAACACAAGGAAGGCTCTGTGAGCTCAAAGACAAAGCCTCAACGTCACTGAATCTGAAGACTATCTGATGCTTGTTTTATCAAGTCATCCATAACTGATGGATTAGGTAACCTCAAAGATTCAATAAAGAGACTTAGGAGATGTCACTGGGGTGAAAACAATATCCCGTTTGAACATACAGTCACTCATGTCAGCCAGAGCATCATCTCTAAATCGATGACATGAAGTTAAACAGAGACTGTACAGAATCTGAACCACCCTACTCACGTCTTGTTGCTGTTCATTAGAGTGTACAGTAGTCCACTGTGTGCTGTGCTGCACTGTCTGAATGAGTCAAGGCTTTAGTTTTGCTTCACTGATCCACTTAAACACCTCAGTGAGCACGAATTTACAGACATTCATGTGCTTCTCACTCTGCTGCCGTCGCCATACCGCTCATGTGTTTCACCACGTACTGTAAATGTACACATTGTACTTCAGCTGTGAGAGCCACAACGGCAAAGAGAAAAGTTAGGCTGCTGCTGTAAACAAACTGTGGGAACAATTCAGATGTCACAAGTCTCAGACACTACAGCAAGGCTGAAAAATTACTGCTCTTGCTGAAGCTGCTATTTGTCTTAACTACTACTTTTTGAAAATGTCCCACAATTTCTTACATTCGGCCATCACTTTGTTTTTAGGTTTCTGAGATGAGCGCGAATGAAACCCTACAACAATACTACAATCCATTTCCCAGGAGCTACATATAAACTTTTACATAACTACTTGAATAATTTTTATAAGGTCAAAGCAAGCGGCAACCTCTGGGGCTGAAAAAATTGCAAGTGCTGAAAACTGCAACTCTCTAAACAGCCACATGAGGCTGGCTCCAGAAGCGAGTAAATCCCCATAGACCCCCATGTTAAAATGCCCAACTTTACAGCAGAAATAAACACGTTTACAGATGGTACAAAGAATGCTTTTGTTCTTTATAGCTAGTTTTAATGTTCATGGCAACTGTACGGGAGGTGAATTTTTATTTGACTGGCTTAAAGCTACGCATAACTAAGGGCGGGTCTCTTTGAGTGACAGGCCATCTGCTGTTAGTGTCTATGGCTTCCCAGTCAGATCCAGCCCTCGCTCCTTCGCCAGCCTCTTGCTCAAACATAGTGAAAATGGCTTCGAATAAGTGTTTGAATAAATTTAATCAATAGTTTTGGTCATTTATTAACTGAAACCCTAGGGGTGAGTGATAACACCATTATCTGTATCCATATTTTTTCAACCAACTAAATGATCTGTATCATGGCCGTACTGGTAGTAGGCGGGGTTTGAATTAAAGGGGGCGTGGGCCCAACTGGGAGTGGGTGGGACCTAAACAGAAGTTGATATATTATGTCAACATATTACAGTGTCTTTTAGCAAAGACATTATTCTGTGTTTCTTGCCCAGGGACGAGAGATGAAAATTAGCTTATAGCTAACTCTAGTGCAGGTAAGTAGCACTGTGCACTGTCCCTGTTAAATGAATAAAATAAACATATTAAGCCTGAAATTGATGAGTTGATCAGAAGTTTATATACTTATTATTTATAAAAAAAATAAAATAAAAAAAAAACTATTCACAGAACAATCTCAGAATTGATGTTCAGATTATTTTTGATCACAAGAGTAAGAGATCAAACACAGCTACCCAAATAAGGACTTTCCTTCATCACGAGTGCTGATATTGACGCATTTTACGCGAATACTCGTACAAAGTCCATGATCTGTAACGGATACTCATTTCATACGAGTATTTGTCTCAACCCCATAAACATTTGGGCAGTTGAGATTGTTTAGGACAGTTTGGACACTTATTTATTTGTAAATAAACAGAATGAATAATCATTATATCAATTTATGATCCAAATATCTGTAGCCTGTGATATACTATGCTATGTTCATGATATTATCACCATACCTCAAAAATTGTATGTTTACTGTGACTGTAATTAAACATTACTGTCGCACTCTGTATTTTGGGTTGTGCCCACAGTAGCACAATTATTCACCCTTACATGCAGGTCTGTGCACTCTGGTCAGGAAGTTAAGCTAAAAGTAGCAGAGTTCCGGCTGCCGAATGACGTCGCTTGTTATGAACGACCACAGATACAGAAGTGTCAAGAGATACAATGACACAGCACACACACACTTCTGCAGATAGTATCACTTACCACAGTCACCAGACACACACACACTCTCACACAAGCTCTTCAGCTGAGCAGTTTCTGAAGAGCTGAGTAGTTTCATAAAGCAAAATCTGACCTCTGCTCACCACAAGTATCGTTTCTATTCAGATGCCTCTGTTGCTGCTGCTGTTAGGAACGTGTTACATGTGTGTTGTAAAGTAAATAAAGGATTCATGATGTGACGGTGACTCTGTGTGTGTGTGTGTATCTGTGTGTTAGGGAGAGAGAAAGGGACAGGAGAGCACGTGCCAGGCAGGGCTGAGCTATTAGCAGGCCACTTGAGATGGGTTATGTAACAGCGTTGTGGCTGCTGCAGTACCTGCTAGGCCTGTAGTCGCTGTCATAATTTTACACACAAACACCCGCACACTAATTCCCATCCACATGCACAACACACCAACAGAACAGACACGCAGTGTAACACGATCCTACTCTTGTGCTTGGCACCACATCACTCTGTCCTACCCAACCAGATGCACTCATTAGGGCAGTGTGTGTGTGTGTGTGTGTGTGTGTGTGTGTGTGTGTGTGTGTGAGAGAGTGTGAGTGTGAGTATTTTATCATTTGACAGGGGTGCTTTGCTGTGGGGAAGTGGAACAGGGTTTTTGTTGACTCGTCTTTTGGAAGTGAATGGCGTTAATGTTGGTGAATGTATCATGTGGAAAAGAAATGGGTCATCAGTCCTGGCACCTGGCTCCGCCCACACGGCCCAGAGGAAGGCTTGAGCAGCTTCCTTTGGACCAGCTGGGTGGGGTTCAGAGTGTCTGTCTGTGTCAGCTGTTTGGGCGTCCAGCACCAAGTCCCTCCCACCCTTCCTTTTTATGAAGCTCTGCCTTTAAACCCCAGCCGACGGGGGCAGGTGGAGTGGATGTTTGCCTTTGGATTGGGGTCGGACTTAGACTGCTGGAGGTCTGACGCTGTCTGTGTTTGGAGATTTCCTGCTTTTCACAATCAATAAAACCATCATCAACTCAGACTCGAGTAGTGTTTGGGTGTTATGTGAGTAGAGAGTGAACAAACTTCAGTTTTATGTCAGAGCCTGGCAAAAGAGTTTGATTTAAAAATGCACCACACTTTGTCACCGAGGCAAAACCTTTTCAGAGCAGACACTGTAAGTTGCCACAGCAGGAGAAACATGTAATGAATAGCATTAATGCTTCTGCTTCTGTCATCCTGCTGTTGTGTATTGACAACACTGAACCCTGGACAGCCCACCCATTGCTGGTGCCAGGATCAGCATTATGGACAATGTCTTTTTAAACATTTTTATAGTTATTAGGCCTTAAATATTTCATAGTAATTTCATAGGCCAAAGTGCAGGGTGAACAGATGGGTTTTCAGTCTCTTTATGGAAGATGTGTGGAGTGTCTGCTGTCCTGTGGGGAGTTTATTCCACCATTAGGGAGTCAGGGTGGGAACAGTCATGACTGCAGACATTTGTTAACCAACTCAGAAACAAATCTTCATGGTTTGATCTCATTTAATTGATGTTACATTTTTGGACCATCATTCATGATGCGTAAACATGCATACATAAGAAGCATTTTGATGTTGTAGGTGGTGAAGTAACATGGTGGTGAAGAGGAAGCTGAGCTGGAAGGCAAAGCTTTTGATTTACTGGTCCAGCTTTGTCCCAACCCTCACCGATGGTCATGAGCTCTGGGTAGTGACCGAAGGAATGAGATTGCTTTGACTTGGCCTTGGATAAGCGGATGAAAATGGATGGATGGCTAGAGTTGGTGAACTTGGGATCATTTTCCTTACTTTACATAGTCTCGGGCAAGGCCTGATTACCAGCCTCCAGGGGCCCAAAAGTCCCAAATTCACAGTGTGTGTCATTTTGTGATAATTTTACCCTGTGGCTCCGTAGTGGGTCAAAGAAGAAGCATTTTATTCGGCCCTGCTGTTGGGTAGTTTAATCTACACAATTGTATCACAGCAACTTAATTAGGACGTTGATCTGTGCTCTGTCACTGTTGCTACACTCCCTCACCAGTAGGTGTCTGTGTCAGCCTGTGTTGCAGGCTGTGTCAGGCAGAGTGGGCAAGTTGAGGAACTGCCTGTTGACATCAGTCATTTAAATGACAGGGTGTCATTCCTACTCCAACCAGCAGAGGGCAGCATGGGGTCGAATCTAGAGGCTAAACGCAGAAGAAGAAATGCGGAAGTGAGCATGGTGTAAACAATCGAGTCATCAAACAGTGTTGGGAATGAACCGCTATTTGAAGTGAACTCTGTTTTTTAAAGTAACAAATCGACGTGTTAAAGATGGCGCAGTGTCGTTAGTGATACTTTAAACCCTATCATGCCTTATCTGGGCGGTGAGGACACGGTGAGGGAGCTGAAAAGAGCTCTCTCCAACCCCAACGTCCAGTCTGACCAGCTGCGGTACAGGAACACCATCCTCAAAGTCATCAGGTAGGTTACAGACAGACAGACAGACTGTCCTCTAGTCAGCCACCAGCCACAGCGGACCATCTGCAGGGCCGGATTCACCTATTAGGAGCTTCCGGGGCAAACATTGAGTGTGGCCCCCACTGACAAAGGTCAAGTGAGACACCAAGTAACCAACGTGAATAAAAGTAACTACAAAATATTTAGTGCCATGTTGATAATTTCCTCCTTTTTCAATTTCCTCAGATTTGAACTCTCAGACTCAGTTTACTTTCAGAAGTTTGCTGAAATTGTAATCATGTTTGTAATGACCTCAACCATGAACAATATGACATGTGAAGTTATTTCCCTGTACAGTATTGAGAAAAATTAAAGAGAAATTCACAAAAAATTCACACTGTTTTTACAAAGGTGAAGGGGGTGGTGCAAAAAGACGGAGGCACGTCAGGTATTTTTTTAAGCACTGGAAAGGGAGTTTGTTTCACCATCAGGGAGCCAGGACAGCACACAGCCAGGACTTAGTGGAGCAGTACCTGGGAATCCCTTCGTAATCAGGGTGTAGCAAGCAGATTGGCAGTAACAGAGTGTAGTGGATGGGCTGGTTTGGTCATTACTGGATGTAGGATGGAGCCTGCGCTGTTCACAGGATGTTAGGCAGGTACCAGTGTCTTGAATCGGATTCAAGCAGTCTCGTCGAGCCAGTGTAGGGTGCAGAGGAGAATTCGGGCAGGTTGGAGAGCAGCCAGGCCGCTGTAAGATGTGATAGTCTAGGCGTGAGAGATGAGAAGAGTCTGGCCCCGAACCCGTGCTGCCTCCTGGACAGAGCATAGAAGTATCCTCCTGAATGAATCTGCGGGAGCAGGCTGTTGAGAAGATGTTGAGTCAGAGACACCGCAGGGTTCTCAATGGTGATGAAAAGATCAGGGTCAGGAGAGGTCTTTACCTGGACGGATGAGCAGCTCAGTCAGTCATCAATCATCATCAATACCAGCAAAACCAATGACATTCCCATTATCCTCTGCTGTGCTTTATGTCTCTTTCTCTCAGGGCGATGTCGCAGGGTGTGGATGTGTCAGGCCTGTTCAGTGAGATGGTAAAAGCGTGTGCCACAGTAGACGTAGTCCAGAAGAAACTGGTCTACGTCTTCCTATGTTCCTATGCCACTTTAAACCCAGAGCTGTCTCTGCTGGTCATCAACACGCTGAGGAAAGATTGCCAGGATCCAAACCCCATGGTCCGCAGCCTGGCCCTGAGGAACATGACCAACCTCAGGTGAGGTGCTACACACGTTGACTTCAGTACAAGCACTCACATCAGCCTGTAACTGTTGGAATTAATTTGTTTTTGCCTGCATGTCCCAGGTTACCCAGTCTGGTGGAGTACGTGGAGCAGCCTCTAACAACAGGACTGAGGGACAGAGCAGCTTGTGTTCGACGAGTGGCCGTTCTGGGCTGGGCCAAACTGCATAACCTCCAGCCCAACTCTGAGATAGGTAGGCTGGATGGAAGGCTGTCTTGTCTCAGTTTTTCTTTCTCATTGTCAGCAATGAAGCATCAAAACTCTAGCAGTGTATGTCGTACTGAGATAAACTTCTTATGGGGGATGGGACAATATTTGATTTTAGCGCTGATCGTGACAAAAAACACAATTAGGTGATCATGGTAAAATTCTATTATTGGGATGATTGTGAATATCGTGGTACGCAGCATTTAAAGAGACTGTTGGCCAACCAGCAATAAAAGAGACGCTGGCAGAAAGATGTTACTTAACAGGTGGTTTTTAGAGCTGTCATTGTGAGATGCATATGCACCAGGAGTTAGACAACAAACAAGAATGACTGAGAGCTTATGAGGAGATCAACATGAGACTTTTTGTTTTTGCTCTGACTGACAAAAACCAACAGTTAGAAAATGTTTAACAGCCTGAGACGAGTGCAGAGTTAACTGTTAGCATCTAGTGATCTGGAGTCTCATTTATAACCATTGCATATGCACAAAAAAGAAAGAGGCGTACACCACTTCCCACCAAAAAGTTGTGATCTATAAACAAAAAATTTGACAGCAGAATGTGCGCACCTGCAGGGAAACTGACCCAGGAGTACCAATATTTGGAGATGCACATGTTGAGGTGATAAATTGAAGCCAAATTGTAGAAACTGATTGTGAGAGGCATCATTATACATATAAAATGTCTCTCACTCATTTAATTTTGCCTCATATCACATAGATCTGCTTAATTATAAACATCTAACCCAGTGGCGTTATCAGTGCTTGTGCTAGTGGGCCATAACTTTTCCATAAACACCTCAGTTGTAAAAATTATAAGCTTACGCAAATCTCACCTGGAATTCCGCTTAGTATTTCATCATCGCTGTCTCACCATCACGTCCCCACCCAGGAGCGCAGAGGAGAGGGTGCAGCTGGCACATCAAATAGCTTTAAATAACTGTAAAACAGAGCGTCAAGAGTTTCCAACAATATCTTCCAATACCGTAAATACATATCAACAAGCAAGTTTTCAGATAGTCTTTTTGTGTAAAATCACTGCAGTGAGCATGGACTGGAGACATCCCAGTGGCTGCCACACACTTTTCCATCTTCAGTCGACTTACTTACATCTTCATCACCTGAATGTCTGGATTGTGTAAATTAGTAAAGGCTGGAAAAAAAGCCAGCCGCAGTCGTCCCACAATTATTAAACTCCATATTCTCAGTTGAGTCCTTTAATGCAGGCCAAGATCACCAGAACAAACTTAAATAAATAAATTGTGTTCACCTGTCAAACTTTATCTTCAGATAATACCCCAGGATGGGGGATACACTGATTGTCACGATCATTTTGGCACGGTGTGAAGCAGTCAATCTAAATGCTGTAAACGTATAAAGACTGCAGTGACACACTGCATCAGCATTCATGGTTCTTTGCAATGACCATTTGAATTTGCATGTTGACATCTAGATAACGCGATTGGGAGGCAAATTATTCCTGCATGTATACAGTCAGTCAGACTTGCTCCACAGTTTCCGCCCTGGGCTTTGACCCAGAAGTTAAATAGCACTAATGTGTAACAGAAGAAGAAGCCAGGAACAACATGGTGAAATCTACATCCAGAGCTGTGCATTGTTGGACAGACAGAGACACAGTTAATGCTGTGTCAGCTGCCACCACCACCACCTACACACACACACACACACACACAAAACAAAAACGATTGCTCGACTTGAAGAATCTCAGTGTGTACATCCACAGCATGTCCATAGACCACCTCTTTATCATTCTTCTAGATGCTGCAGTGGTGAACGAGCTGTACAGCCTGCTAAGGGACCCAGACCCGGTGGTGATGGTGAACTGCCTCCGAGCTCTGGAGGAGATCCTGAAGGAGGAGGGAGGAGTCGCTATCAATAAACCTATCACCCACCACCTCCTCAACAGGTTAGAATGTCAGAGAACTTTGTCACTAAATGAAAACAGTCAAATAAAAAAGGAATCTGTTCATGTGGTTGAATGTTACGTTGGACGGTATATTCCTCCCACTGTACAAAAATGAAGCCAAAACATCCCAGATACGGCTGCCACCATCTTGCCCTGGTGATGTCATTTGGAGCCAGAGTCTGTGCCATAGTGATCTTCGTTGTGTCGACTTCCTGTCCTTACACCTGTCTGACCTAATTGCAAGCAGTGCCATTGATTGCAAGCACACTGATTGGCACACACAGCTGTCAATCATCTTGTAATCCCACCTCCCACTCCTTTTTCATAGCAAATCAAATAACAAAATGATCAGTAAAACAAACACTTGAACAACACTGAGGTTATTTACAGATATGCAGGTAAAACCTATTAGTCTACTACAACTCTCAAACAACATGCTCAGTGTGTCACAAAGAGTTCAGGTGAATAGATATGAATTACATTTCCTTGTTTGTGTGCTACCTGGTAAACACATTCTGTATTTTGTATTAAGTTTCATGCCTTTGTTTTCTCTTCCTCGTGATTTTGTATTCATTGCGCATCTAACGTTAATCTGCAGTACTGAGCCCTTTTCTCTGTGTACAACCATTAGCTGTTTATCTACACAGAGTTAATCGAATCAGCATAACCAAATTGCTTCTAGTGCTTCCTGAAAGATTTCACTGTAAGCCAGTGTTACCAGGACAACATTAGAGGAAAGCATTAGAGGTAGTGAGAGCTTTCTAGATGCTTTACATAAAATCACTCCGCTTGAACCGCAGGCTGTACATTTCTAGGACATTTCCTTTCCTTTGGGAGATTTTGTCTTCAGCATTCCCAGAGGCACACCTTTCTAGCCTTTGATTTCAACATGAAAAACACAATTAGATGATGTCAAGATGGTGACACAGATTGTGATGGAAAGTTTGTGACCTTTATAATATGGAGTGTCGACCACACTGTTGGCCATGACCTGAGAATTCGTACACCAATTATGATAAAATTCCACAGAAATGACGCAGTGGTGACATTTTATACCCTAGAGGTCAAAGGTCAGCTTCACTGTGACAATATATTGTTCTGCAAAAACACTTTTCTGGCCATTTTTCAACATCATATCATATCACATAGAAACAGAAGGTGAGACATTTGGTCAGATACTGATTTGTAGGTGTGAAGCATCTATGTTTCACAGACTTGGATGAAAATTTAAATGCAACTTGACCGGTTCACAGAGACATATAACCGTGAGGTGGTAATTCTAGTTTTCTTGAAGGGGATATAATGTCATGTTACTCATAGATTACCACAATAAAAGCGGCAACTTATTTTCACATCCATATTTGAACTATATTGATTGAGGCTTTAAAAAATTGATCTAAAAATGGCAAGAATTAAATGCAATACTTGAATACGTGCATTGATTTTTTTTCACACCTTCACCATTTATACCCATATTCACCATGACAGAATTTTGCTCAGACACTTCAGTAGCATTTGTGGCTGCACGTTATAAGGTTGAAGTCTACCCGTCTGTGTGTGTGTCTGTCCTCCCAGGCTGAAGGAGTGTGATGTTTGGGGTCAGTGTGAGGTGCTGAGGACCCTCCAGCGCTACCGGCCTCAGTCAGAAGATGAGCTGTTTGACATCCTGTCCCTGCTGGATGCCTCCCTGGTCAGCCCCCACCCCCCAGTCATGGCCGCCACCCTCAGTCTCTTCCTCAGCCTCTGCTCCAGCATGCCCGCTGTCAGTCTGGCAGCTCTGGAGCGAGTCCGGGGACCCCTGCTGGCTGCCTGTGGGAGCGTGTCCAGAGAGATGAGGTTCACTGCCCTCTGCCACATACAGGTCAGTGGGAGTAATTCAAGTTTGGAGGTAGAGGCTGTGAAAGAATTAACAGTGTGTGCAGTTAACGTTGATACTGTAGACCTCTTCTGTGTCGTGAAGTGACTCACAGTTCAGACAAAGAAGGAGGAAGGGCACACAAGAGGCTTGAGGTCAAAATAGGAGGTGTTGAATTACAGTGAAAAAAGACACGCTTTTTAGTTTCAACTTAACCGTATTGTGAAAATGTTGTTTACACAATGTAATAGCAATAGAATAATGACACCGTCTGTGTTTAGATTGGTTTCCTATGAGCCTTGCTTTCACTCTGCAATTCTGTCTGCCAATGGATGTAATCTCCTGGGAAAATGAAGGCTTGACTCAAAGGAAGCACATCAAACACTGTACAACCAAAACAGGAAGATGACAGCATGTTTGTTTTCCCTGGTAGCTATTGGTGGCTTTCCCTAATTACTAAAGAGTGTCAGTGTAGGTTCTTTGTCGTTATTATCCTCAGTGGCGAATGGAGAAGAGCCTGAAGTAAGTGTGGAAAACAAAACGCAGTGTGTCCTGTGTTGTTAGTAGTTGCTAGGCTCTGAGGAAAACAATGTGTTCATTTTCTTTTGGGCCTTCTGGGCCAACAATCCATGCACAGTGGGTCCCATTCAAAACGTGAGCAGAATTCATTTGTGTGTAAACTGTTTGCTGAAGGAAATTTGTGTGTATTTCGGCATTGATCAATATTTTAGTAGCTCCAATCTTTTTGTAGTTACCAACAAAATCTACACCTGTTTCTGACTCCTTGTGGTGATTGTGTAAATAAGGAATGCACAGAAATTACAACTTTAACTCATATTGTGCTCTGTTATGTTCACAATACACATATGCCTTTGAAACACCTAAGTTAAACATGACAGGAGATTAGAAATACAACACACAAAGCTAAAAGAGTTTCTACCTCTCTGGAATTGTTCCCACTTGATTCAATCAGGAGAGAGAACTACACAAGTGTATCTTCTGTTTCTGTTGACTGTGAGACTCATGTTACTGACCAAACACTAAGCTATCAGTGATTGCTGTCAGAATGTAGAGCAATAAAGCACTTAATATAACACGTACATCACCGTACAGTCTGCGTTTGCTGTTGACTGCTCCAGTGGAGGTTTCTCCGATGATGCAAGCAATACACTTATGTGTGTGTACTTGTGAAGTTTCATATCAAACCATTTTCATTTAACTTCCTTGATGGTTCTTTCAACAGAGGACACAGCGTTAACGGCATCCGTCACCTCCTTTTAGGCCGTCACACTACAAATAATATGGGGGGTGGTGGTGTGTCTACCTCAAGCTCAGGTCCTCTACCAGAGGCCTGGAGTTTGAGGGCTCTGTGCAGTATCTTAGCTGTTCCTGGGACTGTGCTCTTCTGGACGAGACCTCAGATGGCTCACCTGGAATATGCTGAAGCTACTCTCCCAGTTTGGGGGTCACAGCCCCCAGTTCTCCGATTACCACTGGCACCACTGTTGCCTTTACTCCCCGGATCTTTTCTCGCTCCTCTTTCAGCCCTTGGTATTTTTCAAGCTTGCTTGTTCTTTCCTGATGTTGCTCTTGTTCGGAATTGCTACATCTATATATATATACTGGATGTTGCTGATGAGTGTTGTGCTTTTATCACCGTTAGCTTAGTAAGCTTGAAGTTTACTGTTTCAACGCTCTATTCATGTAGTGTTATGTTAGCTACCAGACTAATGTTAATGTCAAGATATTGTTGTCATAGAAACAAAACCCACGTGCAGTGCTTGTGGACACATGCCCTAACACTCTACCCTCCAGGATCTCGCGGCAAAAAACCCTTGAATTTGCGGCCAATTCTGTCAAAAATTGAGGCATTTTATGTGATTTATGGAAAACACTGAGGGCACAGACAATTTATAATGTGGGCTGGTCAGACTACAGCGCACTTTTCCACTTTGTGTCAGTCCATTTCAGATGACCTCTGGTCCGCAGTGTTTCTGGATGTTGTTGATATATTGCTTTCACTTTGCATGTTAGGGCGTGTGTCCACAAGCACTGCACGTGGGTTTTGTCGCTGGAAACAATTACTATATATTGTATTGTTGGAGGCGGCACGGTGGTGTGGTGGTTAGCACTGTCGCCTCACAGCAAGAGGGTTCCTGGTTCGATCCCGGGTGCGGGAGC
>JAPZEB010000023.1:13309690-13327448 GCA_029783705.1 Chaetodon striatus | reverse complement strand
TCTGGTCAGTGGTTCCTTTAAAAATTTCCACCTTTTGGTGTGCACAGTTTTTCCACTACAAAGCTGTATATTTGCATGGAGTGTGTGTGTGGTGTGTGTGAGAGAGAAAGATGGTATATGTTTGTGTTCATGCCAACTGGCAAAAATGAGGAGGGGAGTGGCCAATAACAAAAAAGCACATAACTGCCAAATGGATTCACAGACTTGCACAAGATTTTGTGAAAAGATTGGTCATGAGCCAAAGGACAGCTGGTTAACTGTTCATGCTGGCAGAACCCATGAATCGGTTGTCGTAGGAAGGCATCATTGAACTGGTGTCAAGTGTTTGTGACGTTGTGTGTGTGAATGCATTAACACATGGATGCATGCACATATGTGGAGGGACCAAGTCTTTGTTTTGAAAGTCACAAGTAAGTGTCAAGTCTTTGCACTCAAGTCTCAAGTCAAGAAAGACAAGTCCCAAATCAAACAGGCAAGTCCCAAGTCAAGATAGATAGGTCTTGAGTTAAGTCCCAAGGCAAGTCCAAAGACCTAAAGTTTGAGTTTAAAGTTCTGAACAATTCATAATGTGCTGTTCAACAAATGTAATGCCAATATTAAATTTACATTGGTTTCTGAAAACAAGTTTGTTTAAAAGTTACTTAAAGAATGTTAGCTAAGCATTAACTCACTCACTATGTTATTATTAGCCTCAACTTACTGTATTTGTGCAACTTTGAATGTTGAATGAAGTTGGAAGTTGTTGCGTCATGGTCTGTCATTTTTGACCCACGTTTCGCAGACTGCAGTTCCTTTTTTGGTGACAAATGCATAGTTTTTGTATGTGAACAGAACTATCTTTGGTATCATTTTTTTTGTCAGCTGGTGCTCAGTAACGTAACGTTGGTTCGTCAAGGTTTTTAAACCAAGTCGTTCTGGACAATTAAGTGTCGACATGCTGGAAATTAACAGCCTTGGGGCTTGTTAATTCAGGAAATAAAGGGAAATTGATTAATTTGTGTTACACTTTTTAAATAAAATACTTAGAAATCTTTGGGCTTGGGGGAAGGTATCAAGTATTTTCAAGTCAAAAGGCTCAGGTCCAAGCGAAGTCACTGGTCACTAGTGTCATTGGGTCATTGATGTGCAAGTCTTCTGTGATTTTGTCAGGTCGAGGTAGAGTCATCAAGTTTGTGACTCAAGTCTGACTCAAATCATGTGACACAAGACCACACTTCTGGTAACAGCTATCACAAATGCGCACTTAACTTACATTGCTCCTTCACAGAAAAGCTCTGTGCTAATAATAACAATAACACTTTAGGATTCCCAAGCCTAATCACGACACAAGTATCTTGTGACACAATTATTTTAATATGGACATATTAGATCATTTAATGAGAGCAATAACAAGATGATGCAACTTGACATGAAAATAAGAAGACAGAAGAGGAAAAAAGCCAAATAATTAATATATAAGTAAGATACTGCCTAAGAAGATAGACAGGCAGGATGCATTTACAGATAGCTGGTCAAAGTAGATGGAGTACATTACACTCCAAAGACAAGACTTTACATGAAGACACTTATGTAACTTATCCATAATGCCCTTTCTTCTATTTCTATGTATATACTTCTGTTAGGTAATCTTGGGTGCTTAAACCTGCAATAACTGTTTTTGTGGACACTCGGGAGCAACAGCGAAAAAGTGTAAGCACAACACTGGTGTACCAACACCTTTTAATATATAGAATATACAAATGCCAAACAGGGCAACAAATGGAGTTTCTGTAATTATCTTTCTGTAAATCCTATGATCGCCTGTAAAAAGAAATATGTACAGTCATTTACTGTCTGCATTTCTATGAACTACTCTTTATTATTCACTCTTGTTTATTTACTAACTCATTATTCATTTCTTATCTTACACACCAATTATAGTGAATGGCAGCTGCCCTGAGGAGCAAATACCAGATAATATCTTCTAAAAGATACTTGATAAGCTTATATCCAAGTCTGTGTGCAATCAGCAGATATGTGTGTGCGCAAGTGTCTGTGTGTTTTCACCGTCTGACAGAAAACTAACGGTCACACAGTCAAAAAAAAAAAAAACGACTTTCCTTGTCATGATGAAACTAGTCTACTGGTCGGACAAAAATACCCTGTTTGACACTTCAGCTCTAAAGAGGCAGAAGTGAAAACCCGCAAGACTCGGTCTGCCCTCTCTAAATGACATAGACTTAAGACACACACAGACACACACATACACACATTACAACGACTCTCTAAATGAGGCAAAGCACATTTGTTTAGTAATACAGAGACTAGCGCCTGCTTCAGTGGACACCTACAGCCTACCTGTCTGCACAACCAGTGTCACATCCTGAAAGCTAATTTTAGAAAACTGGCAGAGCGATTCGTTCATAGAGGAGCGGTCTTCCATCATTTAGTGCAGAGGACACACTCACAAAGGAGCATGCATGTAGATTGCACACACACATTCACTGTGCGCATGGCCCTGAGGTCAGCAGAAGGTCAGACAGACAGAGAGAAAAAGAGAGGAAATGCAGTAATGTCTCTGTCTCAGACAAAAACAAGCTCAGGCATTTTCATTACCTGGTGGGCCAGAATGTAAATATTGTGTCCGACGTCTCTGGGCTTGATCTGGTCTCCAACACTGTCCTCGTCCCCCTCACTCTCCAGACCCTGGGCGTAGGCTTCCTTCATAACATCCACCTGATGTGCAAAAGTTAGGAAAACTTACTGCAACTTACAGTCCGTTCACTACACGTGTGTGTGTGTGTGTGTGTGTCTGTTCTCATGTTCTCATGTTAACAGACTTACCAGTTCAGTGGGTCTCATCTTGTAGAGAATCTTCTCTGCATTCTCGCTGTCATGGCGGCTCTCCATGATAGCCAAGAGGAGTTTGGAGGCATTGTTCTACAACATAAGGCTTCACTTATTAGCTTTTACATGTTGATCAACTACAAACTACAGAGCTGAGTAATCCAGTAATTCCTATGTGGGTGCATTTTTTAGCAGAATCAAACCATCTGAATGTTATAATTTCATTGTTGAGTTGAAAGACTGAAGCAGTCTAACAGCTAGATATAATGGGTAGCAAACATCAGCAATCCACACATGGAAAAAAAGGAGGTGCAACACTTCCTCTAAACAAAAACATGGCTCCGTTTATTCATTAAAATGTGCAGTTTTTGCTGTATTGCTTTTTTACACACCGGGGAATGAGTCAGGCTCCCTCCAGTTATCTTGTTTCCAGTTTCTAGCACTATAGGTAATTACTACTATAAAGCAAACCATAAGTATTGCTATAGTAATGGCTTTCAGTGGCCGTGCGTCATAGGCAGCAGCCTCTCAGGACTCGCGGATGCACCTGCTGCTCACCTTGAGCACCAGCACGAGGTCCAGTCGATGCTTCCCCAGGGGGTTGATGGAGTTGACAATCAGTGCTATAATAATGTCAATGCCATTTGACTCATGCTTGGCTATACAGCTCTGGAAAAATAAGAACGAATTCACATTAGAAAAAATCCTCAGAATAGGCTGTATCTGTGCTTGACAAATACACAAAGAAAACGACAATGGTAAACCACAACTGATACGATATTGTATACGAGAATACCAGCCAGCATACTGGTAATCAAAAATAAACTGAACTACGAAACTTAACCTCATCAACTCTAATTTAAATAATCCTCCATCTACCTGGTTTTCATGGCAGGGTCCCTGGCAGTACTCTGTGATGGTTTCCAGGGTTTGGCGAACCAGGTCCACATTACTCTCATTGATGTAAAGGCCCAGCAGCCCGAGGCCTCCAGTGGTGCTTCCGCAAATACAGTCCAAGAACTGAAGAGTCTCACAAACCAGATTGTAGTTTGTCTTGTTCGTCTGGTTGCGCAGAAAGTTCTGGATTCAGAGAAGAAAAACAGTCAATCAGTAGTCAATTTTAAGGTGCAGTGTGTGAGGATTTCAGACTGCAACCAGCTGAAACTTCTTCTGGGTGGAATTCCTTCAGTGTTCATTGTTCAGGAGGTTTTACCAAGAGTCAATTTATCCGCAGAGGTCTCTTCCTCTTAACACAAATGGCCCCGGTGATTTAAACAAGTAAAAACACTGAATAAATGAATTTTGAGTAGTTTTTTCGACACTTCTCGTCACAGAGATTCTTATTTTCAGGTGATCGCACACAAAGAAAACACAATAATTGTATTATATTCCATTTCTGCCATTACATCCCCCTCAACCCTACACACTGCACCTCTGAGAGTAGTTGGGCTTCAGGGTTCAAGGGGCTGGTACCTGCAGGTCTGTATTGTGGTTCTCGCAGAGGAGCTGCAGGTAACGTAGGATCGGTTTCATGATGGTGATGGCTGGGCTCATCTGAGTTTCCTCTAAAACCTCTTCGGCCCCGACTATCTCGCTGTTCTGGCCGAGGCCTTCGAGGTCGGGATCCAGCTCCTTTCTGAAGGCACAGAAGGCCTTTGAGGTCACCGAGGAGGCCTCCTTCAGCTGCCCTCGCATATCCTCCCTCATAAGAAGCCCTGAGTCTTTCCCTAGAGCACAGCATGCAGAGATAATGAGATATTAAAAAAACAGGACCAACTGTTTAATTATTAGACAGTACAGGAACATTTAGAAGAAGATCTTTGTAAACCATGGTGGAAAACAAGCAACATGCAAAAGGTTACTATTTCCGATAAAGGTCAATGGCAGCTCTCACTGTGACACAAAGATAAATTAAAAAAGAAATGCAGACAACCCCCCCATCTGACATGTGTATAATATTGAGTGGGGTTCTGTAGCATGAAAGTACCCGATCTTGATACAATGGCCTTTTGATAGGCTTGTGATGTGGGCCGTCACATGGCGTCTGACATGTGACTGCAGGAACTGGGAACAACAGTCTGCACAGAGGTCAGCAGGGCAACATAGATCATTCAGGATTTATCCTCCGCTATTGTTTAAACTCAAGGTCGAGTTGAACTTCAGGAGCACACATGCTGTAAACACACTGAGGTTATCAAGTTTATATTTGAGACTATTTCGTGGCTTTTCACTCAGTCTAGACCTGTTTCTATGGAAATGCTGAGCTGTGGCTCAAGACATGACCCCATTGATTCAGTTTTAAATGCTCATCTCTAGGTACACCTGACGTTATTACTCAGGTCGTTCACTTTATGAAAACCTTACTTTCAGCTTTGTTTCGACACAGTGGTGTGCCGCATGTTCCAGACATCAGAGGTGACAAATGTCTTTTTGGCCGCACTCGAGAGTGAACCAAAGAGCAGTAGCTTGTTAATTCAAAGGTTAAAATGCATCTTTACTCGACTGTACCTTTCTTCAACCTGATGCTACTGACATCACTGTCATCATCCCTTTTTCTGCAGCTGAGCTCAAACATGTTGACAGACACGGTGGCTCTGATCTCTTGCTGGGCCAAACGCATGCGGTCGTAGAACACCTTGAAGAACCTCTCAGACTTCTTCTGCTTGTAGAGTTGGCTATAGAAGGAATTCTGGGTGGGAGGCAGAGTAGGAATCAACATAAGTTTCAATCTGAATCTGTGAGTGTGTGCTCTGGGTTATAGCTGATCAGTGTGGACGGATATAATGATTTAAGTGTGTGTGATGTCCACACCTGTATCTGTGTGTTTCCGCCCTGGAGAAGGGCAATGCCCAGTAGGATGCTCTCCTCGAATACCCGGTCGTTCTTGGTGTTGACAATGAGGTCGATCACCAGCTCTGATGCACCGACGTTGTCCAGGAGACACTGGATCTCCACTATACTGCTGCCTGGCTTGTCAGAGTCCAGCATGGCAGAGCCCCCTGCAGAGATTGAGGAGTACAAACATAACATACCTAACATAATTGTGCTCTGAACAGACATGACAACATATATACATATATGTATATGTATATATATGTGTATATATACACATTTCTGTACGTGTATATGTGTATACACACACATACATGTATTTTTTTGTGTGGTGCTTTAGGAATCGCTTTAACCAAAAGTCTGCCAGCGATTGTCAAGCAGCACTCCTCCTAAGAAGCTGTCATGTTAGCTGCTGTTGTTTCCTCTGCAGCGAGTAGTTATTGCAGTGTCTATTGGGTTTATTTGGGGTTCTCAGTACCTCCGGATGACGGCTTGACAAAGCCGCCAGATGAGCTGTTTCCACTCCCAAGCTCTGACTTGGAGAGAAGCTTTTGATTTCCAAAGTAGCGTGTGAGGAGGATCTTTCTTAACTCGTTTCCCTGTGGAGACAGAAATCATGATGTTAAATCCATATCACAGTCTGAGAGAGTATCAGCCTCAAACTAGGAAATTCACATTTTAGTCACAGTTTTGAAAAAGTTGCATTTGTGAGCCTTGACTATAAAAATAACATCGAAATGAAGGACACGTTAGCAAATGTCCCATCCAAAAGAACATTTGTGGTGTGGTGTATTCACTGGCATGAAATCCACCCAATCATCCAGACGAGAGGGCTGAGCAGATTTCATCTACACCTAATAGGAATGATCGCCGTCATCTCATGATGCATTTCTTTCTTGATGGGAGCGAAGGCTTCCAGGATGACAATGCTCTTATCAACAAAGAAATTGGAGCCTCTCATTGAGGAGCATGACAATAATATTGTTGTCCAATAACTCGATACTAACTAAGCATTTATTACAGATTCTGAGATGGCAGCTGAGACAGAAAAACACAAGTTTAAGGTTGTGGTTTTTTTTTTAAAGTTTATCACAATTAGTAAATTTTATATCTGTCTTAAAGAGAGACCATAGCATGAAGGTTTGACCTTAACTTAAACTTCACATGGATGTCTGTGAGTGTGGAAACTGCATTCAGTGAGTGGACAAAGAACAGAGATGGAAATAACAAAAACTCTGACAAAGTGAAAATGAATTGAAAAAATAGACGTGTTTTGTGTGTGATGATTCTTAACGTATATGCTCACAAAACCAGTACCTGTTCTCTTCTAGCTACACATTTATTTAAGAGCTGTATATATTTTTTTAAATCTCTCACATCTCCATGCATCTCTTGTGACATTTGACGCAGATAAACAGAAATGAGATTAAAGGATTCGCGGAGATAATCTCCCCACGGCGGTTGTGTAATCGAAGTGCGAGAGTGATTGACGGGTGGATGACTTGCATTGTGCTCGTCACCACCTATTTTTATTGTGCTACAGGAGGAAGCAACGGACGGATGGATGGATGGATGGATGGATGGCATATAAAGGATGTATGGACACTGTGGGTGGTCAGCATCAGTTTCTATGACAACCTCAACAACTCAAACTGGCCCTGTTTTGATGTCACCTCACCCCCGTCATTATTGATCAACAGAGAGGAAGGATGGATGAATAGTTGGATAAACAGATCAATCGAAGGGTAGAGCAAAGGGATGAATGGACGGTGGGGAGCCACCTGTGGTTTCTATGGAAACGTGGTAGTAGGACAATCAGCCTTCCGCCGAGATACAGGTGTTGGACAAAACAACAGAAACACCTGAAAATATCAGAGCTTTGCAGTTTTGATTAAGCTCATGCTATTGTGGTGCTAAGGTGCTGTCCTAAGTGATTAACTGTTTTATCGATTAGTCTTTTATCAATTAAAAATGTAAAATATCTTCCGGCTCCTGCTTTTGTCTCTTTTTATTTATTGT
Organism: Chaetodon striatus; assembly: GCA_029783705.1. Lineage (NCBI taxonomy): Eukaryota > Metazoa > Chordata > Actinopteri > Chaetodontiformes > Chaetodontidae > Chaetodon > Chaetodon striatus. The sequence continues at coordinate 13,319,771 of JAPZEB010000023.1, read as the reverse complement.
AAATTAAATATCTTCAGAGATCTGTAGACGTAGATGTCATCAAAACTTGTGGTTGTCTGACATTTTTTTCACTTAAAGATTGATTTATCAGATAATTATTGCTCGGACAACTGGTCAATTGTTCCTCTAAGTTAATGTAGTTTTCTCGTATTTAGCAATCACAGTCACAAGTTTTAAACCTTTCCCTTTGTTACATTACATAATTTTTCAGGCAGCGATTTTCTGGCCTCTTTGTCCTTTTGCAAGTTCCCTTATTATGATTGTCACACCTCTATTAAAGCTGACACATACTGCTAATTGGTATTCAGCTTAATATGACTCATTTGTGTAGCTGTCTTTGTAAGCGTTGTTTACAGTAGTTGCTGGTGCATTGCAAACGGCGCAAAACTGTGATGTGGCACAGGGGGAAAAAAAGTCTCTGCTTAACACTGACACTGAATTATCAAAGAGGAACACTGGTCGCAATTGATGGTATATATTTTCAACAGCTCTCCAAACTGCATGATGAGACAAAAGAGGCACCTCCACGCCTCGCCGTAAAGGCTGCCCGGTTACAGTCCAGCTGAAGAGCCTCAAACTAAGTGCACTGAAGAGTGAAGATGTGGAGGAGCACGTGCGGCTGATGCTCCCTGTGTCAGTAAACACTCCATCTCATCTGCAGTCAGCAGAGACACTTGTCTGCCTGCACTGTCTGGCTGAGCTGTCTCACAAACACACACACAGACACACACACTGCTTGAACTGAAGGTGAGGATCCATTGAGCTAGCCTCTCTCATTTCCACACACTAATGCACAGACACATTCTCAGTGCAACTACAAACTCAGCACTGTGCTTTGTAAGGCAGCGCATCCCGATGCACGCTCTCTGACTGATTGCAGATTGAATCATGTTTGACTTCACATTTCCCCTTTTCTGACGGAGGACGTGACTCTCAAACACCAGCGAAAGAAACGCTCTGTGGGGGAAGTTGAAAGGAGGGTGGGGGTGACAGGTTTTTGCTCTTGTTCGCCTCCCTTCTGGGCGATGCAGTCTGCTGGCTAGGTCTGCAGAGAGAAAGGAGAGGAGAGGAGAGGGGAGGAAGGATGGCGGTAGAGGAGAGTCAGCCCAGCCTGACTCATCTGCTTGCTGCTGCATTGACGAGAAAAAACTCCAGTCAGGTGATGTAAGAGCCACGAGAAAGAAAGAGAGATAGAAATAGAGGTAGAAGAACTGACAGAAGTAAGAGGAGGAGGAGGAGGAGGAGGGAGGGGGAGTGGGGGTGAGGGAGAGGAGGAGAGGAACAAACAAAACCCAGCGAGAAGCAGACAGTCGTGGTGTTTTAAAATGTGCACCGGCACGCCACACTGCGGCTCTGGTGTCCAAGCTGGGGATGAGCTGCCGATCCCCACCTCCGGCATCCTCGCACCCCCTCCCTCCCCCAGCCCCCTCGCAGCTCTGCTGTCTGCAGATCTCTCCGACTCCGGAGAGATGCACGGAGAAAAAGACAAAGACAAAGCTTGCCCTATGCTTCTTTAGGTGGTCTGAAAACTCTCACAGGCAGCGGAGGGCAGCACCAGCTGTGAACCAAGACAGGCAGTGCCAGGAACGGGCGGGGGAGACTTGAGCTGCTCAGGTCAGACAAGGTTGATTATAGCAGAGACTCAGGACACAGAGGAGGAGAATGTTACCCAAACAGTTGGGGGGGGGGAATAGTTTTCTTTTCTGTGTTACTTTCTCCCACAGCAGAAACCTGAGAGGGCTCTGTCTTTTGTAAACAGTGGGGAACGCTGATCAAGTACACAGTGACACAGTACAAGTTTCACCACAGGCCATGTGAAGGCCAAGCAACATCCAACAACTTTACCATCAGGAAGCAACATTTAGGTCCCAGCAGAAACTGCAGTCAGCCCACTTTGTTCAGCACAGAGTTTCAAACTGAAACTCTACCTTCTATTGTTGTTAGCACATGATACTAAAAGTCAAACTGAAACTCAATCTGATCACGTACAGTACAAAGGCATGCGTTGCATGTTATCCAACAAAGACTTGAGATGTCTCTGAGGAGTCAGTGAGCTCCTCCACAGCTTGGAACTGGAGGGAAAATGAAAAGCTTAAAGTGGGAGCCATCCGTAATATAATACATATCCATATCAATGTGGTTTTGCAAGGCTTTATCGTCAAGGGAGTTATTTCATTGAAAGGACAAAAATCAGGAAATCAAGACACATACAGTCCCATTATCCTGCTGTGTTAGTACAGACACTTTGTGAACATGAAGGGAAGGAGTGAAGACAGAGATGTGGGAAGACAGAGGCAGGGCTGGAGCTCCTATTGAGGACAGTGAGGTCATGTCATCTGTATTTTTCTGAGAATTTGGGTTTTTTCAGAAATGTTGCAAGAGACTCTTCTGATAAAAACATCCTCATCTTTCAGGCAGACTGCAGTGTTTCCAAACCACCTTTTTTACTTCTACATTTTTTCACCAGAACATCACTCCAGACAGGGATTGCAACTAATGATTATTTTAGTTGTCTAACATTAGCACTAATGTTGAATTATTTTCTCAATAATCATTAGTTTGTTCTGTAAAATGGCAGAAAATAAAACCTCTGAATGGATAGAAATAGTCAAGGAAATCTCTGTTATGGACCAACTGACATGACACTAAAAATGTGAAAGTATTGGACCCCCTATTATTTGACTTTGAGGTGATCTTTTATTTTTAGTTTTTTTATCTGGTGAATTTTGTCTTATCCCCCTCAGTATTAAGATATACAGGATGGACTGGAGCTCATGAATAAGTGGAATATTTCTCCCTCCTTCAAAATACCCTGGATTTTCAGGAATCAATGTCAAGGATCAAAAGGACCTTCGAGATCTTAAAGGACGATCGCGGACATAAAGGACCCATTATCCGCGATACTACAATGTAACCTTGCTTCTCATTTTCTGCTTTACAAGATGTTAAGCATTTCACCTTCACCTATCATGTCCCTGCCTTTTGGTTTTGTCTGCTTTTTTCTTTTTGGAAAAAATAGTAAAAATAAAGTACAAAAACTGGCAGAAAATAATCAAATATATTCATCAGTGTTTCCTAAAACCCAAGATGACGTACTCAAATATCTTGTTTTGTCCACAACTCAAAGATATTCAATATACTGTCATAGAACCAAAACACATAATCATTTAATGAAATCTGAGAATTTGGGCTTTTTTTCCTTAAAAAAAATGACTCAGACTGATTTATCAATTTAAAACAATAATTGACTAATTTAATGGTCAACAACTAATTGGTTAATCATTGCAGCTCTACTCCAGACAGAAGAAAGAGGACTTTGAAACAGCATTTAGATACCAGAAATAAAAATGAGTAATCTTGTACTAACTGTAGGGAAAGGGAGGGAAAAGTTCTGAGACATTTATTATAGTAAGATTTTCCTCAAAATAACTGCTCCATTTAAATACATTTTACAGTAAATATACTTGAATGTGCCGCGGTGGTGGCTTTGACTTTTGATTTCTAAAATCCCGGCCACAGCCCTGGATACAGGGTGCATGATATGCTATTTAATGCACTTTAATGCTGCGCTGTGCTAAGCTTTGTGAGATGATGGTGTTCGTTTAAGGAGCAGTGTGTAGGATTTAGTGGTATCTAGCGGTGAATACTGCAGATTGCAACCAGCTGAAACTTGTGTGAACTCCTGGTTAGGATTCCTTCAGTGTTTATTGTTCAGAGGTCTCTTTCTCTCCAACATAAACAGGCGCTGTTCGGCTCATCCCGGAGGGGCTGCTAACTACAGTGGCCAACGTGAAAATGCACATACTATCTGGAGCCAGTGTTTGGCTTGTCCACGCTGGGCTAGTGTAGAAACATGGCTGTGCAACATGGCAGACTCTGTGGACGAGGACCTGTTTGCCATGTGGACAGAAACTGCTCAATGTAAGGTAAAGAAAACATCAGGGCTCTTATTTTCAGGTGATTATACACTTTCAATTTAATGGTCCATCTACATCCCAACTCTCAACTATGAGCTCTGGGTAGTGAAAGTTTGAGGTCGTAGATAAAAGCAGCTGAAATGAGTTTCCTCCGTGAGGTGACTGGGCTCAGCCTCGGAGATAGGGTAAGAAGCTCGGGCATCCGGAGGGAGCTTGGAGTAGAGCCACTGCTCCTTCGAGTCGACAGGGGTCAGTTGAGGTGGTTCAGACATATGATCAGGATCCTCCTGGGCGCCTCCTGTTAGAGGTGTTCCAGGGCACATCCCACTGGTGGGAGGTCCTGGGGCATACCCAGATCACACTGGAGGGACTATATGTTTTATATGGCCTGGGAACATCTTGGGGTCCCCCAGGAGGAGCTGGAAAGCATTGCTGAGAGGAGAAACGTCTAGGGCGCTTTACTTGGCCCGCTGCCCTCATGACCCGGCCCCAGTTAAGCGGATGAAAATAGATGTATGGATGGATACACACTGAAGAAAATTTGCTTGTAAACTATATTTAATATCTGCCAGTATATCTCCCTAAATACTACACACCAGACCTTTGCATTAGGGTTAAGCAAACTGAACCATTTCTATTACATCTCTGCTTTTTCCCATTCCACGTCTTCCCCTTTATGTCGGATATGAAATGTTTCCTGACCCACGGTCATTACAGGTAGCTCTGCAGCTTTGTGCACAGGGCCAAAAGGGGTCTACCATGCTGTATTCATCTGATAAAATTCCGTCAGAGACACTCATGCACAGAGAAACATATCACGTGCCGCCATTTATGATGTTTTCAAGCTGCAATTCCACAGCACATAAAATGTTTTCACCAAACAAACAAGCACATCAGGCAAAACAAATTAAGCCCACATGTGAGAGCAATTGGTGAAATACAAGACCAGCAGCATAAACAAGCATTCATTTGACTGTTAGCTGGCGGGTTCACTGTGGAAGTGTTACATGTGATTCACTAACATTGTTAAGGGCTGATTGTGTTTGTTAGAACGACTGTGATGTCTAAGAAAGGGTTAGCTGGTAAGGTATAAGTGCGGCTTATTTCTTTCATCTGCCTCACTGTTACTCCAGCATGTTTACAAGGTGGACAAAATAAGGGGAACACCTTACAGTAATAGCATCCATAAAGCATTGCTTTATGGATGGTAATATTACCCTGTCTGTCTGTCAGCCTACCACTTTGTTTCAGACTGAAATATCTCAACAACTGGTAAATGGATTGCCATAAAATTTGGAACAGACATCAGAGTTCCCCAGAGTATGAAGCCATCTGACGTTGATGATCACCTGACTTTTTATCAAGCACCACCTGCAGGTAAAAGTTTGCACTTATCCTGTGTAATATCTCATTACTGGTGCAAAACTTTGTACAGACTTTCATGGCTCCCAAACGATGTGGCTTAATGACGCCAACATGAAGTTTCCATTTCTGGTTTAAAGTGATTAAAATACTGCTTAATGGATTGCTATGAAATTTGGTGCAGACACTCGTGATGTCCCCTAAAGGATGAATTGTCATAATGTTGGTGATCCATTAAGTTTCATCTGGCACCAAAATTATAATTCGTTGAATACTTTGGTTTATGACCAAATACCTGAAAAACTAATGACATTCTCATCAGCCTCAGCTTTACTGTGCTTAGTGCTGTTTGGCAAAAGGTGACCATGGTAATCTGCTTTGGCGGTATCATGGTATTACAACATACCAGGGCATTTAGACGGGATGATTTTCAATACCGTTAAAGACACAGATGATCCACTTTCTATTAAACTGATACGGAGATGCTGTGTTGAGGCGATGCAGTGCATATCATGTACCACCAGAGGTCAGTCTCCATTGGTGGAACAGGCAGCTGAGCTAACAAAGATGGCAACTGCAAGTGGTGGGGATAACGTTACAGGACTAGTACAAAGCTGGCCAGCAACAGCAGAGAGACACAGCGGGGAAAACAGCCACTCATTCATCTCATCATTTTTCAAGATTGCACTCCTCTGAGCTTGCTTTTTCTGCAAACAGGTCTTCATGATGTACCGAGATGAGCCTCATGCACTGAAAACACTGTCAAAGCTTTCCTTTACAGTCGCAAAGACAGCCTCTGTAATTCTCAACCAGGAAGACGGCACTTAGAAAACAAAAAACTTAAATACAACCCCCCAAAATGGCAAAGATGCCAATGCACACAGGGCTAATGGGCTGTAAGTTTCTTTCTCACCGTGCTGTTCACTCCTTGCACGTCTGCTCACTCACTATCTCTACGTGTCATTGTCTGGGTAGTTCAACTCATTTTAAATATGGTTCTTTCTCTGCTGTGGTTATTTCTCGCTACCGGTGTGCGCACCCTCCACTTACCCATCAGCACCTAGTCTTTACGGATTCATCAGCCTCATACGTCTCTCCAGCCATCAGCCTCAGTCACCACCACCACCAGTGTCTGGACTTCACGGGGAGATTTATCCTGCTGCTGCTCAGATGTGCCTTGATTACAAAATATCTCCCTCTGGTGTCCAAGAGCCAAAGACTTCTGATAAATCTTAATCAGCACAAATCATCTTTTAATCTGTACACTCACATTCTGTATTAAATATTATCTTTACTTCATTCTCCTGTCTCTCCCAATTGAAATATTATCATACAACCTCTGTGTTTGGCAAAATATGGTTGATTATTTGCAGTTGATTTATTAATTCAATTTTATTTATATAGCCCAAAATCACAAATCAAAATTTGCCTCAGAGGGCTTTACAGCATATGACTTCCCTCTGTCCTCTGGACTCTCACAGCTGATAAGGAAAAACTCCCCCAAAAACCCCTTTAATGGAAAAAAAAAACTTTAGGAAGAGCGACTGAGGACGGATCCCTCTTTCAGGATGGACAGACGTGCAATAGATGACATTTTACTTGACAAATTACGGACATGACAGATTCGCACAAGATCATGATTACAGACAGCCTTTGCAATTGTCACAAATTACCAGAGATCCCCAGATAATAGTAGTCCTGTGTAAAAAAGGGCTTTAGTCTGATTAAACAGAGAAACTTGAATTCAGAAGTTGTACGGTTGTATATTTTTGTTTACACCTATACGGAAAACAAGGTTAAGAATATTTCCCTGCTTGACATTTGAGCTTGTGGAACCTGGCAAACTCGCCGCTCGAACACATCTCCTGAGGGGGGGCGGCTTGTTAGCATTGTCATTCTAAGCATGTCAGTATGCTGACATTAGCATTTAGCTCAAGGCACTACTGTGCCTAAGTACAGCCTCACAGAAACGTTCATTTCAGGTGTTGAATCATCCTCAGTTATTACAGTTATAACAGTTATTCTGGGGTCATGATTTGAGACTTTTTCCTTTTGCTACACGACATCATTTTCCAGTGTTTGTGACTGATGCAACAACATCTCAGTCAATCACCGTTAAACAAATAGAGGTTTACAGGTTTACAGCAGTAATAGAGGCGCGATCACCATCTTCATCTATGCGTTACCACGGCAACATAAGAGAACTTACAGAGGGACACAAAAGCTAGATAATTGCTACCTAAATTGCTGGTGCATCGGTTACAAACATCGCCAAATTATGTAATGTGTTGAGGGGAAAAGTCTCAAACTAATGACATACAGCATGTGCCAAATGCAAGAAACTGTGTTGGCAAAGAGGAACAAGTAGACACTGAATGACAGTCATTATTGTATGTTATTCTTAGGTGTCTCTATTATCTTGTCCACCAGCTATGTGCATAAGCAAAATTGAGAGCTAGAAGCAATCAGTCCAAACACAAGTTGCAATTCATATCATTCATCCTGTCGCCATCATGTGCCTCCCTGAGCACAAGTGACCTCACTCACATGCAATCAGACTCAAATAACACACTGTGAACTGTGTCGAAACACTGTTCACAATGACAACTAATCTCATTCATAGTGTACCTCAAATACACCAGGCCCTGAAGTCAAAACCTTTTGGGGTTTTAAATTGTTTTTTTACAGGACGTGTCTTTCCTCCGTGGCTCCGAGCTAAAAGAGTTCTGCAGGCACCGTGCTCCTGGTCTGAGGGCATTTCTGCACAGGGTACACAGACTTCCTGTGCCCAGTCACGGCTAGACCAGACAGACAAACAGCATGTGCTAATCCCTCATCGCCATGGAAACCAAAACATAATACTCAACTAACAGACACCTGAGTGATAGACCGAGGGAAGTGAGGGCAAGAGGAAGGAAGGGAGGAAGGAAGGAGCGTCTGAGCACAAACTTGGGTAGTAAAACGTACATGACAAATACATTTCCACACAAATTATTAGGATTAAATGGCATTAGATAAAATATACAATGCATTCAGGGTCCAGATTTAGGTTCTACAGTTTTTCTTACTCTTCTATTTTCTAACTCTAACTTTCTGACTTGACTCAGCGTGCTGTGTCAGCCTGAACCCAGACAAAGGTCAAACTATACGAGGTATCTATGAGCTCACCCAGCCCTCTGCCTGCCTGCCTGACCCCCACCATGCAGACCAACCTAAGCAATGTTCCACTACTACCATCACTGCACAGACAACCAGGGAAAACCCTGCAGGATGAGCTCACACGGGGGACAGCCAGCGTGGCACTGAATGCCTGGGAGTGCGTGTGTGTGTCTGAGCGAGGCTTTCCGTCTACATGCGTCTGTGTGATGTGCTTAGTATCAAGAGGGTGGTAATCTGTAAATCTGCTTTGCCGTGAGCAGGTGGTGTGAAACTTGGCAAGCAAGGGGAAAAAAAAGAAGAGGGACGGGAGGGGAAAGGACAGACAGACAGACAGCATGTGAATGACAGGGATGAGTGTGAAAGAGAGGGAGGAAAGGGAAACAGAGTGTGAGAGTGGTTTATATTACATAACTGGATTTTTTCAATCATCTGTGAGCAAGAGGACACGCTTACATGCACATACACCTGACAGCACATTACATACATATGCATGCACGTCTTCACAGAAAATAACACCCAGGATTTGCACAAATTAAAAAAAAAACTTGTGCCATTGTGTTCTTATTGTCAACATATCCCATGAAAAACGCATTCATGAATTGATCCTGCTAACAAGGACTGCCTGTGTATCCAAAGCCTGATATAAATTATTCCTCTGTGCTGTAGACCTTCACAAAAAAACTGAGTGACCTTTATCATGATGAACACAAGCACCGTAGTTTATTTTAAGTTCATGCACATTAAGTCGATGTTGTACAGAGCACATGCATTGTATGGAAATGCTCTTTCAAGTATTTATTTCAAAGTTCCCTGCTGGAGTCAAACTGGGGACATTACAATCATGGTGTACTGTATGTGTCTCAGCCACCACAGCATCATGGTGACATTTTTATACACATGACAATTGCCTTTCTTGATTTTTACAACATAAAGAATCCTGGTGCTCTGAATACTCAGTAGCACATCAAATGTGTATCAATCCACAGCTGAAAATAGTGCCCAGCAAATGTATTGTTTACTCCTGTTGAGTATCATTTGTATAAAACTACAGTGCCCAGGTGATTTAAAGCATCTACTAGGAGTTTAAACTGGTTACGAAACAATCTTGATTAAAATCTGACACCTCGATATGACCTACATCAGCAAACAAGACTATCAGCAAGAGGATCGGCCTTTTCTATACTGTAATTCTTTATGCTCGTCCCTGTGTCTGACTCCTAGTGAATCAGATGAAATGATGTAGGACACACAGAACAGAAGAGTCTATGTTTACATTTTCCCAGGCAAAGTTTCACAGTGAGTAGTACAGTAGCTGGTCAAAGGAAAGTAGGAGAAAGAAATGTATTTTTGTCATTATATTTTGTGGTTATGGCTGACACTGAGGCGGGTTCAACAACAACAACAACAAAAAAAGCAGCTAAAGGGGACAATGATGGAGCACAGGGAAACCTTGGTTGGTCATTCAACAGATGAAGAGAACTGTTGGATTTAAAAGGAATCAAAACTGATCCTGAGTTGGCCCTCTTCCTGGACAGATATGTAATATGTTTGTTATATTTATGAAAAACAAAACAAACATTGCATTGAGATGCAGTTTTACATTGATATATACATTTACAAGAGAGCCTGGTTCTTTTAGAGTC
>JAPZEB010000023.1:13284127-13296947 GCA_029783705.1 Chaetodon striatus | reverse complement strand
GTAGGCACCAATCCGAAAACACAATGTTTATTGTATATGTATGACTAGAAATTTAATACACTGCAGATGTGCATCTCAAATCAATCCTTGGTACCCAGCTATCAGATGATGTACACCACTTCTATGTGGCTTATACTGTTGACCTGCTTTCTCCCCTGTCCCCCCTAAAGAGTCCCCAAAAATGGGTCTATGGTAGGGAAGGTTGGGGTGGAAGAGATTAAAATGCTACATATAAAAGTAAACCTTAAAATAATGCACTTCTGCTGTGTAACTGCACTGACCAGCCTCTGGACTCTTGTTGAGCTTGTTCATGAAGGTGAGTGGGTGCTGGACAATATCCAGGATGGCCAGCATAGTGCGCGTAAGACGCAACAGCTCACTAAAGCTATAGAAACCAAAGTAAACCAGGTTTCGAGCCAAATTCACCACCTGGAAGAGAGAAGCAAAGCTTAATGATAAAAATATCCACAGTGGCACATACAAACACAAACATGAAGCAATATTTGAGACTGAAATAGATTACTGTGAGTGAGAAAATAAATGTGGAGGGTACTCTGAACAGTTTATTTTACCTCTAGCGTGAGTTCATTCTTGTCTTTATCTCCAAATGGAAAAGGCTGGCTGACCACATCTTTGAGGTATTCTTCCACAAAATCCATGGTGGGTGCAAACTTCCTCTTCATCTCATCTCTGGACGTGTCAGTGGACTCATACTCAAACCTGCAGAGAAGCACAATCACAAAACTCAGATCATTAACCGCACCAGTGTATCCAACCACATCACCTCCATTCTCATCCAACTACACTGGCTTCCTGTTCAGTACCAAATTGACTACAAGAACCTTCTGCTAACCCTCAAAGCCCTCCACAAGCTAGACCCCACTTACCTCTCTGACCCTCTCCTGGAGTACACACCCTCCCACTCCCTGCCCTCTTCCTCTGCTGCTGTCTTGACCATTCCCATCTCACACCTCAGCACCATGGTTGCCAGGGCTTTCAGCTGCCCCTACGCTCTGGAACGCCTAAGCCCCACACATTTGACAGTCCGACAGCATACCATCCTTCAAATACCTTCTCCAAACCCACCTATTCAACCTGGCTTATGCACTTTTACAGTGACTGTAACCTCTGCTACCCCCCCCTTTTTTCAACAGTCTTACTGATTTTATCACAGCAACATTATGCGTGTACCCAATTCTGTATGTTATGCTCTGTAAGGTGACCTTGGGTGTTTCAAGGGGCACCTTTACAATAAAATGTGTTATCATTATTATTACTACAATCTGCATGTAGTGACTCACTAAATACACCTGTATATAACACACATAATCACACAGATAGACGCTCACTCATGGATGGTGATCTTGGAGGGGATCTCGGTCCAGAGGCGGGCGTAGCGCACAGGCACCACGGCCTCCTGTGGGTCACGGTCCACATGCATATGCAGCATGAGTCGGCAGAAAGAGGCTCTGAGGTTGTAGGGCAGGCAGTCGTCAAACATGCAGCGCAGGATCAGATCCACAGGGAGCTGACAGGTGATCTGGTTGATGGCTAGGTACTGGCGGTCCAGACACATTTTAGCAAAGAGGTTCAACTGGTACCTACAGAGGAGGCCAGAGACATGTTTTTATTTTTCAGTCTGGACATGGAAAGAAAATGTGGAAAAATATAAACTCCTGCTTGCTTGGTTCAGCTATTTTTGTGTGACTGGGGTGAGAAGGTGTAGCACATTGGGGAGCTAAAAGCAACAGTGCCACCGTCACCTGTAATAGGTGATAATGTCCACATCCATCTTGTGGTTGCCCTTAGCATCCTGGGCCAGATGGCGAATGGATTTGCCGTGAGGCTCCTTGTGGCTGTCGATCCAGTAGAGCCAAACCTCCTCCTCCTCCACCTCCTCCTGCATCAGCGAGGACTCCAGGGTGGTCTCGGTGTTAGGGATTAGTCTTGGGGGGGGTGAAGGGAGGGTGAGGGAGAGAGTGCGACATAAAGCAGTTACTAGAAAAATTGCACACATTACACTCTGACGTAGAGCTGCTGAAAATATCTATTTCACAAGAGGCACGCTGGAGGAGGCAGTACATGCTTTGGAGCGTACTGAATGTGCGTGTTTGTACATGTTTAAAAATGAACGACTGAAATACGACAGGATCAACTTGGGTGTTTTAAATATAGATAGCACAGGGTGTGACTCACTTGGTCTGGATGAGGATATCTGCGTTGGAGGGGTTCAGCATAAATTTACAGATAAGCTCCTGTGTGACGGGGATGGCAGTCTTGTTGGACACGCAGAGATCAGACAGATAATCCAAGAATCTGCAGACATGAATCACCATGTTTAACAATTGTTTTGCACACGTGTTTTCAGCAAAGGAACACATGAGCCGATTGAACACAAGGAAGTTTGTGTTGGTACCTGACTGTGCGTGACATCTTTGTCCGTCCCTCCTTTCCCGTGCAAACATTTTTTTTCTTATTAGTTATGCTTTATATGACAGATGACTCCTGCGTATATACTCGATTGTATTTTATCATGTCAAGCACACAATAACAGCAACACTTTTTAATATACCACTCCAATACAAACCACAAAATATGGCTCAGCTTTCAGGCTTTAGCAAAAATGTAGCTCATCATGGGAGACTGGCCAATCAGAGGTTGTTTTAGAGAGCGGGCGTTCCTATTGGCTATTCTACAAATGCAGTTGTGCATGCACATCCCTTCGGTCAAAGCCTGATTTAATGGTGGAGAATCCTGCATTGGAGACACCTGCCAATACACAACACTGATAAGCAGCCCAAAAAAAAGGAAGACAGACAGCAAAAAGAGCGTCTAAAAGAGAGTCTGACAGTAAAGGAAATAAAACATGTCAATATCGGCGAGGCATTTCAGAGATGTGGAGAAAATGTTGCAAGTAGTTAAGCCTTCTTTTAACTGGAGCCAAAGGTTCACGGCTGCAGCTTCAAGTTCATATTCGTGTAGCTAGAGTCTTGATTCGCAGTGTATCCTCCACCTCAATCCCACAACGTCTCACCGGGAGGAGAGCAGGCAGCAGCTACACAAACGGACCCTGAGTCAGTGGCCGCAGCAGCCCAAATCCAGCAAGCGTAAACCCGAGCTCCAGGGACACGGACAACTCTAACTCCCGCCAGAGCAGCAAACTTTCTCCTGCCATTACATAGATTAGACCTGACGCTATCGCTGGCCACCTGCAAACTGTGACAACCAGCTCTAGGGCTGCTACAGCTGCCGACCAAAGGTAAGTCTCCTGAACTGCCCCCTGCTCTCCTCCTAGGTAAGCAGTCCACAGCGACGGGGACAAGATGCAGGGGCCTTGGAGTGGCTAACTAGCTAATTCTTGTGTCATTTTTGGTCTGATTAACAGAGAGAGAGAGTGAGAGGGGAAAGGAGGGGATGGTTGAATTGGGCAACTCTACAATAAAAAAAGATTTAATAAATCAATGTATGAAGTATGTGTATACTATGTACTATACACTATACATACTATAGTATGTGTTTGGAGGAGCATAGGACAGGGAGGGAGGAGCTGCTGAAGGAGAGTGTATTTTCAAATTCTGACAGTTTTTTTCCTCCTTTTTCAGATTTCTGCCTACACCTGCTTTACATAAGCAAGATTCACATATTGTCTTGAATTATTCTGCATTATACTACATAGTGTGCAGTGCTTGTCTTACAAAATTAGCCATTTGCAAAAGAAATGTTATGTCTGCCCACTAATTTTCCTGCACAGTGTCAGATTTTTCCTGTATTTTCTATTATTAAATTGCTCCCATGGGTTATCTACTCTTGCGGAGGTGTACGTGTCTGACCTGGGCTCTCTGTTGCGCCTCAGCAGGCTGACGAAGGTCTCAATCTCTTTGGTCGTGATGTGTTTTTCCAGCAGCTTGCGGTTGTTGTGCAGCAGCGCAGTGATTGTATCCTCGGCCAGGATCTCATACCCAATCTGAGACTGCATGATTGAGAACTTTTTGGCAATATACTCCTACGTGGCACAAGAGACATGTGGTTATAAACACTTTTGACATATAAGTAGTGGTGAAGTGAAGTTGAGAGAAATAGTCTGAGTCACACAGAGAGCAAAATGTGCCAAATAATTGCATCTAGGGTGTCCATTTCACCTTCAGCCAGGGGGAACTTGAACTTGATGAACAAGATAACTTTTTAAAAAAACACTTCGTGATTCACATTCATGAAGTTACCCACAGTTCCACCTGAGAGCTGCCTGTCACATCCACAGCCTTTTAGCCACTAAGCAGCTCAACATTTGTGATCAGTCAAGGGCTGCAAGTGATGACTGTTTTCACCAAGGGATTTGGTTCTATCAATTAATCCATGACTTGATTTTTTATTTCAACTAACTTATGAATAATTTAGCTCGTAACATGTCACATAAGAACACTGAAAACATACCAAAGCCCAAGTAAAGTTATGGAATATCTTAGTTTGCTTAATGACTACAAAAAAACCTAAAATATTGAATTTGTGACACAATGAAATTAAGAAAAGATCACATTTTTATAAGGTATAACTGGAAAATGTTTGTCATTTTTACTGCATAGAACTAGTTAAAGCGAGTATATGTAATTTTTGCTCACTATGGCAACAAGTGGTAATTATTGCATAGTTAAATGTCCCCATACATTTTAAATTTTCATAGTTAGTGTGGGCCTTTTCTCTCAGCTGTCAATTTGACTTGTTGTAGAAGCAAATCACAGGTGATACTAATGACATCAATGATGGCTCTGTTCTACTCAAGAGTCCCACTAATGCTGCGTTCATAAGGAATCAGGCAGATGTTGGACAACAGATGGAAAACACCTTCTCAACGGCACAGGAAAAACAAACAGGCCAACAGAATGGCAGGGCGGTACAACAAAAATGTGTGACGATATGTTGTGATGGTGATGTTGTATAGTTTACAAAGAAGAGAATGAAATTTATTTAAAAAGTTATTTTGGGCTTTTAATTTTATATAATTTCTTTTAGAAATGTCCAGATCAATTGTGTTTTTGCATCCTGTGAAGGAGCTATGTATATGTCAAATACACTGTGGCCGACCTTACCACACCACAGACTGCTGCTGCTGCGGGAGTGTGAGTTCAGCATCGGAAAAGTGGTGAGAGTTCGCCTGGTCGCACACACACAGTGACAGGGCTAACTGTCACTAACATTCCACTAACGGTTATTAAAATTCATTCATTCATTCATTCATTATCTGTAAGTTAATCCTGTTAGAGATATTGACATTAGGCAAGAAGTGGGGTACACCCTTAACAGGTCACCAGACTACCACAGGGACTGACACATATCACATTCACACCGCCAGACAATTTAGAGTCACCAATTAAACTAACCTGCATCTCTTTGGATTGTGGGAGGAAGCTGGAGTACCCAGAGAAAACCCACACTAACATAGACTGGCTCCCCCACCTGCGGGTTCGAACCAGGAACCATCTTGCTGTGAGGTAACAATGCTAACCACTGCACTACTGTGCCACCTGGTCATTATTATAATAGTCGAGCCATTGTATTGTTGGTGTGAGTCTGCTGGGACTGTTCAACAGCTCAGTGTTAGATGTTAGCTGCTGCTGCTGCTGTGTTAGCTTATGCTGTTCACCAGGAAGCAGCTCTAGAAATGGCACCAAAGATTGTTTGCTGATCCAGCAGAGAGTTGGAACAGTCTGGAATCAGACCACTGGTGCAAAGATCGAATGCAGGTATTATTTGAGTGGAGACGTTTCAGTACTTCTTGTTACAGCGTTATTTCTGTCTATACCTTAAATGTATCGAGTAAAGATAAAATAGATAAAACCACACAAATACTTAACTGTGCTAAAATTCAGAACAACAGTTGAAAAAGTAGAGAAAAGTCCTGAGTCACTCAGTGGAATCAGTTTTGCTGGAGCATCTAGCTAAAGGTATCTTACGTAGCACTAGCTGCTGGTTGTACCCGACCAATTAAGACTGTACCAGCATAAGTCTTGAGTGTATTGAGCCGAGAGTGGGTGCAATTTATTCCTTTTAAATTAAACTTTTTAATTCATGAGAAAAAAATGTGCTTTTACACGATTATATGAGCTCACACAAGTTGTCATGATTTGTTTTCTGTTTAACCAATAATAGATCCAAAAACTGTCTGAGCAGTACTTAAGTGTCTTGATTAAGGACATCATTACAGCAGCTGTGCTCCCTGCTAAGATTTTTCCAGACAGTCTGGCAGAATCTAAACTGATAAGCCCGGTCAAAAGCCATCTATCTATGCTGACACTTTCCCACATCCCTGTGATACGAATGAGCATGTTAATGGGCCTGATAACAAACTGAATGAATTCTGAACAATAGACTTGGAGGAGGAGGCGGAAAAACATGCCTGGTTCTTGCGATAGTCCTGTTGGGAGTGGCGTAGCACCCTGTAGCAGAGTCTCAGCATGTACTTGAAATGAGCATAGCGCTGGTCTCCTAAATCCTCCAACTTTAGCATTGGACCGTCGCCCTGATCTGTGAACGGGGCCTTTAGGATGCCAAAGATCTGGAGGAACAGAGACCAACATTTACTGATGAAGAACCAACTGAGCATTTACAGACTATAGTGGGAAAACACTTCTTAAAATCAATCTGTGGTTATTTTAGTGTGTGCGTGTGTGTGCGTGTTCTCATGCTGACCTGAGCGAGGATGTTTTGTTCCCTCATGAGTTTCTGCCTCTCTCGGTTGGGTGTGGAGGTGACCACAGACAGAACATCCTGGCCATTGTTTGGTACCACGCACACAAAGAAAACCAGGTCCTCCAGGAGCTTAGTCACAAACCTGGATTATATATGAAGGCAGAAAATAACATGTGAGATAAAACAGCATATGCACACCAGCTTGTGTCCCCTGTGTTGTTATGCTCATGCATATGTACCTCCTCTCATTCTGAGCGATGTTGCCGTACTGAAGCTTCCTCACGGTTGACTCCAGGACCTTGCTGGTATCGTTAGCAAAGTCCAAGTCTCTGACCTCCGACAGGGGAACAGATACGATGGCAAAAGCCTCTTTGTCCTCTTTAGTGGGACAGGTGCCAATCTATTGTGATAGACAAAAAAAAATTCAAATAATGCATTCATGTTTGTTTTACTTGTGTTTATGTGTGGGTGTGTAGGTGTGTGTGTAGACCTTAAGCATAACTGGGCGCTCCTCCTCTGCATCGATGGGGACGTTGGTGCTCGTCACCCAGGTGTTGGTGCACAGATGCCGAAGTCTCACATAGGAGTTTCTGAGGAGGGATGAGACAAGTCATTTAGGCCACATATGATCTTAGCTGATTACATTCTTGCTGCTGTGTTGGACTGAAAAGTATCCATTGACAAGTCAATTAGCTGCTAGCGTGGCTAAATGGATGGCGATGTCGGCCTGTTGTTTGGTCCAGAACTTTGATACAGATGCAAATATCTATTGGATGGACTGCAATTAAATGTGTACAGACATGCATGGTCCTCAGAGGATAAACCCCACTGACTTTAGCGATTCTCTGACTTTTCCTCGAGCACCACCATAAAGTTAACTTTGAGTTTTTGAGCTTGACAACTATGTGATGGATTGCCATATCATTTGGTACAGACACTCATGTCCCCCTTCAGATTAAGTGTAATAACATTAGTTATCCCCTGATGATTCATCTACTGTCGTCGTCAGGTCAAAGTTCTAATCTGTCCTAAACTTAAGTTCTGATTCCCATCAGGCTCAGCTGTGCTTTGTTTTTTGTGTGATTTAGCGAATGTTAGCATGCTAACACGCTAAACTAGTAAAGTGCTGCATTGATGACCAACATGGCTGACACGGAAGTTAGCATCGCCATGGTTCCTCGTCACAAAGTCAACGGGATTTTTCCACTGAATTTTGGATTACTGGAGAAAATAAGCTCTGTGACAAACAAAAGTTCATGATACATGTTTTGTTCAGTATGATAATCATCACAAATGAACACCACTTTTATGATTTTTGAAGCATAATTCAATAGCCAGAAGAAAATAAGCTATACTACGGTCGCACACTACGGTCGCTTAACTCAACATAACGACCACAACAAGCACGTAAAGACGTGTTTGGCGTGGTGACATTCTGTAGTTTTATTTATCTACTTGTTATCAACCACCTTTTTAAAGCCGCCTGAAAGCCTCAAAATTACTGAGTATCTCCTGAGTATTTACTCAGCTTTACTTTAGCTTGTGTTAACCACACACCGTTTTTCAGATACCTAACCGACAACCCACTGATTTCAAGACAAGCAAACCTGAAGTGTTAAAATACTAACTCATTTCTAGGTTTTGGGAGTAATTCTTGCATCACTCTGTATGCAAAAGGTAAACATTATACCTGCTAAACATCAGCATGTTAGCGTGGACATGTCAACATGCTAACATTAGCATTTAGCTCTGCTGGGTCTAAGTTCAGCCTCACAGGGCAGCTAGCATGGCTGTAGAGTCTTAGTCTTGTTATGAAATATGTGTACAATAAAAGTATATTATGCCAACTGAATGAGATACTTCCATTAACTTCTATTTAAGTTCCACTCATCTGGGAAATTATCAAGCAACAAGTGTCACTTCATTTCAAATTGTTCTCATACCAACAACTAAATGATACTTACTTGACAAAAAAATCATAAAAGCAGATGGTTTGGAGTCAAATTAAGTGATAGTATTTCACCCTAATGGCAGATTTTCTGACAATAACGGCTGTGCTCTGTGCTGTGAACTCTGGTGCAAAATGCCCCCTGTGGATAACACTGAAGCAGATGTAACTTGTTGTTGTTGCTGTTGCCCCCCTGTGAGTGACTGACCTGGGCACGAGACAGTCGGCCCGCTGCAGAGTGGTGGCGTCCAGCTCAAACAGAGAGGCAATGTCATTCCCATGGGGAACAGAAACCAGCGTGAAAGCAATCTTCTCTGCTGCTTGATGCTTCCTCTTGGAGAACACAGTATCTGTCTCATTCTGCAGCACACAAGCACGAGGAAACACACAAACACGAACACAGAGAGGAAGTAGAAATTAACGTCTGCAGTGTAAAAGCTTATATAGCACAGTTAGATCGCCTATCAATACTCAGACAGTGTATTTTATCTTGTCCAGACAATCTTTAAACAGTATATCCTTTAGTCCAAATTAAGGCTGCGGGAAGAATCATACTGCGAACATTTTTTAAAGACACTGTGATATGAGTTGTGATTTTAGGAATATAAAAATAATAATATGATTTATGCCAAGGTCTGTACCAAACAAGCATGTTCCCTTATGTCTGGAATATATTTTGTTGGCAGGGGCATCTCTGCAAGCACCACAGTGCTTCATTTTTAATGGTATGCTGTGACACATTTTACCTTTATCAAAAAATTGCAGCTCTAGCGATTTGGATATTGCATTTGGCCACACTGCAATATCGATGATATTTCGATTATTGTGTGGCCCAAGTCTATATTCAAGTCTGAGAAAGAAAGGTGCATGCAGAGCTTTGTCGCACAGCTGTGTTTAAATTGTTGCAAGTCAATGAATCTCACTTTGAACTGAAATATTTTGGTTATTGAGTAATAATATTAATTTCATTTCATGAAATGCTTGTAATTTCAAGTGCCCATTAGAAGTTTTCAGGGCCTGAACTGATGCATCAAACTGCCTATATTGTTTATTGACCATCAAAAAACTCAAAATGTTGGTACATTAGTCAATTAATCGATTAGTCAATCAACAGAAAATGAACCTGCAATGCTGTTGATAAATCATTAAAGCCATTTTACAAGCAAAAATGTCAAATATCTAATGATTTCAGCTTCTCAAATGTGCTGATTTGCTGCTTTTCTTTTCAATATCTTTAATTTTTGAACTATTGGTTGGATAAAAAAGTAATATAATGACATTGGGCAATAGGAAATGACATTATTTCTGACTTTTTCTGATATTTTATAGACAAAGTGATTGATCGATAAATCAGGAAAATAATCTGCAGACATATAGATCATGATAGAAATTTAGAAAAATTCCGTCTCTATTAAAAAGATCGAGAAAAAAGCCAAATACTAACACTTGTTTTAGCTGCAACAACCAAATATTTGCCTTATGCCGCGACATCAAACATGATAACTCCATGGGATACTGAAGTATTACAATAACCCACTCAGTTATTTCTATGTCCACAGACTGATAAATAGTTAAGTGCTGACAGCAGTGCACGCAGCAGGACAACACCTCCTCTGACCTTCACGTCCGGCAGCACCGGGCCACAATTTTAAACTGCACTCACACACTTTCTATTTCACATTAATGATATATATATGTTGCTATATTTAAAAAAAAATCATTTCAATTCATTGTATTATAATGTTGAGTATTAGGAGGTCTACGTGAGGCTGATCTCAGACATGTTTTGTGTCAAGCTGCCATATCTCTCCACACACACTCACATAAATACTGATAAGCGAGCCAAACTGTTGATAAAATCTATAATTAAGGGCGGACGGATGTGAGCCAAACTATACTGTCACAGCTTCTTACACTAATGAGGTATCAAATTACACAGAGATGTAGCCATAGAGCCATGACTTCTCTGTGTGGTGTGTTAGACACTGCGGTACGTAGGCTGGTACAGTCTGCGCTGTGCAGATGCAGCACATAATGGCGAGGGTTAATTTCTCCCACTGTTCTCTGCATGTCAATGGGAAGCTCCCCAGAGCTGCTTCCACGCCTCAGCTTCTCTATCCTCCCACTCCTCTCCCCTCCTCCTTCTCCCACCCACCCCCCCTCCCTCTGCTGGTGACTCACCCCACCAGCTTAGCACAGGCGAGTGGAGCAGAGCAGACAGCACGTCTGCCTCCCCTCCATCCCCTCTCGCAGGGCACCCCCACACCCAGACGTTATGTAAGGAGCCCCCTGTGTGTCTGCAATTCAGCATGTGCATGAGAAAGTGTGTAAGGCTGAGAGAGTTTGTGTGCGTGTTCCTTGCTCTGCCAGAATACAAATGTGCAAGGTAGCTGAGAGCTGAAAGAAATGTCTAGATATAGATTCAGACTTTGTGTGTGAGTGTAAGAGAACCGGTGGTATTGCATAACCAAAGGATAAGGAGACAGAGAAGGGCCTAAAGTTGGACAGACAAGATATAACTGCTGAGATAATCGCTGTTACCGTTAAAACAGTGAGTGCAATTACATAGACATGAATAATTCATGAGGCTTACGTTATGATCACTTTCGGAATACGGTGTTTGCACGAGCACAGAGAAATCAGGTAATTCATTTCCCCCGTTTCTTTGGAGTGCTCCAGCTGGCATATTCGGGTTTCTCATAAACGGGATATAGTGTTTACATACCCAAACGCATAACCAGCATACTCTAAAAGCCAATCAAAACCTGTTAGTCACGTCCACGTAAGGGCACTGATAATTATCGCCCTCATGTTCACCAACTACACTCTCTGTTTTAGCCAGTCTGACTGGCTGGAAAAATATCAACTTGGTGAAATCTCTTAGTAGTAGCCAGTCTGAAGTCAGAGCTGTGTGTGACTTTGCAGCTAAATGTGCCTGTTTGACTGGCTCACCTCTCCTTTGGGCTCCACCGTGTTGTCTTTGAATTCAGGGTTCACCTGCAGAGAAACCGACAGTCAGTCACCTAAAATTTTAAAGAACACCCTGATAATAATCCTGTCAATATCATCCCCATCACCCTAAAATTCATACTGTTCAACAGCAGATAGTGGTGATAGAGGCCATATCAATGGGAATACTGCCACCTACAGCACATCACCTAAAATCCCCTTCGACTGTGCTTATTGAGAAACTGCAAAGTAGATGCTGTCAGTGTGAAAAAAAGTGATGCAGCCAAAATTGTTGTTAGTGCAAGATACTTTCCAAAAGTACAGAGGAATTAAACACAATGACAAGCAGCTATAAAATTAAATGGACGCATTACAAAGGCTTAAAGGTCAGTTTAATTAAAATCATAAAGTCCGCACAGCAATGAAAGTGATGGAGGTACGAGGAATATTTAATCACACAATCCAAATACTGGAGAGAGTTTGTTTAGAAAGTGAATATGAGATATTTTCTATCCCTGAATAAATACCATCAGCGAGAACTGACTTGAGAGGATTTGTAGAACTAACAGCAACCTCAAACCTTTTGCCTCTGCCCAGTTTTAAAGCCCTTTTGGGACGAGGTTAAGAGAACAATACAATTCATGTTTGATTTAAAAGAACGCTTACAGATAGAAAACAAACTTGGAATTGAATTATGTGGACAGATACATCCGAATAAAGTGTATCTTTTTAACATGCTGTGTGTGGGAGCCATGAAGCAGGTGTCAAGGACATCCTTACTAAATTCATGGTTAACAACAATGGAACAGACTCTTGAAATGGAGAAATTAACTTTTACAGTCAGAGACCAGTTTGAGAAATGGAACAAATTATATCCCAACAGCAGAATACACAAAATGAGATTCTGTTTTGGACAGGTATGATTCCACACCAATTACGGTGAAGTACGTACTGCTCCCAGCAGGTTGACGCTATAGAGTTCCAATTAAATACAGGAGGAGATACATGAATATGTATAAAAACTCTGTCAACCTATCAGCGAACCTTCTAAGCTCTGAACAAGAGGGAGGTGTAAAATGAGCTGCATGTATTCATTCATTCATTCATTTTCCGTAACCACTTATCCTGTTAGGGTCGCGGGGGGATGGGGGGGGGCTGGAGCTTATCCAAGCTGACATCAGGCGAGAGGCAGGGTACACCCTGGACAGGTTGCCAGACTATTGCAGGGCTGACACATAG
>JAPZEB010000023.1:13271158-13284027 GCA_029783705.1 Chaetodon striatus | reverse complement strand
TCTGCATAGCTCTTTTCTGTGCAAATGAGCCCCAATGCAAAAACAATTCACAAAAAAGCAGCGCTAATTGCCAAACACAGTTACAGTGAAATTATTAGCGTCTTCAGAGAGTTGGTGGTAACTGAAGCGCAGAATAGGATATTACATTCCAATTATGGTTTTCCTCTGTCACATTTAAATTCCTTGCCTGAAATTTTGAGGATTGCCTCTGCACCTCATTGTCGGCGTGTCACTATGCCAGAAATTTTGTAGTCCATATCACAAGGGAAATTCCACGATTCTCAATACCTAATCGGATACCATGGTGGAAAACAAACAAACATACATAAAACCCTAAATCCCATCTACTTAAATGTGCCAATGTATTGTTAATCTCTGATGATCAGACAGGAAAGCAAACTACTAGTCTGTGAGTTTGGGAAATTTTGTTGGGGAGGAAATATATATAAATTTATAGCCTACATCCATCCGTCCATTTTCTAACCGCTTATCCTCTTGAGGGTCGCGGGGGGGCTGGAGCCTATCCTAGCTGACACTGGGTGAGAGGCGGGGTACACCCTGGACAGGTTGCCAGACTATTGCAGGGCTGACACATAGAGACAGACAACCATTCACACTCACATTCACACAGGCAATCTAAGGTCACCAGAACCTGGAGAAAACCCACGCTGACAACATGTAAACATGTAAACACCACACAGAAGGGCTCTCCACCCTGGGTTTAAATAAGGAACCTTCTTGCTGTGAGCCGACAATGCTAACCACTTATCTGTGCTATGCACTTTACATCTGTGTGTGTACTATGTGTGTATTTTTATGTGGCAGCCTTTACGTCCAAGACGGATTTCATTAGGGATAAATAAAGTGATCTTGAATCTCGAGCGACAAAGTTTTAGAAGGGAAACTCACCTCAGCTGCGAGGTAATTCCCAGTCGCCAGGTGTTTGAAGCGGAAGAGACTGTTCCACTGGCCGGCTCCGCCTCTACAGGGGTCGTAGTGCACAACCTGGCAGAGAAACACAAAATAAGTAGCATCAGTTTCTGTCCACCATTTAGGATGTTTTCTGTCTCCTGCAAGTACAGTGTTTTAATGTCAGTCTGTTCTTGCCTCCAGCTGGTCTGATACAGTGCAGAGGGATTTTTGTAACATTGTTCACAGTGCTCAGTTTATGTGTGTATGGATATTACTGTACAACGCTGCTCGTTTATTGTCTGGTTTTGTTTAGCAGACAGGACTGCTCCTCGTGGGATAGCACTGATACAAAAGCAGCCAGAGGATGACTTATTCTATTTGGAGTGGTTATTGAAAGTGAGAATATTTCACAAGCCAAATGAGCTGCAGTTTAGCCTATCACTGCAGAGTCAGAGTGAGTCACAATGACAGTCACCCTATGTGCCAAGTGCAACAGGAATTTGTGTTTGTCATACTGGCGCAACAACATGTCAACAACTGATATGGTAACATAAGTACTTCTGGCACAAAAGGCAGAGGGACAACAGGAACTTCAACTTAGTGCAAGCTGATAAAGAGGAACATACAGTACAATAGACAGTGGATTACAAAGAACTAAAGGTTAAAGTGGCAGACAGGCAGACAGTATGTGTCACCGAAGGGGAAATTATGGTCTACACGTTGGAGATAATGGGCCTTAATTATGACAAAACTGTAAATTGAAGTGCCTAAAAACACAATTTGTTGATTTATGTTTATTTAAACAGAGCTGCGCTAAGTTTATGATTCAACTCACTTTAACAGAGTCTTTTATTCTGTTGATGTATGGCTGGTTGTTATTAAAGGGGCAACACATATTTTTCAATTTCACTATGTTCATAAATTGCACTCACCAGAACATGATAAATGAACACGACTTCTCTCTAAAAACAACGACTCTATTAAATTAGCATCAATGATGTGTTTAAAATTAAAGCGACATGTCGTTAATTCCTGTTTGTGTTTCACCTCGATCTCCCAGAGAGCCTTGGAGCTGGTGGCGGAGGTGGCAGACTGTCGCAGTGTGGTTCTGAGAAAGACGTGCTGCTGTTTTTTGTACTCGTCACAGGTCAGAAACTTCTCCTGCTCGGCATGGAACAGCCTCACCACGTCTCCCTGACAGAGGACACAAACAAAACATGAGACTGCTGCAGGATAGCTGCATGCTGTTTGCTCTGGGGTCATGCAAACTACATGCAGTTGTGCTAAAGAGATACACTGAGGATACAAGATCTAAAATCGAATGAATGATCTTGTGTGACAGAGTCATTCAACACACAGTGGCTAATCTCAGAAAAAGAAAAACAACGGCTTGAAGACTAACAGACCTTGGCCTCGGACAACCTGAACTTGTCATTTCTGCTAGTTTCACTGATCAATGATCTTTTTTTTTTAGATTTTATGTACATGTAAATAATCAATAATTTTAATCAACTCAATAGTTCCTTTACAGCCTTGGTCTTCAGCATGGAGGCTGCCAAATACTTGATCTTTTTTTAAATTACAATGTGTCTGAAAATCCACATTAACATAAATCCAACATATTATTAGTGAAGATACATCGTCCTATTCAGAAAACCTATTTAATTTGCAGTACACAACATTAATGACTAACTGTTACCCATGAATCCTTATGCAATTATGTGAGCTAGCTAACACTAAATCACTGTGTGGCACCTCTTTATTCCACATACTGGCCAATTAGCTGTAATATTACGTCAAGTATAAGGACATTGTTGTGAGCCACGAATTGTTTTGTAACTTTTTGAGCAGGAGACTGTGACACACGGTCCACCTCAGAAACGACCAGCAGAAGAACAGAGGGTGAGGCTAACACACCTAATTATGCTACAAGTGCCGCTGACTTGGCAGAAACAGGCAAGCACGGACAAGAGAAGACCTGAAAATATTTAGAGAATTACCTAAAGTACTACTCAGTTTTATACAATATATGTAGTTGGGGTTCCCTGGCCTGAAAAAGGTTGAAGACCCCTGCTTTACAGTTTATGCTAGAATAATAACACTTTTGTGTTTTATCTACAGAAAAATAAAATAAAAAAAGAGATGATGATGACGATGGCCAACAGATTACTTTGTAAGTGTGTAAGTAAATAAGTTTACCGTGTGTGTCTTTTAAAGAAGAGGAAATAAAAAGAAACAGACCTAAAAGTGATTACACAACATACCCCCTTCAGCACGTCTTCCCTGTAGTCGCTAAACTTCATGAACAAGGTGACCTTCCAGCTGGTGTTGCAGTTGACAGCATTAACCTGCAGCGTGGAGCAGAGAGTAAGGGGCAGACACGACACCAAATTAAGATTCTTATCATGCACAAGTTACATGTAGTTTTCATGTAGTTTCAACCACGATCAAAGGACTACAACGATACTTTATTTCATTAAAAACTATTAGACAAAGTACAGCTTGAAGACAAGCTACAGGACAGGTATCTGACAACAGCCGCGTGTTTCGGCACTGATAAAAACAATTTGGATGAATTAGTCCCACCTCTTTGCAGCCAGGGTTGTCCAGCAGCTCGATGTTACTGGCGTGAAGAGGCTGCCCTGCGTTCACCGGCATCAGCACCACCTTGTCTCCGACCACCACCTTGAACCCAATTAGAGACAGTCACATCCCAGCACAGGTGGAGACACGGGTTGATAAACTTCCAGAAGTGTTCAAATGGATTAAACAGGAAGTAAGAGCGTGTCCATGCAAGGGGGCTTGTCTAAAGTCTGCAAACATCCCCTTATTTAAGGAAAAGGGTGCCGTGTGCATCAGCAACAAGCTGCTTCACATGAGAGTTGAGCTCTTCACAGCAAACAAGTTTATTCATACCGTGGTGAGTGGACATGAATGCAGCATACAGAGACACGGTGACTGAAAAGTACACTGCCTGTCATTGTATCATCGCTTGCACAATACATGCTCTCTAACCCAATCTAATAGACTGTACACAGTATCTCATGGTAACCAGCCACACACAAGCACACTGTGGCTCCAGTTATATGTGGCTCGTCACAGTTATTCCAATGCTGCGCTGGAATATGTAAAACATTTCAAATACAATGAAGCAGCATCAGTGACAAACAGTAGATTGAAGATAACAACTGGCTGGATGCTTTCAAAGCTCAACCTAAAGGACTAACATGCAATGTAAAGGCTGGTGTATCCATGCTTTTTACATCATACTCTGTGTCTGACCTAGTGATACACAAACACCATGCACAATCAAGAGCAATACCTTTAACCATAGGATGCTAAAGCCAAAGGGGGAAGGACAAAATCAGAAAGGTTACTGGGACACGACGAACAATGAACTGACAGATGACAAAGTCGGACATTTGCTGTACTCGTAACAGAGAGCAATGAACAATACTTTGTGTCTGTAGAAATGTGGAGTGAGACCTACATTATCTCCCTCGCTGCGAAGCTTCCAGAAGGGCTGAATGTAGAACCAGGAGCCCTCGTTCCCGGCCGGGTCCAAAGAAACACGCATGGCATTCTTCTCAAGCAAAGCAGGGAGACGCTTGTTCACCGTCAGGTACTTGTTACTCTTAATGTGCAGGAGCTGAGACAGAAGAGTCGGAGTGTTTAGATACTACAGGTGCAGTGGTGGAGCAAGTATACAGATCCTTAACTAAAAATACTCACACCACACTGTAAAAATAATCCATTATGAGTAACAGTCCTGCATTTAAAATTCTACTTAAGTAAGAGTATGCAAGTGTAGGTGTATAAAAGGTAATTAACGCAGAAAAATACATCTGTGACTGTTAGACCAGTGGTTCCCAACTGGTCCAGACACTGGGGCCAGATTTCTCCTTAGTCATTAGTTCAAGGTCCCACAGTTTAATACATTCAGTGCCATACTTGTGTTTGGCCATGCTCTTGAGCTAGTTTGCTGTCTCTGTCAATGTTTTACTCACTCTACAGCAGGAAATGGCACTTCAAAATAAAAACTCTTTGCCAAAAATTCACTGTACTTAAAAATACAATGTGTTTTTTACAGACATGACATGTTTGTGAGTCACTTGTGGTCCATTGAGAATGGATTGGATTGTTTTTCAGCAGGATCATGGAAAAACTACTGGCCCACTTTTCTTAAAACTCAATGGAAGGGTGTAACATGGGCCAAGTAATAACCCAATAAAGCAGATCCTAATCACAGGGTGGATACACAAATTATTTTTCACTTTTGTTAATACTGCAAGATAAGGTACTCGGCCTTGGTGGAGGTCTCTCCAAATGCCCTTTAAGTTTCAATTATGGATTTATCTCTTAATTATTTTCCTTGATTAATTGATTGCTTGTTTGGTTTGCAAAAATTCAGAAAATTCCCATCACAATTCCGTGGAGCCCAAAGTCATACCTTCTCAATGCATGTTTTATCCAACTAACACTCCAGAGCTATTTATTAATCTAGATTGTTTGGCTGAGAGCTGCCGAGTGTTGGAGATATCGGCCGTTGAGATTTCTGCCTTCTGTCAAATATTACTGAACTTCAACTGCCAACTTTATAACAGTGCAGGAGGAAGCATGCTTCTACTGCTAGCTCACCTAGCACCTCTGAGCTAGCTGACGTTACAGCTCAGCCGAGGAGGACGCCATTAATGTTTACATCTCGCTCTGCACAGTGATACAGCTATCTATGGTAGAAAATAGTTCCTACATGTTCACAAGGTCTGTAGATTATTTTGAGTACCTGGGTCATAATTTCTAGGAAGAGACATTACTGTGGAGTTTTGCTTTCAGCACCACAAGCTAAAAACCATCTGATTCCATATTATCGGAGAGGAGGCAGAAATCTCTACAGTTAAAATCTTCAACACTCGGCAACTCCCACCAAAACAATCTAGACTGATAAATAGCACGACAGGTAAGAGGAAAAATATGTATTTTTATTTTGGCGTGAACAGTCCCTTTAAAGTATAAAAGCTTAATTTTAATCAAAAAGGAAAAAAAGCTGGGACCATTAAATGTTTTAAAATGACTTAAAAAATTATTAAAATAGTTTTCTAACAATCAACTGAATGATTAATCAGTTAAACGACTTATCAACTAATTGTTTCAGCTCTACTTGGATATACTGTCAGATTTAGTCTGTGATAAAGAATCATATTTTTAAAAAATCATTACATGTTTTGTATGCTAAAATAACTAGCTGCTTTTAGTGAATTTAAAAGTAAAATATTAGGAGTAGAAGTTTAAAGTGGCATAAAAAGTAAAGTATGTCAAATTTCTACTCAAGTAGAGTACCAAGTAAGAGAAGATGAACTATCCAGCACGTTTCCTAATTCCATTTCAAAAACCTTGGCTAAATTTGATCAGTGTTTTAAATCAACTCTAATAAACTGCTCATTGAAGAAAGGCCTTTTTACTAAATGATAAATGGAGACTGCCTTGAGCAATTTTTTAACAGCAGTTTAATATGTCGTTGCTTTTATCAATTCGCCCTCAAGACAAGAGTCTATGAATGAGTGAAACCAAATACCACCATTGAGGACTTTTAAAAATTGCCTGAGGTATCGGGGGTTGAGCTACAGTAACACCGCCTTAGTAAACAAGGAAACCAAAACAAAGCTTTTGTCTGAGGACAATCTGACGCCGCAGGTGTTTGCTGAAGAGACGGGCTGTACCTGGATGACATTACTGTATTTCACAACTTCTCCAAGCAGCTTCTTGTTCTCTGACTCGTTCTGCTTCTGCTCCAGTTCCGCCGCATCCTGAGTAATGAGATGGAGATTTACTAAACCTCTGCGATGCAAATAAAACTGGAGATTTAGATGCAGATAGTGAAGCTCTACCTGTAACTTCTTGAACAGGTCCCCCTGTGTGTTGTTGTTCCCTTGTTTTCCTTGTTTGGCCTTCCAGAACTGCTTCTGGGCCGAGTATCTGTTCATGGGACACACCTTGAAGAGGCAATCTGCAGGGGAAGAGAAGCATTCAGGCACACAGGAGTGACTCTCTGTGAGCCTGCTTAAGTGCCACTCCAGGGTCTTTATGTGGTGAAACTGCATTTTTGAGGTTAATGGTTATTTACTCACCAGAGGCCTGTGGAGTCACTAAAACACATACAAGCTTCTCTAAAACCACAATGTTGTGTTAAACAACACTGAGCGCAAAGGGTCTGGTCAACATTGACAGAGAGTGTATGTATGTGTGTGTGTGTTTGTGTGTATGTACACTGGAACTGGTGTGACATGTATATACCCACATACCTCTGAACTTTTTGGGTGGGTTGGCCAGGTCGCCAGCATCGGGCTGGACCACACACCTGTCATCGACAAGCCTGCAGAGCAGAGGACAAAATCAGCATCTTTTTTTTTTTAAACTTTAACCTTAATGCAAATTGGCGAGTAAATCACTCGCCTTGAAAATAAAAATTTACATGCCACACACTGTAGCAAGTGTGATCACAGTCAAATGCAAAGAGGAGTCTCAGACTGCTATTAAAACCCGTCATTTGAATATGCAGTTCAGAACCACGCTGGCTCTACAGCGCATTGGCCACCTGCGGGATGAAAAGCTCAGCTGGCAACACAAGAAAGAGTGACGGCTCTGTTCACCATCACAACCATCTCCTGAGAGCTCTCCCAGTACCTGGACTGATGCTCTGAACATTTCTGGATGGAGCTCATCCAATTTAACATCACTTTGATCTCCACTTCCCAACCCAACAGGGGATCTGCTCAGTCTAGAGGTTTGCATTGAGACAGATGAAGCAGGGTAAAATGACAACCAGGTTTCTGCAGCTTTCACGTGGATGCATGGAAAATGTATCTAATTATATGTAACAAAAGCAGACATCAATGTGGTGTGTAAATTGAAGCTTTGAGAGTGAACATTGTATTGGTCATTAAAGAGCTTCTCTGTAAGTGTTGGTTAGTGGAGCGTGCATCGACTGCAGCGGGCTGCTGCCACCAGAGGAAACCATGTGGTTTCTGCACAGGGTTGATTAGAGGACGTTCGAGGGGTGTCATCCAGTTGATAACTGCCGTGTTTCCCACATCCTTGCTTTTTAGTTGCTAGTTACTGACTATTTCACACACGAGAGTTGTTTCATTGACAGGTTTAGTGATGCACTGCGGGTCAGTGAAATACACACATTTGTCAGTCAGTCAGTTAGACGTATGAAGCTGATGATAATGATCTAGAGTAGCTGACAGACCTGAATTGATGTTGCACAAGAGCATTGAGTTAACACTCTGTGCACATGGTTGGTATTCATTCAAATAGTCTAATTTACCACATCCATGAAAGCATGTATTCATGTGTCACATCAGATCACATCATGCATCAGTGGAACAGGTGAAGATGAGTAATATCTGATGACATGAAGCTTGTCCTGTCATTGGATGGTTTCAAATGAGTAGGTCTTAAGAATATTTAACCCTGGCTTAAGATGGCTTCCTGCAAAAACAACAAGTTAAAGCTACAGTTGGTAACTTTGCGTCATATTTGCTGGAACTGTCTCTATATTCTGAAAATAGCACATGAGACAGATAATCTCTGATAAAAGCCCCTCCTCCTCTTTCTACTGCCTCTGATGGCTTTTGCCAGAATCAACCGCAGTGCACTGAAAACGACCAATCAGAGCCAAGGAGTCTCAAACACAGCTGTCAATTACTGCTGGTGAACTACAGTCAAACTAGGCAGCACTGATCAAATATGAATCAAGATTCTGTTGCTACATTGCCTATTTCTCACCTCAAATGTTTTAAGAAACATTGTTTAGTGTACAGTTTAGCTGTGAAAAGAGAACGTTTGTGACCCAGCAGCCATGTTGGGAAAATGGGGAAAAAACAGTACACTAAAATATGTTTCTGAAAACATTTGAGACAAGGAAAAGTCAGTGCAGTTACAGAATCTTGATTCATATTTGATCAACACTGCCTTATTTGACAGTTTGACCACAGCTCACGGGCAGCAATTGACATGATTGACAGCTGTGTTAGAGACTCTATGGCTCTGATTGGTTGTTTTCATTCACGTGCAATAAGGCCATTAGAAGTGCCACAAGGCAGTAGAGTAGGCAGAGGAATATGATTTCTTACATTTTATCTGTCTCATATAAATCTGTGTGAACATAGTGACAGTTTTAACAAATATTTTATAAAAGTCACCAACTACAGCTTTTAACAAAATTCAATTTCAGCCAAATAGCCAGGACTGAGGGTGAAGGTGCTCATAAAACCTGGAATAGCAGACAGCCCATTATTTAGTGAATTTGGAGGAGTGAAAGCAGGCAAAACAACTGAGATGGAGGAAAGAGCGGGTTCACAAACAGAATACCTAAATCATCAAAGTCACTGGGGGCCTGGAGGGGGTGGGGGCATCTTTCTGTCTTGTGAGTCAAATACAGGTCTGGCTGTAGTCGTTAACTAAACTTTTCTGCACATGAGAAAATGTATTTAACTACATTCTTGAGCTAGACTGGTTGTTCCTGTCAGTACATTTGGTGATATTCCACACAGACTGAATAAGCCACTGATCTGCAGTTTCACCTGCCTTAAAAGTTTTATTTAAGACTTCAGTTAATCCTGGAGTAACTCCAATCCTCCTTCAGGAAATCAGTTTAGTAAACTCAAGATTAGGCTCAATCTGAGAAGGTTAATGTGAGATAATCTGGTGTAAAAGTGCACTTCAGTTGAGAGCTCGGTTTATTTCATGTGTAAAAAAAAAAAAAAGTTCTCTAAGGGCGAGGGTCAAAGTGTTTGGGGAAGTTTTTATGTGTGTTGTTAAGGACACACAGTGTTTGGAGGGTGTTTGCAGTTTTACAGTCATACATGACTGTAAACCAGAGAGATGTCGTAATTTCAAAGTAAGGCCGGGTGATGTGGAGAAAATCAAATATCATCATATTACGGTGATATTGAAGGGTTGACTATTGGTGCCTTTACAAAATATTTACTGTAATGCAGCCTTTAAAACTAGGAAATGACAACACCTATGTTATTATGATGTCCAAAATCCATGACGATGTTTAGAGTTATATCAGGATATCAAATATTGATCTACTGCCCAGCCCTAACTTCAGCCTGCTGGAATATACTCTGTAACACCAGCTGTACTGTATCAAAGACTCTATATCATCCCATTCCCTTAATCCCATTTGCACCAAAGGCCGAGTTGCACAAGCGCATCCATTCATCCCGTCCACTGAGGAGAAACATAATGCAATGCACAATTCCTCCAATTCATACAAAGCTGGCAGCCCTGCTGAAGTGAGCTGAGCCTTTTCCTATTTATGCCACGGCTGTTGATCAGTGTCAATCCACAGGCCGTGTATTATTTCCTCCGACTCCGTATCACAGTTACATCTAAATGAGACACAATAGAGCCCAACAGGAAGCAGAATCAAGTGCTAAATGGCTAAACAGGAAGGCTCGCTGGAGAAGTCCCTCTCGCTCATAAATAAGTAACCCTGAGTCCGCAGAGAGCAGGGCTGTAGTTCAAACAGAGAGGCTTTGACGGTGCCTGACTCTCTCAGCCAGTGTGAGAGTTTGCTCTCTAACTGGGTTAAACATGAACCACTGATACCAGGCTGGACACAGAGTAGCTAATTTTAGCTGCTTTGCTTGTGTTGAGCAGATTGAGACAACAACGCAGAAAAAATACCGCATGAAATGCAGAGCAGCAGGTTTGATAAGTTTGTTCTGTTGAGGCTTTTCTGAAGAAAAGAGTAAAGGCAGCAGCAGAATGACTCATCGTTAAGAAAAGTAAAAGATTTAACAACCAATGCATGTGATTGCATGTTTCAACATGCTGATAGAGCTGCACAGTAATTTAATTGAGTCACACACTTCCTCGGTATATGTATCCTGTCATTATTTCACTTGCTGTGGAACATATAAATCAATAGGAAAACAATTATGCACAAAAACACTTATATAACCCCAATATATGTAACTCAAATAAGAGGATTAACATGGATCTTTACGATGAACAGTTCTGATAATTAAAAATGTAACAAGGCAAAAAATCAGAGAAGTCAAGGTCGCTAATGGATCAGGATCAGGGAGTGTTTGCAATGTAAGGTGTGTGAGGATTTAATGTTATCCAAAGCAAACAAGGGCATGAGCAGCCTTGTGTAGCCGAGGTTACATTGTGCTCACAGGGGCTGTGGCTCAGGGAGGTTCCTGCAGGGTCTGTCGCTCTTTCTCTCCGGGCCTTGGCGAGCTCTGGCACAGCACAGCCTGCCTTTGATAAAATGCTCAGTGCTCCTGTCAAACTACATGAGTTATTGAATCGCTGATAAGAGTTTCACTGCTTTGCTTCACAACAACAAGAGCTGTGAACAATCGCCGCTGTGCACTTTTGCTTTTTGAAATTTACAGCCTCTGTGTGTGCTGCTGCCGCGGCTGCTTGCATTTCCATTGGCACAGGCTTTTACATTTAGGGAAGCTTTGCAGCAAAAGAAATCAGGTTGGTTGTGTGCTCTCCTGCAGATAGTGAGGCAGGGAACACAAACAGGTTGTAAGTCAAGGTGCTAACACGTTTTAGCTGGCATTTGCTCCAAGATTTGTGATTGCTTTGATCCTCAACAGCACAAGGCTTTAAAGAAGAGGCTTTAAAATCTGAATATGCCAGCTGTTGTGAAGTTTCTGTCCGTACGAGGAACTTAAGGGAGAAAAAGGAAAGAGAGAGAGTGAGGAAAAGGGAGAGGAGGTGGGTGGGGCACACTCATTCCTCAGGGCCAGTCGATCTTTCCTCGCTTGCTGTGCAGGCTCAGAGGCCAGAGTGCACCTGGAACCGCCGAGGCATTTCACCTTGCACTGAAGCTTTCAGCTCAGGGGGAACTACAGCCAGACAAACTGCTGGTGGCAGTTTTTGCACTGCTGTGTGAAGAATGACACATTGAAAAGCAGTTTCCATCACACCTACACACAGCCTCAAATATGAAGTCAGACTGACAACTGACAGTATGAGCCGAGACGTGCTTAAAGCAGGACCCAAACTCTTTATGGTGGAAATGAAGCAGCGTGTTGCAAAGTTTCATCATAAACTGAATATATTTATGACCAGTCGGCGATGATTAGAGATGACTATTTCACAAAAAAAGCAAGACTATTAAAAGGTCTGATAATACTTATCTTTCGGGAACACAGATTTATTTTATGACCCATTAAAGCGGCTCTGTCCCCCTGGTTGGTAACCAGTGCTTAAAGTGATAGCCCATCAACATCTCTGATAGGTCTAAATGAGCTATTAATGATTATTCAAGACTTTAACTTTGCAGAGTTGGCAGTGAAAGCAAACAAATCTATCCATGCACTATTTAAACCTCTTTTTTTCCCTGAGACTTTTTCTTTTTAGGATTTGGAATCCATAGCTAGCCGCACGAGGGAGCCTTTAGACTCGCCGCTGCTATTGAGGCTAAGCAAAATTTAGAGGAAAAGGCACCAGACCGCAGACACTGTCACATATTTTAGCTGGCAAAGTGTTAAAACTTTTAAAAATTTAAGGCATAGTCTACACATTTTTACAGTTTGAGAATGTAAAAATTTCTTTCGGGCCTACAACGATGATACATCTAAATTCAAACGTAATGGTCAAATGTTGGGGATCACGGGGGGGCTGGAGCCTATCCCAGCTGACACTGGGCGCAAGGGGGGGTACACCCTGGACAGGTCGCCATACTATCGCAGTGCTGATGCATAAAATTAAACAACCATTCACGCTCACATTCACACCTACAGACAATTTACGACATAACCCGGCCTGCATGTCTTTGGACTGTGGGAGGAAGCCGGAGTACCCGGAGAAAGCCCACGCTGACACGGGGAGAATGTGCAAACTTCGCACAGAAGGGCTCCCCCACCCTGGGCTCAAACCAGGAACAGTCTTACTATACCTTAAAGTGAATCACCACAGAT
>JAPZEB010000023.1:13256749-13268088 GCA_029783705.1 Chaetodon striatus | reverse complement strand
ACACCTACGGACAATTTAGAGTCACCAGTTAACCTGCATGTCTTTGGACTGTGGGAGGAAGCTGGAGCACCTGCAGAAAACCCATGCAGACATGGGGTGAACATGCAAAATCCACATGGAAGGACTCCCCCACCCAGGTTCAAACCACAAGCCTGCTGGCTGTGAGGCCACAGTGCTAACCACTGCACCACCACGCCATCCTCAGTTAGCCAAGTAACTTCTAAAGTAGCATGCGACAACTTCTCTGAACATTTGTTAATAAATAATAATTAATACTTGTGACTAATTGTGGTCAAATGTGGTTCTATTACAGTAGAGAATTAATGGTAAAATAAAAATAATAACAAAAATCATTCCTTTCCTCTAATGGCTCATATAACAAAAAAAATGCAAAAAAGTAATTTAACTACTTGAACCACTATGCAAATATGAATGTAGTCGAACTCCAAGCAAGTCACTGCAAACTGTAAATAAACTACTATGTAATCCCGTGCAGTTCACTACTCCCAACACTGTATTTTAGTGATGCCTGCATTTCCCATCATGCTGGACTGAGTATTTTGTAGTTTGATATTTTCTGCTCCATACTGCAAATGTCCTTTTTTGTGTGTCTGCTCTGAACATGATGGTTTATACTAAATATTGTCATTTGTGTGTTAGTTTACAGTTTGCACCATTAGAGAGTTGGCCACCCCACTTCAAAACCCCAGCAATATTTTTGTTCTTTTAAGGTTTACAAACCTGGTCTTCATTGTTTCCATGTCAATAAATATTAACAATGTTGAGTACTACTTCCAGTTCCCTGGGAAGCAAAAGTTGTCACAGTTTAACAATTGAATGTCAGTGGTGAGACAAACAGATAAAACACTTTTAAAATTAAAACATGGGGCAAGTTCTAAAAGTAGGACATAGAAAATATAACCTGAAGCTAGCAATGGTACATTTCTTTATATTCCCTTGGCAGTATGTTTTATTAGTTACTTTGTCCATCGCTTTTGATACTTTGAGACATAAGAAGACTCATATATATAATATATTTGATTGACTTATTACTTACTGCTTGTTTATGTGTGTATTGGCTTGGATATGTCAGAAGAGAAAACTAGCACAATGACAAATAGTTCATGTCAACAAAGATAACACTTTGCCTTATTTACTCCTACATAAATTTTCAAAGAAAAATTTAAATTAATTTAAAAATAAATGAATAAAATAAAATAAAATAAAATAAATGTATTTTTAAAAAAATAAATTCAAAAGAAAAAAAAATAATTAAGTGCACTAAATGAGTTTTCTTTTTTCTTAAATTTTTTTTAATGTCTGATTTTGTATTAATACATTGTTGTTAATAGTTTCTGAATTTTCACTGTCTTAAACTGTAATTGTGCTGTGGCAACACATGTTAAATGTCATGCCAATAAAGCTTATTGAATTGAACTGAGAGAGAGAGAGAGAGAGAGAGAGAGAGCGAGAGAGAGAGAGCATGTGTGTGTGTGTGTGTGTGTACTGATGTTCCCATGCAGGCAGTGCAGTGCAGTCGCACCTTTCCACCACACACTGCTCCTCTCCACTCCCTCCGTCACTGCGCACCACAGCGACCTGTTTCCTCGCTGCTGTGTTTGGTCACAGAGCTTCACACCGTCACTGGAGACTTTCAGACTTTCACCCTCTGAAACCTTCCGGCTTCAAACTGAACCTCAACCTGCTGCTCAGTCTGCCTCCGACACCACCACCACCACCACCAGCAGCAGCAGCAGGACTCTCCCCGGTCACACTCCACTTCACCGCCAGTCCTTCCCGTCGTCGCGAGGCGCCGGTGGATGTAAGTAAACCAGACCTCTTAAAATTTAACAGGCTTCTTTCCGAGCACGTGCGGTTTGCGCTTTCACACAGGTGATACCCAGTTTATTATTAAACTTAATCTCGCAAGTGTTTATTGTTTCACCTTTGTTGCCGCGTGGATGTGCCGAGTTAAGAGCTCGCGCGGCTTTGAATAAACAATGAAATGAACCTGCTGTGGTGGAAAAACTTGAGCATACACACAGTGTGCAGTCTGTAGTTTGTTACCAACAGAGAAACTTAGTATCAGTGCAGACAGGGTGGATGAGATCATGGTGTGAGACAGGAGAGCTCTGACAGTAGGTGCAGTCCTTTGTGTCTCACAGCACATTGTCAAGACTTATTGACAAACTATGTGCTTACTGTACACTGTGTGCTGGAGCAATTGTTCCTACATGGACAATGTGTACTCCACCTCTGCCTCCTTCAAACACACACAGATGTGTTAATACACATTAAACTGCACTCCTACTTTTTCTTCCTCAAGGCTCCTCCACCGCCAACTGACCATTTTCAACCCAGCTCAAATCCCCCTGTAGGAGATTAGCGGCCACGTTGGGCCCAGCCTGCTTCATTTTACTTGTGGGTATTGACACATTTTCTCCTTTTCCCCCCCAGAAGCTTGAGAGGTGAACGGTGTGAACAGTGCTGGAATGCAACAGGATTATCATCTGACCTTAACACAGAGGAGGCGAAGCGACCAGCCCATTAGCTCACACGTTTTCTGCTGCACTACAATGCCTTTGAGGTTATAATGTCTACGCTGAAGCACGTTATTCTGCAGGATAAAGACCAGGACGTTGAGAAGAAGCTGGACTGGAGTTACATTGAGTGGGTTGAAAATGAAGTCGTCAGCGCAGGTGTGGCAAACGCACAGACACAAACGGACTGGGGGCCTCCTCAGCACAAGGAGTGCCAGACCAGCAACCCCATCATAATGCACATAGATCTCACACGGACACACTCCAAGCTGAGACACACGTCCCTGGTGGACACTGACGGCTTGGTCGCACCTTTGTTCCAGTTTGACCGGCAGGCCCCTGCGCGCATCTCCACGTCTCCCACCCTAAGGAGGATGAGGAGCACCAGGCGTCCCCTGATGGACGCTCGGGATCCTGTCATGATGGGGAGCACTCGGGAGGAGCCTTCCTCTGAGAGAACGCCATCCCCCACAACCCCCCTGTCCCCAGGACACAGAGTCAAGTCTCCTCTTGCAGCGAGCCCCCTCTCTGATGGAGAGATCTGTCACGATCATCAGTCCATGTCATCGTGTGGTCGACAGAGGACCAGATCCCACAGATCAAAGACTTTTGACAACGGTATCGCTTCCACGAGACAAGAATGTCACAGTGCTCATCCTACTCTTACTAAAAAATTTGGATTTCCAGATAGTGGAGTGCAGGTGAGCTTTTACCAGTTGAGGTTTTAATTGATGTGTGTGTGTGTGTGTGTGTGTGCACATAATCATTTGATTCCCTAATCATCACGCAACCCTCTCCCCATCATTACCACGAGTCATGTGCTGTAGTCTGGTGAGGATTTTTATCCAAAGCCTACGAATTAAATGGTTACACATTCCTTCCTTGCGGAAACCTTCTCTCCCTCATTCTGCCTTGCCTCCTGCGGTGGTCACTCACAATGCGAGCTTTTGACAGCAAATGAATCAGCAGTTACATGCACTGACAGCTCCGACCAAACCCACTGCCTGGAGAACCCTGGGAAGTGCTCTCCTTGGGCCCCTATTCACCGCAGTCAGCAGTCACCCAATAATGGAGGGGTCAGTGAGCGATGGAAAAAGATAATGGGGAGATCTATTCATCAGCTCGTGGTATTCAACCGAGCACATTCTCAATAGAGTCCCGACATTCTCCTCAGATATCAGAGGCTTTTGAATCCAAGCGACCACTTAAAACACTGATTCGAATTTGAATGTCTTTGAAAGTGATATAGCAGTGTCGTTAGCACTAGGTCTTTGCACCCTCTGTTTAATGCTGAGTGCACAGTTAGACGGTGCTAATACGGCATGTAAACACTGTGATAATTACAGATTTGTAAACGTGAGAGCACTGAAAAATAAAAATAAATGAGCGTGTGAAATGATCTGATTTAAGCTTGTTTTGATTACATGCTCAAAGCCTGTTCATTCTGAAGATGTTAATCATCTCAGTACATTTACTGTCATGTATGATGTCTGCAAACAGTGATGCATCAGCAGAGGTGTGGACTCGAGTCACACTCAAGTCACAAATTTGATGACTTTAGGCCTGACTTGACAAAATCAAAAAAGACTTGCAGCTCGACTTGGACTTCAACACCAATGACTCGTGACTTCACCTGGGCTTGAGCCTTTTGACTTGAAAACACTTGTCTTTTTTCCCCCATAGATTAAAAAGTATCATATTTAAAAGAATGTCACGATTGAATCAACTTATGTTAGCGCGGCTCATTTCCAGCAAGTCGACACTTAATTCCCCAGATCCGTTTTGTTTAAACCTATCCCACAGCATCCAGTCTAGTCGCAGGAGAGAACCGTGAGGAACTAGCGCCACATTATGGAGGGCCTGTTGGAGGAAATGATACCAAAGTTAATTTAATTCACGTACAAAAAATACATGGTTATCAGCAAAAAAACAAGCTACAGTATGCACAGTGTGGGTCGAAAATTATAGAGACACAACAACGTCCAACTTTGTTTGACATTTGAAGTTGCACGAATAACAGAGAGTCAAGGCTCATGTTAACATACCTAAAACTTCAAGTAAAAGCCTAGTTCCTCTTTCTTTCCCTGTGTGGCTTCACATTTTGACGAATAAATTCCTGTCTCAGTTAGACGCCTGGTCTGGTTGCCAAGCAGCTCATTTTTTATAGAAGTTCTTTGGATGTTTAAAACCAGGTTGTTGGCTACCTCAAACTATGTGTCCTTTAGTAATATTAATGTTGTTTTAAATAAACAATTTAACTGTATTTCCCAAGCTTTGCTGAGGAACAGTTTTGTGTGAAAGGAATTTAAGGCCTGTCCCAAATATAGGCCTGCTGATTATAGTGATTTAAGCGAATAATAGCCTGGGCTATTATTAGAAGTTTTACGGTAGTATGCAAACTAATGCTTAGCTAATGTTAGCTTAGCAGTAAAGTAACTGTTCAACAAACTTGTTTTAGCAATTAAAAACAAGATTTATAAAGTGTTTGTGATTTTTGTAAATGTCAATTTATTATTACTCTGTTGTTAAATGGCATTACATTCGGGGAACAGCACATTATGACCTGCTCAGGACTTGAAACTCAAAGTTTAGGACTTGCTTACTTAAGAATTGACTCATTACTTGAGTGCGAAGACGTTAAACTTCCTTATGACTTGCCAAACAGTAATTTGGTCCCACCTCTGTGCATTAGTACAGTCTAAAGTTTTGCACTTCCTGATGATGTGTTTCCTCTCTTTGCAGGAGAAGGAGCATTACCATAACAGGTGAGTGTACCTTGCACTGTTTTGCATGTTGTCTGTGTGCCCTGTCAGCATAGCCAAAAACACCAGGACTTCACTTTCAAGCGTGTGAGAGCACGTTTGCATATCAGGAACGTAGTAAAATTCTTCCTGTAACTGATAAAACTGGACGACATCACGCACACTTGTTTGCTTTTTTTTTTTTTTTTTTGTCACCTTGATTTACCTCTAATTTCCATAGTGGACCACAGCTGCCTCTTTTTCCAAAACACCTGCGCCACATCATTTTCGTAACATGGAATTTGACCTATAACACTGAGCATCATGAGCGCTATGCCCTCTGTGGTCGCAGGACACTTGTGTGCGAGGATGATTGGACCTTTTGGTTTAAGGAGCCCCATTGTTCATTCATTGTCGCTCATGTCTTTGTTAATGGGGCATAAGCTTGGTGGGTGAAGTTTTGAGAGTCCCATGGTTATGTATGGGCTAGACAAACCCTCATTAAGGCTGTTTTCTCTTACCGCCACCCACACCCCTCCTAATGGGCTGCCGAGCTCTTCCCCTCACTGGATAATTAGGCAGCTATTGTCCCCGTAATTGCACCCTGGCACTGTGCCTCTTACAGTGACCGGGCCCTGCGAGCCATTGGTTGGGACAGTTTTGTTTTTGGGCATCATTATTTCTCTTGTTGTGCGGGAACAAAACACCCATTTTTACGAGTGCTCTCGGTGGCAGAGAGGCTGACACAGAGAAAGCTTTCTGAGCGGTCACAAAGCAACAAGATGTCATTGTGAGGATGCTGTGGGATGAACTGCAAGGAGGCACTGACCTGGTTTACAGGAGTAATCGTGCCTTTCTCACTGTCCCATTAGCCACGCATCCTCTTCAGTGCTCAGGTGCTGACTATTGTCTGTCTTACTGATTCAGCGCTGCCTGCCTATACGTTGATCCTGAGGGGGGGGCTTGTATCAGTTTACCAGGGAGAATACGGCCCCTGCCAGTGAGGGCGATGAACAGTTGGTGCTTTCACAGTTCAACAAAAGTGCCCTGGAGGAAAAAAACGTACCAGTGTGCCCCTGTTCAGCTGCAGACCAACTTATCTTCAAAGTGTACAGGTTGGCCCTGCAGTCATGCGGCCTACTTGTGCATTCAAGTTAGTCTCGTTTGCTTCTTGTGCAACTGTGCAGGCACAAATGCAGCCACTGTACGAGGGGGATATTGTGAGCTATAACAAGTCTAAGATCATTCACTGTAACAAAGCAGATTGCGCATATAATAGTAGCCCAGTACCAGCATTGTTCCCCTTGCTTGCACTTCTGTATTGTATTGTTATAAACAGGGTCATTAGCTCTCATCTGTGAGCCCACTTCCTCATGGTCTGATCACATCCTGATAGCTTTTATCAGACAGAGTGTGTTGAGGTACGTCTGGTGCAATGAGGATGTATTTACAATCTAACAATGGTGAGAAATGGATTCTAATATTCAAATTTTGTGTTACTATTTCTCCTTTGTCACATCCTTTCCCATCCACTTCTGAATTCTAGATTCTTCTTTTTAAAGGCAAGACTGTGAAAAATGCAGAAGTGAAAGCGCAGCACGTAGACGCAGGTCACTGACCAGCTAAAAGTGAACCATTCCTCTTGGCAAAACCAGCTTATCAGGTTGCTGTGTAGCTTATTTCTGCTGACTGCAGCCATGTTGAATGACGAGGAACTTTTAGTTAGTATTGGCACGAGTTGGATTTTGATTGTTGGAGTCATCAATCAAGTTTTAGTGCGGTCAGAATTGTTTTATCATCGCGACAAATGAAAACATTCATGTGGCCATGCCCTGTCAAGACATTTAGTGGGCACATTAAACCACTCTGGCCTTCATAACATGTTTAAATTACATTTACACGGGTCTTTGGTTTTTAATTTCAACACTTGAATGTCCATTTTACTTTGAGCAGTAATCCCTGAAGCCCAACAGCAGAGGATAAGTCAAAACACTTGAGAACAGTGGCTGTTTGAGCTTTGCCTGGGGCTAAAAGGCAGGCCTGTGTTTTTCCAGCCGCAGCAATGCCTCGGTTACTAACTATGAAAAGGAGACCAAGAGGATTATAACTGGCGCGCACTGACAGCTCGCCTCCTTCCACACAAACAGGGTGATCCATTAATCAGCAGCTATCCACGCATAAGCCAGACACATAACGCTTATCCTTTATAATTTCTGCGACTCATGTTAATCGCCAATTTGCTCCACAATGCAGATGGTATTCCAGTGGTATTTCAACCATGTAAAATGACAAAAGGAATTCTGTTATTTCCTGTGGCTTGCACTAAGTCTATTCTCTTTGCACTGTATTACATTTACAATAGAATAATAGTGGCTCTTGTAACAGTGAATCTCAGATGTCCAATAAGGCCGTTTTGAAAATGTCAGGCATTACTGCCAGCTTTAATCTTGTTTGTCGGCCAAAAAGAAGTGGAATACCATCTGAAGACGTAACACTTGTTTACTGTTCCCTCAGGCTTCAGGAAAGGAGACGGAGCTCGGTGGTGGTCAGCTTGCCAGGATTGGATGTTTCACCAGGGGACCTTTTTGTGTCCAACGGAGCAGCTGACATATTAAATGGCTCAAACTTCTCTGGTAAAACTCTATATTGTATTATATAATGATATTGTTTCTTGCTTTCTGAAGCAAGTGGCTGATCAGTTAAGTGGTGCTGCCTCACTAACCGATTGGTCTATGGCATCAGCTGTCAGTGAACACATCAATGAACCTCGGTCTTTAAAGGGGAACACCACCTAAATATAGAATTCCAATATGTTGTTTCTATGGCCAAGGGAAGTTCAATCAACATTTGTGAACATGAGCTGCTCTCTGTCAAAGCCAGAAACCAGAGAAGTCTTAAACTGGTGATGTCATAGGGTGTAAGGTCTGGAGCTGCTCCATAGACAATGAATGGGAGCCACAGAATGTTATTTTTGTCATACCCAAATGAGCTTTATTCTAATGTAGAGAGCTCAGTGTTGAAACAGAAAATGTACCCATATACTCAGATCATTTCCCTGGGTGCTCTCAATGTCATCTATAACATATTTACTAATTCATTGTCCATGGAGCAGCTCCAGACTTCCTACCCTATGACATCACACGTTTGACTTTTAGCTTTCTAGTTTTGGGATTTGGGAAAGAGTTTTTTATTTGTACTAATATTTTTAGACTGTATTAGACTACAGGAAAAACACGTATGAATTTTGAAAATGAGCATAGTTCCCCTTCAAGAGCAAAATAAGCTATCATGCGTGGCAACATGTAAGCATCAAAGTTTGGTTGTTTGCCTGTATAGTGGTAAACTTCCCTCCATCTTACCAGCGCCCAGATCTCCCTGCTCGTCTCTGAGCTCAAATCAGACATCCAGCAGATTTTGCTGGCTCTGGAGCTGTACTTCGGACTACAGATTGCGCTTCTGCATTTTAGTATGCCCGCTA
The DNA here is from genome assembly GCA_029783705.1 of Chaetodon striatus. Lineage (NCBI taxonomy): Eukaryota > Metazoa > Chordata > Actinopteri > Chaetodontiformes > Chaetodontidae > Chaetodon > Chaetodon striatus. Next base: position 13,259,329 of record JAPZEB010000023.1, on the reverse strand, counting down.
CCATGAACACAATGAGTATAAAGATCAAGAGAAAGACCCGCCCCGCTCTCTCTCAAATGCAGACCAAACTGTAAAACTAGGCAGTGCTGATTAGACATAAACCAAGATTCTGTTACTGTATTCCCTATTTGTCGCCTAAAATGTCTTCAGAGACATATCATAGTGCACTGTTTGGCTGTAACATGAGAATTTGTGAACAAGAGTTGGCCGCCATATTGTTTCCTAACTGTTAAAATGGAAGCTAAAAAAAAAACAAAACAAGATCACACTGTGAAACTAAGCAGTTTGTAAAATATGAACCAAGATTCTGTCACTGTGTTGGCTATTTCTCACCTTAAATGTTTTCAGAGACATATTTTAGCTTACTGTTTAACTGTAATTTGAGATTGTTTGTTACCAGCTGACCGCCATATTGTTACAGCCAAGCTCACATTTTGTTTCCCACCAGCAGGTCTGTTAATTGGTCCAGTGCAGTGTAGTACATTCTGATAGTTTTAGGTTTTCTACCTCTTGAGCAAAAGCAAATGCCACAGCCCTTTTCCTCTGCTTCCTCTGGTTCTCTAGCACCAATGTCAGAAGTATTAGGATGTCTCTATTGCATCGACAGCCCACGTTTATGAAAAGAGCATCTTTCCAGCCGTGAAAGATGGTCTTATTGGTCATAATGCTTCTGTAAACTATTCACATTCGAGATGTTGACCCTTGACCCCTCTGAAGTGAGGAGGATTAGTAACATGGTTTGATTTGAGAGGGAACTGAGTTACAGTTTGAGTAAATGTTTGTTTTTGCACTTTCAAAATTTGAACCTGTATTATTTTCCCAGTAAAGAGACTTTTATAAGCCTGTAGCTGCTGTTATTTTAGTTGAATTACTGTTCTGTGTGACGAGCTTTCATGCTTGACAGCTTTCAATTTAAATAAATTGACTCTTGTAACATAACTTTTCTAGTCTAACCTAAATTCTGCTTATTATCCCTCATAAACCTTGAATGCAAATGCAATTATTCACATTTAAATTGTCACCAACCCTGTTAATATACGTATTTGCATCACAGTTGAAGCCAATAAGACACTTTGCGAGGCAGATAAATGGAGCTAGTAGTAACAAGTGTTGGCCTCAGATTGAAAAGGTTAGAGAGCGCATAGTTAGTCATTGTGTGTTGATTTGGGTGCAAAACTATCAATCATGTCCCACAGATAAAAGAAGTATTTGTGTATTACTTTTTGTGGAATTCAAACTTTTATCGTTGCAGACAAAAGTCCACCACAGTTGTAACCTCAACACACAGATTTGTTTGTTTGATTTTGAACCTCTTGTTCATCATAGGTATTTTATGTCTCTGATTTTTTTTTTTTTTTTTTTACAGATACTAAGAAGTTAAAGTGGCCCTTTTCGAGGCGTAGTACGGTAGGTGTGTTGTTTGTCTGTTAGTTGTTGTTGCGTGTGGCCGGTGCCAGTGCTGTGCCTGTGGTTTTGTTCTGATGTACTTTGTTTTAGCCGTGGGCAGTTGGTTTGGACATTGTTCTCTGACCCACTTCTCAAAGCAGATTAATGTGGTTCCTCTTATCCCTTTTGCCCCACACTGCTTTTGTAATTTGTCAACACTGTAAATGCAGAACTTGAGCTTAACTTGCCGGTTTAGTTTTGAACATAGTTTTTCAAATGACGTGACAAATCCTTTCTGAAAATCTGCCTGATATGATAACTGTGTGTCTTTTCCCTCACCTCTCAGACTAAAGGGAAGTCGCAGACAGGCACGGCATTAGACATTGCAAAATATCTCTCAACATCACAGATTCAGGACTGGAGAGACTCTGACCTTCAGAGGTATAAGGTGAGAAATGAGCCTTGTCACCAGGAAAAGCCCTTAAGCATCCAGGCTGTTTGTTATGTAAATCAGCGTGCTGGTCCTGACTGTGCAGTGACTTCTAAAGCAAGCAAAGTCAGAGTTTGAACCAAGAGATCCAGATTTCCAATCCAAACAGATCTCAGTGTTTAACAAGTGACTCAGACATAGCAGGACGGCACTTAAAGGGAAGCTCCTGCAACGTTTCTGCAAGAACCTGAATTTCTGGGCAGTAACCAGTCAGGTCGACCCTGCACACGTATATAAACAAACACTGACATACGCCTGAGTGTGTCGGGGTGGTGGTAGGAACTTCACAGTGTCAGAATATACAATTTTTATTCAAACACACTTTCTAGGGTGTAAATAAAAGTCTTACTTTCCTGGTTAAGTCTATTTTAATCTTTTTTTTTTTCTTGCCGAATGAACTGATTTGTCTCTCTGCCCGTCTGTGTGCAGGACTACTCTCTGGCAGAGTTCCTGCGGGACCAGTCTTCCCAGGTGAGCGCTGACTCTGACCCTCAGGGCTTTAAGAGACATGAAGCCATCTGGGAACTCTTCACCAGCGAGTGTGTTTACTTCCTGGATCAGCTCATGGTTCTCAAAGAGGTGACTGTCCATACAAAGCTTTAGAAAGCACACGCACATGCAAACACACACACACACACACACACACACACACACACACACACACACACACGGGCCCACAAATAAATAGACCAAACCCAAATGAA
>JAPZEB010000023.1:13220807-13242381 GCA_029783705.1 Chaetodon striatus | reverse complement strand
CCACCAATCAGTGTTCCTCAGCACACAGCCCCGCCCCTCAAGAATTGAGGTGAATCTGAAAAGTCCTACCCCCCTACTAGGTACTTTTTTCAGGGAAAGTTTGGGGTTGAGGGAAAGTTGTTTCCCGGGGAATTTCAGTGGAAACGCCAAGGTTTTTCAAAATCCCGGTTAAAAGTCCCTGCGGTGGAAAAGGTGCTATGGTTAGCCTTGGTAAAGTTAAGCACACAGCTCGATAAAAATATTTTCAGGTGATATACTGTATTTATGTTAAGTTCTGTTTTTCTGTTTTGTTTTGTTGTTTTTTTTTATGCATCCAATATCCTATATTTTTATATTTATTATATATATATTGATCTGGAGTACAAGAGAGTAAAAATCTCTTTTCCAAATGTCCTGGCTACGACTGGCAGCAGCACAAATAGCATGGTTGCAGACATAAAACAAACAAAGAAGTTATAACAATTAAAAATGAAAACAAAGAACAAATCACAAGATTATATGATTTTAAAAAAACATTAAACATCCACAGCCAGACGAGTCTCCCTCCAAGTGATTTAGATTCACTTTAAATGCGTCCAGTGAGACCAGCTCCCTGAAGACTCAGGTAATTTTGCAACTGATTCCAAGCCGAGGCAGCAGCATACTTAACATCCTGTTCCCCGATTTGCTGAAGTTTAAAGTCTTGCCATATCAGACAACATTTTTAATTTATCTTTCATAGGTCCCATCAGCCCACTTAGTCTCCCCGTCAAGCCTGTGACAACCCCCCCACCCCCCACCTTTGTGTAACCCAGACTCTTACGTAATTACCATGATCATTCTATTGAGCTATTGGCTCCATTTCAGCTGTGCATTGACCCTCAGAGTCCACCCCTGGTTGTACAGAGAAGTGTCGCTAATGAGATGTGATCAATAGAAAGCCTTTCAAAGACACCTGCCCATGGATCACGTTTCACAAACACCCTCTGAATCAATCTAATGGACAGGTTGGGATTTTTAAGATGTCTTTCTTAAATATAGTGCCCCCTTAACATCTGTAAGTTAAAATAATTATTGGTTGCTGTAATAATTCATTCTGCCAATCCATATGAAGTGATCCATCAGAAAGAGGATGTCTGAAATTCCCTCCTTCGTGTTGATTTCTTGCTGAGCCATGGTGGAAGGATACTGCCAACCGTGTGTAGGCTGTTCGCCTGGGCCAGCTTGAGGCGTCTGATTTCTTAGCTTAATTCCTGATGTAATCTAATTTAATTATATTATCCATTAAATGTGATGACTTTTAAAGCTCAGAGGCTTTTGAGTTTCCTGCTATTTGATATCAGACATTCAAACGTACTTTAATCTCCCATTCCTCATCAACTGTTTTTGACACCGCTCACCTTTGTCCCACCCTTTTTTATTCATTGCTATTCCAGTCTCATTCGTCAGCTCAAAGACGATGATTCTGCCGTTCTCTTTAGCCGGACAATTCCCACCACTCTCCCTCTTGAGGATAAATCAATCAATTTGCTATTACTGTAGAACTCAAAGACATGGATCAATTAGGTTGTTGCTGAGTAATGAATGCATCCCTAATGAAAAAACGCCTTCCCTCTGAGTGTAACGAGGCCAGTGGCTCACCCTGACACAGTCTTGTCTTTTCCTCTCATCATCTGGGAAGTCAAATTAGAAATTTAAATCACAGGTAATAACAGGGTGTCTGCTGGTCCTGAAAAAGTCTTAAAATGTCTTGGATTTCATTTTATAAATATTAGGGTCATTAAATTGTATTTCATTTGAATAAGTGAGGTCGTAGATGCCAGAAATATTTTATCTAATCTAATTTATCCATCTTTGAATTTATTTTCTGTCAAAGTGAGTCAAGCTCTTCTGCATGAAGGTCAACATTTCTGATGTTACAAATCTTCAAACCTACCACTTAACCTAATACTTGACTTAATACTTGCACTTATCTGTTGGCAAAATGTAGATTAACCTAGCTCATTCAAACAAGCATAGTCTTACATAAAACCCACCTCTGCATGGGACTACGTACTACTTACCTTTAAGCCTGCCATACTTGAATTAGAAAAGATGACTTATCAAAAAAAAAAAAAAAATTAAAGAATGATCTTGAAAAGGTTTTAAGAAGCATTTAGCATCCCTGCATAGGATTTTGTAATGTGTCTTTTCAAAGTAATGTTTTAACCAGCTAAGACGCTGAATCAAAGATTTGACATTGAACACATCAGCCCCTTTTCCACCAACATTTCCAGTAACTTTTATTTGCAGGAATTTATTTACCTGGGTAATAACTGGTAATCTGTGTGTTTTGCGTTTCCGCCGCACCTCAAAGTTCCAGAAAATGTATTCAAATCAGCTGAAGCTGAAGGCCAAACAAGCACGATGACGCCATAAACAGCAACCGACAAGCCTGCATCATCATTTGTGCGACACAATATGCCAGGATGGAGGACGTACAAGTTGTTCTGTTGTTCCTCGTGTTTTACCACATCACATACAAAACCATGTGATCTGCACGGAAAAGACAACGGCTGATATTAGCAAAGACAACTGCCAATGCCCAAAGCTACTTTTAATCTTGCTTAAGTTTCTTCAGCTTTTTATGACTTTGTTTCAATGTGTGCCCTATATTTAGCTCCGCCAGCTTGTCGGCTAGTCCTCCATAGACTCTGTCGTTTTGAGTTGCGGACTCGAAGTCCTGCTGAATTTCTTCCTCTGCAAATACGCTCAAAAGAGCCTGGACCTCGTCGTCTATCCACTTCTCGTAGCTTCTCTTCTTTTGCTCCTTTTTCCAAATGATCAAAACACCAACCAAGTGAAGCTTGTAGAAATGAAATAGAGTTTGCAGCCACACTGACACGGAAGTGCGGAACGCTGCAAGTGTGTGTTCCACCAATCAGCGTTCTTCAGCACACAGCCCCGCCCCTCAAGGATTCAGGGGAATGTGAAAAGTCCTACCCCCCTACTAGGTACTTTTTTTCAGGGAAAGTTTGGGGTTGAGGGAAAGTTTTTTCCCCGGGTAATTTCAGTGGAAACGTGCCGAGGTTTTTCAAAATGCCGGGTAAATGATAAAAGTTCCTGCGGTGGAAAAAGGACTAATATAAAAGCCTTGTGTTAACTATGATGGGATTCTGTCCACAGAAATGCTGCAGGTATTTTAATATGAAACCGAAACAAGAGGAGTTAAAAATAAATATTTATATATTTATTTAATGTCTGTGAGATATTCCACAGATAACAGACACTGAAACTGTAGTGAAGGTGTAATGTTGCTGGTCTTATGTCAACATTACTATCAACAGTCTATTTTTGCTGCGAACCACACGTCCAAATGAAAAAATAGGCAACACTCCAAAATTCTAGATGAGCCGCAGCTGCTCATGTGTGCAGTGTGGCTGCTCAAACTTCTAAACATGTGCACCTTAATAAAAAGGAAGAGATTCCTTGACACAAGATAACTCAGTTCTTCTATTTCTTACCTTCCTGACAGTGACGCTGAAGCCTTTCCCACAGGCCATGCAGTTCTGCACCTCATGATCCTCGGCCCACTTCCTGGTCAGACTCTGGGACTGCTTGATCTAAAAGCACCAACAGCAGAAGTTACAACCAAAGCACCTCAGACAAAAATGTTGACAACTGTTGTCTTTGATTCCGACATGACATCCGGTGTTCATGGCCGACCTGGAGCGACTGGTTCTCTCTGCCGAGCTCCTGCATGGCTGCCGTTGTGTCGTCCAGCTTCCTCCTCAGCTCCACCACCTTGGCCTGCAGCTTCTCTATCTCACCTTCACCCTTCACACACCTGAAACACAGCCACAGAGCGCTGATTATTTGTGTGTACGTGTTAATTAGTGGCTGTTCTCTGGCAGATAATATGGACAGCATCAAGGAAACATTGTTCACCAGTCTTTTACTACATTTGAGCACCAACAAGCAACACTGGTTGGACGAGGGGGAGGCCCACTCTGTTGATCAATATGGCAGCCAGCTGATAACAAACTATCTCTAATTACAGTTAAAAAGCATGTTCAAATATATTTCTGAAAGCATTTTAGGTGAGATATACACATTGCAGCAACAGAATCTTGGTTTCCAATTTATCAGCACTGCCTAGTTTTACTGTTTGTCAGTTTGAGGTAGTGAGAGAGATCCACCTCTATATCCTTTGTGTCTGTGGTGGCAGGCATTTGAAAATGCAGAAATACAATCTGTAGTTTGAGCAACATCCAAAAAGCCAGTGAAAATCCGCTAGATGAAGATTTGAGCTGAGAGATGAGAGATGAGCAGGCAGATCTGGGCACTGGTAATATGGAGGGAAGTTTACCACAGTTTTTTTTTTTTTTTTACACATACAACACAAATTATTTAAGCTGGTAAAAGAAACATTGGCAAAATATCCTTTTACGGGAACTACAATTTGTCCTGTGGTTAATCTCTATCGACCACATCTCTGTGCTGCTACAGTGCTCTGTTGTCAGTTTGACTGATCACATTGCACCCATTCACTTATGCACTATACACATGTTCATACAGCCTCATGTATTGCATACATTCCATGTAAATATTTTTACGCTGTTTTTTCCTATAAACGTGTTATAGACATGATGGGTAACTGTTTATAAGATCACAGCAGGCATTTGTTTAAGCAAACAGAAATTAAACATACATCCACATGAACCTGCTGATTCACATTCAGTCTGTTCATTCACGCAGTCAGCCTTCTGTGTTCTGCTAATTTTATCCCAAAGGACACCTTCCTGCTTCGTCATTCTAATTTCCCTTTTTTCCCTGTGTGAGTGTGCCACTGTGGCACATGCAACAGCCTATAATAGGCCTAATATATAATGAATTTCACATGATAATTTTAATCTGCATTTGATATGCACAAGGAAATGAAGTTATTAAAAAATGAGCAAAGTCAAAGCTGCAGGAGAGATGTGGGCAAAACTTCCCAGGAGTGATGTTCAGCAGCTCGGGGTGACTGATTAAGACATGACAGGTGATAATTTTGTCGGTCTTATAATGAAGAAGATTTCAATCACTGTATTAACCATAATTAATTTCACACAGCCCAACTTAGAGCTGAAGGCAAGTGCTTGTTTTAAAGCGATGTGTTAGATACATTAGAGTGCTTCATTCTTAAAAAAGCTCAACAAAGAAAACCCTGGTGACTTCCTGTGAATCATGCGGTTAATGTGCTGCCTGAAAAGCATCTGTGCAGCAGGTCTGACTATAAATTACCAACACACCTTTTGCACTTAACCTTTGAGCAGCTTACTCAAGTCAACACCTCTGAATACAGCCACAAATGCTGTTAAAAGCCATCTCACACTCTTGCTACTTTAAGTCTACATAATTCAGTGAGCTTAAAGGCCATTTAAGAACGTGCAAAAATGTTTTTATATATTCCTATAAAACAAAGAGTCATTACTTGCAGGGTGGGATACAATATCGGCTCACCTCTCCAATAGAGCCCGTCTCTCGTCCTGGTTGTTCTGGACGGTGGCCTCCAGCACAGCGATCTCTCCTCTCAGCTCATCCGTCTGCTTCTCCAGTTCGCCGACTCTTCGTTGGCTTCCCTGCCACTCTCTCTTCAGCGTGGCCACGTTTTCGTTCAGAGCCGTCACCTGCACACCCATCTTAGCTTCTGCCTCTTCTCCACGTTTCACCTGCTCTTCTCTTGCTCGCTTCTCTGCCGCCTTTGGGAGGAAGCATTGATCATGTCACGAAAAAGGATCGAAAGGGTGACTGAATGACATTTAATTCACTTAATAATTTGGTGGAGTTTGGCAAGTGAGCATACCAACTGATCCTGGACATCCCTGGTATGTGCAAGGAGCTGCTCCTCTCTCTGGGTCCTGCTGTCCTTGGTGGCCTGGTGCTCCTTCTGCTCCTGCTCCAGGGTCTTCTGTGCAGCCTCCACCTGACCCTGCAGCTCCAGTTTCTGCTGGATCAACAGCTGTTTTGCTTCCCGCAACTCACCCAGCTCCTGAAAAGCAAGCAATATGTATCTCAATGCAAAATATTTGGTTGTTAAAGGCAATTTAAGTGTCTCTAGTAAAACAAGCAGTGGCTCATTTCACCCTGAACTTTAACAGACTTGAGCAGGTTTGAGCTTAGGAAGTTATTGCTCTGACAACAGCTTTGGATCAATGTTAAGACGGCTTTGAAGAACTGAAACATCCAATGCTCATGTCAAATTGTCACCTTAAGCACACACAGTTTTAACTTTGAAGAATGTGACCCTGATGAACTGAAGTATTCCTGAGTTAAGCTGTTTATATAAGACACAAGCATGGGAAGCAGGTCATGAGAGCTGGTACGGGGAAAAAAAGTACAATTACCTACTTTTCTGAGGAATATTCCAGCTAATACTCCCATCAGTATAAAGACAGTGACTGGGTCTACGTGCAGAAAATATCCCGGGATTTCCCAAGTTCAGAAAAAGTCAATATTCCTCCTAAGCTGTTTACATGCCTAATGTTTAACATGCTCTAACATGTCGTTTATCATGTCAAAACTGAGGCCGCTTGTGCCCTTTTGTTTTCCAACGGTGGCGGCTTGTTGAGCTTTGTGAGCACAGCCTCCCTCTTTCATTCCTTCAAACACCTCTTGAATAGGCTGCCATTATGATATCTGTGCATATCCAAAAACCTGTTATCCAAGGCTTTCATGATGTTTAAAAACATGTGTTCCTTCTTCCGACCAGGAATGTGGGCTTCTCTTTTTCACATGCAATGGAATAATAGTGGAAATATCGGTGCGCTTGTGAATGTAGTCATTGTTATTTCTCGCTTTTTATAAGTACTGACTGACCTTCTCGCTCTTCTCTGTTAGTGCTTTTAATTCAGAAGTCAGCCGGGTGTTATTTTTTTCCAGGACACTCTTGGCTTTGTTCAGTTCCTCCACTTTACTCCTCTCCTTCTCCAGTTCCTCCTTTACCTGGCCCTGGGTGAGTAAACACAATTAACATTATATAAACCTAATCACATCAAGTCATTTAAATGTTCATGTCTATGTGAGTTAATCTGTTTGTCTGACCTGTTGCTTCTGTAGTTCCTTTAGGGTTTTGTCTTGCTGTTGGAGCTTCTGGTCCCGTTTTGCCAGCTCCTGCTCCAACGAGCCGCGACCCTTCTGCAGATCCTGGATCTGAGCCTCTAAACCTGTCTGATGGGTGCGGTTAGCAGCCAGCTCTTCCTGAGCTAAGGTCAGCTTCTCCTCTGACACCTGAAGTCAGAGAGAGATCAAAAGTCACTCACTGAGCAGGTAAATCAACAAAAGCAGCAGGGACTTTGGAAACTGCTCAGCAGAGGTGAATGTTCATTTTGTTTTTTTATTCCCAGAATCATCAACACTCATCCCTAGCTATGAATCATATCTGTGAATTAGTTAAAAGTGGTGCAGCATCACAGCCTCTGAATTAACATTTAACATAACCTCCAGTCTCTACTTCTCCGCCCCTTCCTGCAGAAAGCTACCTTCAGGTCTTGACGCAGGGCAGAGACCTCAGACTCTTTGCCATAAAAGTCTGACTGAAGCTTAGTGAAGCTTTCTTGGCTTTGCTCCAAGGTCTTCTGCAGCTCTGTCATTACACTCTTCTGAGAGGCCAGCTCCTGGCCGAGCCCCGACACCTGGGTCCTCAGCTTACTCTCCTCTTCCGTCTGGGGGTAAGAGTCAAATACACACATTCATAAACATTTGAATACACACTATAAGCAGCACACAAACTGCTTTTACACAACCCTGTGGAAAATAAAGTTAATACCAAAATACAGTTATGTGATTAAGTATGATGACAGTTTACAGTATGCAGCATAAGTGTTTTTAAAAATGCTACTTGCCTTCTTGACATTAACTTCTTGTAACTCTGCCACTTGGCCCTTCAGTTTCTTCTTCTCCTCCTCAAAGGACCCCTGTGCCGTCTTAAGTTGTGCCTGCAGCTTCTCCAGCTCCTTCTCTTTTTCCTTCAGCGCCCCCTGAGTCTTTAAGTGCTGCTGCTCCAATGTTGTAAGCTGCACTTTTAACTTGTTCTCTGCCTAAAATGTGTAGACACACAGCAGGTCTTTAGTTTCAAATAAACATCCAAAGCACTAATGCTTTGTCCTTTGTTTTATCAGAAGCTTACCTCTCCCAGCTGCCCCAACTGCTCTTTAGATTCTTTCATTGCCTTGGTCATGGCCTCGTTATTCTTAAGAAGCTCCTGTCTGGCCTTCTCATTGGACTTGTCCTGAGGATTAACACAGATTAATGTTGCTGATGTCCTGGTGATGTAATTAGGTGTCTATTTGTTACTCTTTGTCGCAAAAGAAATGTCCCCAAGTTGAAAACTGAAAAATATAATGTTGAAATTGCCTACCTTCTCCTCCATTGCCGACTTATGGTTCTTCCTCTCTGTGTCCAGTTGACTCCGACTCTCTTTCAGTGCCTTATTAGCCTTTCCTAGACTCTCCTGCATAGAGGCAAGCTCCTTCTTTTGAGCCTCTTTCTCTTGTTGGGCTTTCTGTAAGTCTACTGTCAAGCTCTGAGCTTTTTTGTCCAGCTCTGCATGCTTAGTCTTTCCCTCCTGGGTCACATTGTCCAGGTTCACCTTCAGAGCAGCTTTGTCCTGCTCACTGCGCTCCAGCTGCTGCTGAATGTCACTCAAATCAGCTGCTTTTTTCTTCAATTCCTCCTGTAGTGTTGTAGCCCTTAACAGCGGAAAGCCATTGTATTGTATTAGGATACAGAGAAACAAACCAAAAAACTATATAGCATGTGGCTTTTCCATCACTAGAGAGGGTTAGCTACAGTTACATTTATATACATGTTACTCACATACAAATCTTAATCACTTTTTCATAAAAATAATGCACCAGTACAGTTAATCTCACCCCGCTTTCTCCTTTTCTAGTGAGCGATGCAGCTCCTTGGCTTTCTGTTTGACCTCTGACCCCTCCTTCTGCAGCTTCTGCACTTCTTTCTGCACCTGGTCACGCGTGGTTTGCAACTCCCCAACCTGTGACTCCAGTTTCTGCCAGATTAAAACAACAGATACAATACCAGATGTATGTATGGTGAGGGCACAAGAGACAGAAGAGTTTTAAGCTTATGTTACCTGTCTTATCGTCTGACATCAGGTATTCACAGTAAAGACTCAACACAAACCTTATTGAGCCCCTCCAGCTGCTCCGTACGCTGCTCTGAGGCCATTAGTTTGTCTTTGCATTCCTTTAGACTTGTTTCCAGCTGTGTGCACTGCTCCTGTCTCTCCTTGAGCCTCTGGGCCTGCTCCTCCACCTTCTTCTGAACTTTATTCAGCTCCTTTACAAGATGGTGGGAGAGGGTGCGGGATAAGAGAGGGACAAGTGAGCAGAGTGAAGCAGGAGAAGGAAGAAAACAACACATTTAAGTCTGGGAGTGACAAATATTTTCAAAGTGGTGGCACGTCAGTCGCACAAATAAGATGCTAACCTGCTGCTTGTCCTGCAGTGCATGCTGAGCAGTCTCAAGGTTGTTTTCCAGGTTAGCCTTCTGTGCAGCCTTGGCTGCCTCTGCAGACAGCAGCATCTCTGTCTTTGCCTTCAGCTGAAGAAAAACAGACCCACAGAAACTCTTATTCTCATCAGTGTTTCTCTTACCTTTATACTGGGCAGGGGGCTGCCTATCAGACCCACTCACCACCTTACTGATGAGGAATTATTTAATCGATTCATGTTTTATTATGCATAAATATATAGATATTTAAAAAATAAACCTGACTTTTCAGGTTGAAATAATGTCCCTGTCATGTGTAGTTCAAGTGTTGCATTTCTAAACGTTTTGGTGTTATTTTATTTAAGTGTTTGTATTTTCTTGATTTTTTTTTTTTTTTTTTTTTTAAAGACAGTGCATTATTCACTTTAGTTGTTGCGTACAAAGTCGTGGTAAAATGCACCTCCAAGAACTGAACAATGAATGTAAAAAAAAAAAAACCCAACAAGTTCTTTGAAAGAGACGAAGATCATCAAGCTGGCGGCTGAGGCGATGAGGATGCTGCCTCTGTGCCAACCAAGAGGCCTTGTAGCTAACGAGGAAAAAGACTGTGGTCAAGCCAGCCATCACTCACATCTCCATGGTCAAACTAGCTGCTGGCTGCTAAAGCTTGAGTGCACCCATATTCTGACCTTTATGGTAAATGCATTAAAATGTCCCAACTGCAAACCCTACTATATGTTATTAAATTCATATTGCACAGATATGCTTGTGAAGGGCTTACCTGAGCATCCAGCTGGGCTACTTTCTCCTTGCTGTCTGCGAGCTGGGCGGTGAGTTCAGTGACGGAGGTCTCCAGGGTTTGGGCTCGGTCCTGCGCCGAACGCACCAGGGTCTTCTGCTCCTGGACCTGCTCGTGAAGGTTATCCTGGGCTTGCTTGTTGCTCTCTGATTGGTTCTTCAGCTTGTCTGTCAACTGTGTGACCTTTAAGACCCACATGTACGGACAAGTTTAATAAGCACAAAAATGACAAATAGCTCCCTGTTACTGTTCAAATAAACTGGCTTCTCTATATGATGCTAGTTTCAGATGGAGGATTCAGATATGGCGATACATTTATTAGCTATGCAAGGGGCGGCATGTGTCTTCAGGCGTAGTTCTTTTCTGCCACAGAGAAGTGACAACTGAGTGTGTGAGTATGTAGGCATTCACCTGTTCTTGTAGTGCATGGTTTTTCTCTTTTAGCTGGTTGAGCAAAGCCGTCTCTCCCTCCCCGGCCTGGATCTTGGCACACAAGTCCTCTCTTTCAGTTTCCAGCTGGCTCACAATGTCCTTACTCTTCTGCAGCAGAGCCTCAAGATTCTGGATCTTCTGGTCCTTATCTCCAATCTGACGCAACACCTGCTCCAGGTCATTCTGCAACATGATGGCAGCATAGCAGAAAGATTACACTGGATTGTTGGGCAAAAATGTGTATTTTATGTTGTGTGTGAGGTATATGTTAATATGTATGCCACTACATTTCAGTTGCAAGAGCAGTGTGCATGTCACCACGACCACATGGCCGATACAGACACACACAAGTCAAGGGAGACTGATAAGACAAAGATCTGATGAATGTTTTTTTAGACTAACAAAAAATCATACTGTGAACATGACATGTATATAAAGGCAATTGTTTGTCAACTAGGAAAGCTACCATGGCTTTTGCCTTGTAGGCTGACACTGTTGTTTGTTCTGCCAGCTGACAATTACGTGATTGCCACTGCTGGCTGACGGATTACACCCCATTTAAACAGCTTTCCCAGCCCTTGCTGTAACAAGTTAAGCTGCACACCGGCGCACTGAAATGGAGCAGACCCAGTGAAAGTAAAAGCCAACCAAAGATTCGCTCTCATTTGGCATTTCACCCTGCTATATTTGTGTTTTGTTGCTATTGTGTCCTTGAATGCTTGCTGCTTCCAGTCTGGCACCTGGTCCCTACCTTTTCCTGAGCCCTGTGGGGACACGCCCAGAAACATCTCAAGCACAGGAAATAAGAAAACACAGGCAGACAGCAGAGTCTCTGCAGGAAAATACACCACCACACACTTCTAGTGGGTCGTAAGTGATGATTGAGCCTATACATTGGTTTTTAAGGAAAGTCCTGCATAATATATCTTAAATCATAGCAGACACCGTTATGAGCGAGCAGCTCAGGCCAAAAATCAAATGATGAAACTATTATCACAATAGGATCACCTGACATCCTTGTTGCAACTCTCCTCTGACGTCATTCGATGACTTTGTATAGATCTGCGTCACGCATTATTCTGAGTAGAAACTCTGGGTGATTTTCAAACTCACTGTACACTGCAGCCTCTTTCAAACTCCCAGAGTTGATATCAGAAGGTTTTTCTTGTGAACAGTACCTGTGCTTCACGGAGTTTGCCGTTGGTGTTTTGCTGCAGTGCCTGCAGCTCCTGGTGCTGCTGCTTGGCTTTCTCCAGCTGATGCTGCAGGTCTGTATTCTTACTGGCACTCTCCTTTAACTGCAGAAGCAAAACACATAGGCACTTTATTTCTTTTCCTCTACATACATTACATTTTACAGTGCACTCTTAAACATCAGACACTTTTATGCACAGATGTTTGGGCTGCTCTTTCACATTATCCCAGTTCTCCTGTAGCGATAATTAGGGTTTCATCTGATGCCTACCTGTTCTTCTGCACGGGACAGTTTGAGCTGCAGGTCGGCTGCTTGCTGCTCGCGGTCTTTCAGTTTCTCACCAGACAGCTGCCTCTGTTCTTTAAGACGGCCTTGCACCTCGCCGAGCTGCCTCTCCGCCTCCAGCAGTTTGGCGTGCAGCTAGGAAGAGCACAGAGAGAGGGGTGATGATTAAGATGGAAGACATAGGATGACAGCGTTAATATCAAGAAACACAGCAGGTAACTTAATGAGGAAAGTGGATGTCTAGAACCCTCTCTGACTTCACACAATACTGCATAACATCTGTGCATCACCTTTATGGGATTTGTTTATTTGCCAGTTCCATTGTTGTAGAATTGGCTTCCACTTTGTCCAAAACAGGTTTGTGTGAGCCTCTGCCATTATATTCTATGAATATATTTTTTCATAGTGATCTGTACACAGTGCCAAGTAGCATGAATCATTCTGAGGCCATAGTTAAATAAACCAATCCCTATTTGACAATAGGTCCCTTTAACATGCCATGATTTACAAAACGGAAGAAATCATAACTACATGTTTAAGAATTTCAGAATTCAGTTTTATACCTGGCCTCTGTGAATACCTGATAACACTACAAATCAATTCTTGACACATGAATTATATGATGCTACAATCAGCCTACTACTACCTTTAAAACCATATATAAAAGGATTTCTGTCTCAACAAGATACAAAAAACTTGCTTCATTTTCAGCAGCTTTAGACTACAGCAGGAGTCCTCAGTCCTGACAAACCCCTAGAAAATGGAGTATATTACACTGGTCCTTGAATCACCTCACTGGCTTCCTGTGTCTCAAAGGATAGACTTTAAATCCTTTTGCTTGTTTATGAAGCATTACATGGCCTTGGGCCTAAAAATATCCATGATTGACTTGTGTAATACAAAGCATCCTGGCCCCTCAAGTCATCTGGGAGAGGTTTACTCAGTGTTCCCAGCATCAAAACCAAGCAAGGCGAAGCAGCTTTTAGTTTCTATGCTCCCCACCTGTGGAGCAAACTCCCTGAATACCTGAGGTCTGCTGAAATGGTTAACTCTTTAAATTAGGGATTAAAACATTATTTTTCACTGTGGCATTCCAATAAACCAGACACATTTTCTTTCAGTGTAACTATGTATTTACCTGCTTTTGCTTGTTTTTATCATCTTTAATGTTATTATATTTTTCTCATTTATCTATTGTCTTTTAAATGCAAACCCAAATGAACACCTACGAGAGATTTTGGGGTGAGATGTTGCATAATGTGCTCACCATCATCATCAACACACCAAAGGGGTGAGTGATTATATTTTGGGAAAATAACTGCTCAACCCATCAACAGAGTTCTGGAGAATCTATCAAAAGGTGCACTGAAGCTCCACTGAAGCTCATGGTGACCAAATATTAATACGCTTAATGTTGAGTTATTCTTTTGATACTGTACTCTGTCTGATCCACCCTACTCACCTGACTGATCTCAGTCTGCTGCTGAGCACCCTGGCTGTCTTTTTCTTCCCTTTGCTGTTCCAACTGTTTCCTCTCAACCTTCAGCTCTGCATGCTTCACCTCCAGCTCCGTGATCTCATTCTTCAACTTTGCCACCTCCTCAGTCCGCTCTCCAAGCTCCGTCTGGGCCTTCTGCAGGGAGGCTTCAGCCCCTGTGGCCCGAGCCTGGAGCTCTTGAACCTCCAGTTCCCTCTCTCTCAGGCTGCCTTGGACTCCTTTCCTGGAAGTTTTCTCGGCTCCCAGACGCTCTTCCAGTTCCTGATACTCTTTCTCCTTACGTGCAAGCTTTTCAGACAGGCTCTGTGAGAATAGGAGACAACAACATCAGGCAGATTGCCTAGAAATTTGGGAATTATGGGAGTGAAAGAGGTAAGATTGAAAGCAATGCAGCAAATAAAAGAAAAAAAACAAAACAATAGGGGGTAAAATAATTGTTTTCTAACTTTTTTAAGGAAGCAGGGTCTTCCCTAAAAAGAATAACGACTGACAAGAGTTGTTTGAGGCATTAATGAAGCCACACCATAACATAAACCATTTGTATATTCTAAATTAAAGAAGCTGGCGTAATAGGCGCTGAAACAGAGCACAAACACCCACGACCCATGTGATATAAACAATGGAAAAGAACAATCAGCTGTCAACAGGCAGGAGTAAAGTGCGGTATGGCATTTCCAGGAGAAGCTTTACGACACAGGACATGGAATATGTGAACAGCACTTGCCCCGGTGTAAGCTCTGGCAGTAAACTTGGAAACATGGTGATAAAGAACGAAATGTTGTTAATAGTACAGTGAGCTGCTAAGTAGGGAGCGTGACAGGGCACTTTGACTTCACAGACGTCAAATTAACGATTGCAGGCCACCACAGCAGCTGGCCAACACTAACAACCCTCTCCAGACACTTTCAGTTTTTTCCTCTCCTCTTTTGTTCATCCCATCTCTTCTCATGGCCTTGTTGCTGTCCTCCTCTTATGTCATTGTCACAGCTCCCTGTTGGGTCTCTCCTCTCTAATGCTGGAGTCGCAAACCAATGAAAACCCCTGTTGGTTGTTCACCTGTCTGTTCTTAGTCCTGATCCTCTGGCTCACTGTCTGCTCCATCACTTTTGTCTCTATTCTCATGAGATACGTATCTGGATCAGGTCTCAGGGTATCCTGTTGCGAGGCGAAGCATGGGGTGGGGTCAACACACTGGATATCCAGTTCTGTAATCCCCCTCTTACCCGGAAACCTACTTGGCAGGGAGGGCACTGACATGCCTGGTGTGGGAGGATATAATCTCTGGCAAGAACCTTGGGCCTCCATTCCCCAGTTCCCATCACACCAGCTACCTGTGATTGTATTTCACCCCAAGTGACAAAGCTGGCGTGGCAGAGATCCCCCCCTGCTGGTTTAATTATAGAGCTGCGTGTGATTTTGTATCAACATGTCTGGGTTGCCAAAGAGTGCTGGTGACAGCGAGGCTTTGTGATGGAGCCTGATGCCGAGCAACAGAGGAAGGTTTACAGAAACTGAGATGGCGTGCTCTGTACTTAAGGGGCAGCTGTCAAGGCCTATTAACATCACTAAAATAAAAGTAAATCCCACTACTGCTGTATTATGTGTGGCAGATGCTGCAGCAGACAGATTTGTGCCTGCAGTAGTCTGCTGAGAGCGACAAAACAGTTGTATGACTATAATAATTGTAGTTCTTGGTGTGTGCGTGTGTGTGTGCAGTACCTGGCTTTGCTGCTGCAAATTATTCAAATTGCTCTGCAGCTGGTGGATCTGTTGTGTGTAGACAGCCGCTTCCTGTGGACCCTTCTCCAGCTCTGCTTTCAGTTGGGATATGGTCATCTGCAATACAACAGATACACATGTCACGCTCTTTATGTAAACCACTGAGCACACATGAACAGAACTGAAGCACCACTGTGAGGGACTGACGTAAAAGAAGAAAACAAACCCAACATGGATTAGTTACAACAGGGACTCTGAGGCACAAAAACCCAACAAAAACATGAAGAGGTAACACGCAGTTCAAAAAAAAATAAAAATAATAAAAATAAAAAGCACTTCTGAAAATTTTTTCAAACTTGGAGAAACTCAAAAAGATGAAATCAAGTTTGGGGCCAACTTGAAACAACATGTTTTACCTCCAGTTTACGAATCTTGAAGAGTGAGTGAGTGTTGTAGAAGGATACAGTATGTGAGGAGCAGAAGAAGAAGGGGAGGGAAAGAGAGACACAGACACAGGTAAGTCACGATACAACGGCAAACGGCCAATCTGCAACACTGAGCGAGATGCTACTAACATGAGAGAATAAATAATCAAATGTTACCGCACTTTCTTGAGACAACATCGTGCTGTGGACGCATCAAGTAGTACATTTTTTTCTTTTTGCTGTGCACTGTCACAGGGGCAGAGGATGCATGTTAACTGCTGACTCATGTTTTAGATGCAATTTGACGTGTCGCTGGCCAACCTGGAGTCCTACGTGTTCATACTGTAGAACTTTAATGAATTACAACTACTGTTTCAGACTACTTGCAGACTGAAACAAAGCCACTAGTCAATTATCATCCCAGGAGCAATTATATGATCAAAAACCAGACAGTTATATCCTCAGTTACATAAACATGAAAATGATCTTTTGAGATAATTTGCAGAGATGTGCAGAAAAAGAGGGTTAGGGCCTGGAGCCCCCTATAAATCTCCTTCTGGGATAAAAAATGCAGGAGGTAAGGCTGAATTATTCACCAGGCATTAATTAGTGAGAATTAGGCACAAAGCCATGTGGTATGACATACCTACTGTACACTGGAAGTATTTCAGAAGTTATTTCAGAGCTATTATTAATCACGAGTCAAGAATAAAGGGAGGTGTGGCATTTCCAGGAAAACGTTTACGACACAGGACTTAAAATATAACAGCACTTGTCCTGGTGTAAACTCTTGCGGTAAATTTGGAAACTTGGTGCAATGTGTTGTTAATCGTGGCGTGTGCTGCTAACTAGGGAGTGTAACAGAGCACTTGGACTTCACAGACGTTCAATAAACCTCTGCAGGCCACCACACCAGCTGTGCAACTTTACCAACCCCATTATGAATATGAATCTTAATCTGCAATGGGTGGACCTGAGCAAACAGTTGAAATGGAAAGAACGCCATGTTAGAACAACTAAATTACATTTCACATCGACACTATCTAATCTTGTACATAATCATGTTAACTGTGGGAATCAGCGTGCATGTTTTTATGTTTGCAACAAGTCCAGTTTAGGGTGAGGGAGCAGCAGATTATGTTGCAAGACATGAGGAAAAAGTTAAAAGGGACCTATTGTGCTCCTTTTCAGGTTCATACTTCAATTTTGGGTTTCTACTGGAACATGCAGTCTGTATGTTCGCTTTCTGTCTGTAAGGTTCAGTTTTAGCACCTGTCCCTTTAAGCCCCCCTCCTGAAAAAGCCCAGTCGGCTCTGACTGGTCAGTGTTTCTGCAAGTCATTGCAGCCGGGAAGTGACTGCAAGCGGCACTTTCGACATGAAAAATTACCAATAAAAGCCTCTAAATACAACTGGACACGTTCTAGCAGGTGTATGATCTGAACTCGGAGAAGTATTAACAACATCAGTAACCATGTTTACATGTTCCCCTGATGTTAGCATGTGGTTTCATTTAGCAGTGTCGGCTACGTCACGTAAACACTTGCAGTAGCATGCCTGGAGCAGATGACCACATAAAGAAATCCATCACAATCGGCCATCATCTTGTAGCCAAAGTAGAAAGATACGCTGGAAACAGAATATTCAGAACGGTGAGAAGTCTGAGCTTTTTGCTTGCAGGGATTACTTTTAGATACGTTTATCTCATTATGTGAAAATTTGGCCACGTTAAATATGAACACCAATCATTATAGCATTACATATATGATGGAAAATAAGGAAAAGCCTAATAGGTCTCCTTTAAAGTTAGAATAGCAAAGCTTCATTTCAAGACATCTCGAGCAGGCTGCACCAATTGGTCTTTACTAAGCCAAATTAATGACGGCTAAGTCTCTAAAGAGCTCTCTTTAGAATGGCCTTTACCTCAGATGCACCAACCAAACTCAAGCCCAGTCTTAACTACACCCTTTCTTAGCAATACACGTTCATGTGAATCCCCAGCCACTATGGCCATTGCGCAGCAGCACATGTGTTGCTTGGATACATTGTTAACATCCCTCAGTAGCCTTGTTAATGTGTAGCTAATCAGTTTTTCAGTCATCATCTGTGGAAACATTAATGTGGGGAATCAGAGAAAAGGAAAAGGAAATTTCACTGACATTGAGATTGAGATTAATAGAGCTGAACATGTGAGGTGTGTCTGTGTTTGATTGGTAGCAGCTGGCAGGTAGAGCTCCACAGGTAACGTGAAAGGAGAGAAAAAGTAAACTTGGCTGTAGTTTACAACTCATGGACGGACAATATGTTGTTAGCAGAGGTATTATGGAGTGAAGATAATACTAGCCTCTGAACAGACCAAAGTAACACGTGCAGGTAAGTTCATATGCTCCTGCTTCATGTCTTGCTGCTGACTAGCTTATTAGCTAATTAGCTAACTATCTAGATTGATAACTGATATTAGCAACGCACTTTTCACCAGTGAACACTGTTTGGCTGCTCATTCAAAAAGCTGAGTTGAAGAACAAGATGTGTTTTCATGTTTGTCAGTTAGCTAGATAAAAGGAGACTTTAGCATGAAAGCTAACATAGGGTTGTGTTAGGCTGGTGGTGTGTATCAGGCTGCTGATTTATAGACATGGCAGAGATTTTGACTTAACGCCTGCTCCTGACTAGGCGTAAGACTTATGCCTGGTGTTAGCGAGAGGAAGGCTTAAGCCTAGATAGTCCAACTGCTGCAACTATTAGGCTAGACTTAGATCACCAAGTTACAACCAACAAAGACTAGGTGTTAGCCCTGTTGGTGCAGCTGGCCCCAGGTGTTTTGGTCCCCTCACCTCTGAGGTAGTGTAATTAGCCTGCAGCTGCTCGTAGTGGGTTTTGAGGCGTTCAGACTCTTCCTCCCTCTCACGAGTCATGTTGTCCATCAGTGTCTGGACCTGCACCAGCTCCTTCTGCAGTACCTCCACATCCTCCACTCCTGGTCGCTGCAGCTAGGGGGCAGAGCAGAGGCACTGTGTTAAAGCTGTGACAACGGAGCAGCAGACAGTGGCGACAACAGATCAATAAAAACTACTGGAGATCCTTAGTAATAGCTGAAATGTTCAAGTGTACATGGACGTCTCCTTGAAGCTTGAGAACCAAGCTTATATTTGTACGAAGCCTCTCTAAACTACTCTGGATTATGGATGTATAAAAAAAAACGGATTTCATCGTGTCCACTCTACATTATTCACTTAACCGCCAACGCACAACATTTATCAAAGGTCTACACAAAATACTAAGCATGTCTCAAGCCAAGTGAGAAGAGAATGAATCCCAAATGGAAACTTCATGTATGTTGTACCAGTTCTGTTTGGAGCCTCTCGTTCTCCTGCTTCTCTTTCTGTAGCTGTTCGGTCAGTTTGCTCAGCCTCTGGTCAGCAGCCTCCCTTAGGCTCTTCTCCTCATCATACCGGGACTTTATGTCTGTCAGATCCAATGATTCAAAAATATTTAATAATATCAAAATCAAAATGACACAAATACCTGATTTGTTCACATCATCCGGCTGAGTTAAGAAAAACATTATCAGTGTAAAATAAAGAACCCACGCCTTTAGTCCGTAAAAACAAATGTTGCAGAAAGAGTACTTCAGTGTTGCTAAATGATGCAAACCCACTGACACAGCCCTCCAAGGTTGCTGGCGCCGCACTAACCTACTATCTCTGTGGCCAGCTGGGCAGCCTTCTGCTCAAACAGGTCTTTCATCTGCTTGATGTTGAACTTTTCTGTCTCCGCCTCATTCAACTTCCTTTCAAGGGCTGAGAGAAGAGCACCACGTGTTAGTGATGGATGTTTGGTGTCGTCTTCTTCTTCAGTTATCTTAAATATAAAAGTCCCCTACCTGAATCCTCTGAGCTCATCTGTCCGTCATTCTGTGGAGTGCAGGGAAAGAGAGAAACATGCACAGTAAGAGTAAGCATTGCTATCATGTTTTATAAACCAGTGTCGAGATCAGAAAGCCATCATAATATATGATAAATATCCTGAAGGAATTACTTGCTTCAGTTGTCCTTGGACTTTGTCTAACTCCTTCTTGAGCTCTTCAGAAAACCACTTTTCCTCCTAATCAGGTGAAAACACACACACACACACACACCAAATTAATTACTTGGATGAAGCAACCATTTACACACCCCTGTTTGATTCAGACACTATACCTTGAGCGAAGCATGCAGGTCCTGGACCTCTTGCCGCAGCATTGTAAGGTCTTCCCTAAGAAGAGGAAAGGGCATGTTCACAAAAACATACAAACTGAATAATAATCACAATTAACGTAACATTAATATCTCTATATCTTACCGAGTGGGGGCCATATGAGCGGGCAGGTCTCCGGTGTCATGGAACAGCTCATAGTGTTTGAACAGCTCCTCTGCAGAGTTGTGAGACTTCATGCACTGAGGGCAGATGAAGCCCTGAACACACAAACACACCATAAGAATTAATTATGTGATAATAATTCTTACAATTCTGCAGCTCTGCTTCCAGGGTAGGAAAAAAGCTAGAAAATGTTACTGAATAAGAAAAACAAAGCGTCCATGTTACCTCAGATGTCTGATCGTGGTTAAGGTCTGTGCTGGGCTGCTCTGACTCGGCATTCTGGGAGCCTCCCTTCCCAGGAGTCTGGAGAGGAGAAAATAGACCGTATTAGTTTAAATGTGTAAAAGCACAGACTCTGTACACATTTGTTAAATGTAAACTGCCTAAGAGATGCAGTAAAGCAATGATAGGAAGAACAGATTTTAATCACTTTTTTACTCATAGAGGAGCTAGAATATTTCATGAACACCTCTGACTTTGATGCTTGTGCTCCTGACTTGCATTATTTGCATCTTGGTTAATGCTGGATCAAATGAACAATAATTCATTTACAAAAAAAAAAAAAAAACACACTGAAACTTCCCACGAAAAAGGGCCAGGCCTTCAACAGAGTCACAGCTCACATGACTCTAAAACATCTATGCTGGGTGGGACCTATAAGCCTTAAGCAAATGTTGTGTAAATGATTACCTCTACACTGGAATGCTGTTTTCTCCTCTTGAAAACATGCGTATTTAAAACAGTTGTGACATGACTAACGACACAATAGTATGTGGTGACAACAGCTCCTCCAGCCTCTGTACAATGTCTATAGAAAGTATTTACTTCCGTTGGACTTCAGATTTCACCTGGACATGGGTTGACTTTCCCCTATTCTTCTGTATCAGTTTGCATGTCCAGCCACAAATTCTCCATTGGACTGAGATCTGGACTCTGATTTGGCCACTCCACTACACTAACATTATTGTTTGGAAAATGCTAGATATCTCTGTACTTTGCTTTGATTATTTTTCCCTCCACTGTCACAACCATGCCTCCTGCAGAGTAGCATCCTGACAGCATGATGCCGCCACCACCACCACGCTTTATTAAAAGCAGGGCAGCCCATAAGGGAGGCAAGAGGGGAAAGCTTTCTGGGGCCCAGCTGCTGGGTGAGGGTGGCTCATGGAGGCAAGCAATGATCATTTTGATCCTAAATATAAGTGATGGTAATTTATTTTGAACCAAAACAATCACCACAAGTGACTAAAACAACCAAAACAAACACTGTATTCTTTGTTGCGTTAGTAAAATGCAGCCTGATTCATAATGAAACCCCCCTTTCTCCGAAAATTGTATGAGTCATTTTTTGTGGTATGCAACCGTTGCAAAAAAAAAAAAAAAACTTCAGGCACATGACATGGAAAA
>JAPZEB010000023.1:13178661-13190821 GCA_029783705.1 Chaetodon striatus | reverse complement strand
ACCCCCCCCCACCCCCTCTCAAAAAAAAAAAAGTGGGACATAGGACCCTCCCACCCCCCCACCCCCCCGAAATGTGCTCGTTAAAGCAGCAGTTGGCAAAAGCTTCCCAAAATCATGGACAAAGAAAGCCAGGTGAGTAGATCTAAAACCTCTGCCCATGCATTTTAACAGTAGTGAGTTAGGACAAAGACAATTCATTTCATTACTAGTGTGCATTTAAATCACCAATTGTCAGCAGTTGTTTTTTTTTTTCCTTTACAATATATTCATGTTTATTTTATAATATATATGTATATATATTTAAGACTGTGTCCTTTAAATGCAAATGAAGTAGGAAGAGGTCTTGGCAGAACATGAGGAGTTGATTTTTTTTTTTACTTGTATCTTCACTTGTTGGGCTGCTCTACACTTCGTTCTTGTTCCCAGCATAAAGCCTGGTCCATGACTTGGCTGCAAAAAACAAAGAATATGAACATGAGTCACGTAAATATAAACGATATGGTGTTTTTACAAAGCCTGCATTAACACAATTAAATGATGTTTTTTCCTCTATTATGTTCTGAGTTGTTTTTAAAATGAAGTATTGGACTGTAGGGTGTACTGTAGTTTCATTACATTTCAGTGACTGAGAATACAACTAGAAAAGTGCACTGAGTAGAGAGCAGATCTTCAGGCTGATCGTGGCCACTCGGGCATTTCATTTAATTCCAGCAGATGCGTATCACCTCCCCGAAGCAAAGAAAAAAGCGCCTCACCACCTCAAGAGGTCCTTCACCATACAGTCATAAATGTGCACAGAAAATATAGAAATAGAAAAAATAGAAAATAGGCTACTTGGTCTAGTAATATTCAAGATGAGCTGCACACAGGTGGACACACACACTCACAAGCCCCTTTTATGCGTAATTTCACGCCGTTATGTCAATTTGCCGTCCTGTATAAAAGGTACAACCGCAGAATGGGGGGGCAGAGTTGTCTTGCCTTTATGCCGACACTGGAGGTAGTAACAGCCCCGAAACAACGTCCGCATAAACAGGCAGGACATGATCATTCATGGGTGGCACGTGTGTGACGTTTTGATGTCGCGTTATGCGTGAGACCGACCGCAGGAGAACCAACTAACCAACCGAGTTAGCAGCTAACTCACAGAAGAACAGCAGACGAAAATTTCCGGCAATTGGGAGAGCAATGAGGGCTGGGAGCTCGTTACCCTCCGAGCAGAGGACGAGATCAGCCGGCACATGACAGGGACGGTAAATGATTGTTATTGCCGTGTTCATGCCGTTGTTACGTTTTATAAAGCGCTGCCCTTGAGTGTGTTACATGTCACACAAGAGGCAGACGCTGTTGTCTTACTCGTCACGCCTGTCGCACCTCTTTTGGTTCCGCAATGATAGCATGCTGTCTAGAATCACACACGATGCCACTGTTTATTGGTTTATTATTAATTTATGCCAGATATTCCTGTACTCCAAATGACGGAGGGTGAAAGAGAGAAGCGGGCAAGAGTTAGATGCAAAACGTAGCCAGATCATAGCTCTCACCTGTTTCTATGGCTTCAGCTTCATTGGACTTCCACTTCTCGGCAACGTCATTTGCTAGGGGATCATCAGGGTTGGGTGCGCTTAGTAACGCCTGGATTGATAGCAGCACTGTGCGAATCTGCAGAGCTGGCGACCATTTATCTAAAAAAAAGAAAAGAAAGAAAAATAGAGAGATAAAATTGAGACCAATAAACGCAGAGGGACAATACAGTGAGACAGTGGTGCAGTGGTAGCTGCATGAAGCCCCAGTTAGGGGTCAAAAGTGTAACGTAAGAGGGCCCTTGATCTTTTGAGCAAGATAAATTGGCAAAGCCCTTCATTCACAGGCCAAACATCAGAGGACACAATACATACAGGCTTTCCTACAGTAACAAGCCCCACTCAAAAGACCAACAGACAGACGAGGGAAAAGACGAGCTTTCTGTCAGTTTAAAACATGTAAAACACGACGGAAACCACACACAGCTGGCCAAGCATAAACTGTAACTGACTTACCTTTCAAAATGTCTAGACATATTCTTCCCAACTTGTCTACATTGGGATGATATATTTTGGTCATGAAGCGTACTTTAGGGGCTGCCATGGGATATTCTTCTGGTAAAAAGAGCTCAAGTCTAAATGTACCGCCCTCAAAAGGTGAGTCCTGAGGTCCAGCAATGACCACATGGAAGTAGCGGGCGTTTCCTTCATCTGGCTCTGCCTTGATGCCTGGGACAGGCTCTGCAAGCAAACGCTGAGTTTCCTGAAAGAAGAAAAAAATGTGCCTTTATCATAGTGCCACCTTATTACCAGTCAGCGTCATGTTTAAGTGCTTTCACTTTGCACTGCAAAATGTGTTAGGAGGACTGCTTTTGAATGCCCTACTTCAGTGGAAGGATGCAAATCCTAGTGTTCAGGTAGGGCAGGGGAGTCAGTGCTGAGACACGACTGCAAACGCTACTCGAAAGCTATTTGATTTTTAAAGAGGATGCAGCACAGAGCATCTGTCATACCACACAAGTCAACCATTTAGTTACACAATCTGAATTTCTGTCTAGTTTTTCATGGTAGCTTTTTCTCTAGTAAATGACAAGCGCAAAAAGGTATGTCGATATCAGAGCTGATGTGATTATTACTAGCTGGTGATGTCAGTTTTTGTTTCATTATGCTTTTGATTTTTAAGAGGGAAATCACAAAGTGATATATACAAGACGCCTTTCCTTTTAGTCTGGCACTCCCTTGACTCAGTGAGCTTTAGCACTGCATTTCAAAGAACTGTTTTTTTTAGAGTTGGTGAAATTTTAATGTTTGGTGATGTAAGTGTCTTGCCTTTTATTTTATTTCCTGTTACTATTGCTGACAGACAGCCGGCTTGTTGCATTAATGTGCAGGAACATAGTGCCCGCTGCCCACCCTCCCATCTCCACAAGACCAGATAGATGGCAAAATGTTTCCACAACATTGCTGTTGGGTTGGGACAGCGTTACTGGTGGTAATCAGTAATCAGCGCTATCTTGCTCACACCAGACCCAGTTGGTGCACAGTGCGGTAAACTGAAGAATAGCAACATTAGCCTGTAGGCTGACATGCAGAAATAGTCAAAAATATTCGCTGTGGTTAACCATCGCCATCGCTTAAAGGAGTATTTTATCAGAAATCAAGCACTTTGTGACCTCACCCCTTTTAATTTGGACACATATACCCTACATGTTAAACTACATGACAGAACGACCAACCACTCAGGAGACACGGGCCTTTTAAGCTGACCTACATTGATGCCCACCCTACCAAAAGACACCTATATCTTCCTCAAAAATAAATACAAGATCATGTTTCCCTGATTACTGGAAAGCTTACAAACAAGGTTATGCACAATTTCAATACTATTGGTACAAAATAAATACTATCTGAATCTTATTGGGGGAAAAGAGTAATTCAGATTTTTTTTTAATATTAGATATTAGATTCAAAAGATTTATAGACGGCCTCGCCCACACCTGAGAGCTGCAAAAAAAAGTTGTGAGTCACTATTATTCTCACAACAGAGATGGCAGGCAGGAGGTGGACTGTAGTCTGCTTGGCTTTTATCCTTTAACACAGAGGGGAGGGTGGCTTTGACTGCAGTAGTGGCTCAATGCTGTGATTCAGAAGACTCTCAGTGCAGTATGTAACTGTCTTTTAGAGGTGACACTGACTCAGCCACCGCACCACGGGAGACCATTACTTTCGTTCCCATCAGCCACTGCAGCAAGGCTCTCCCGACTCATAGTGACAGCCAAGTGACCTACAGAAACACACCTGTGCAGTGAAAGAGGAGCAGGTGTCCGATATCTCCTGTAGTATGCATGAGGCAGCATGAGCGACACACCTGAGATGCCTTTACCAAGAAGCTACATTCAAGCTCACTGCTGTGCACGTTCTGTCAACTCTTCAGCGCACGTCCTGCATCCTCCAAACTGTACTGATAACTTCAATTATCCTGCTATATGAAGCTCTTTGATTATTTCCCTAATCTAAAAACCTAGTATTAGCTTGTGCCTGCGTGAAACGCAGCCTTGTGTGATATCTGTATCGCACGTGACAACATCACAACTATAAATAAATTGCGTAACAACTACAGATATTTAAAAAAAAGCATCAAATAGTAAAGTCAAGCTTGCCAGCAGCCGACACTCTTGTTTTCAAAGTTCTTTTTCCTGAATGCAACTGGGAGTGAGATTCCTGAAATGTTTCAGATAACCCACAGACAAAACCATGCAGTGAAAACACAGACGGGAGAGGGGCTCCCAGTCCCAGTCACACGCTCTAAGGGCTCAAGGGCTCGGTCCGCTAAGTACTATTCCCAGCCCTTCCACCTTTTCCCACCAATACTGGTCTGTGGTTTGCTTACTTGCCCACCTGTGCCACCATCACTTGGACACCATTCATGTTCCTGTAATGCTCTCTGAATAAAACCCAATACTATAGTCCTTGCAAATACACAGAGTTACAGCACAGGCACTGTAAGGGTTCACCAAAGAAAAAGGAAAAAGCCAGTGGCTCCTGTGACACTTGTGTATTACCACCAAAGATATAAAGATTAAGAATCAACAAAATAGTGGGCTGAATAAAAATTAGTCACGTATTACGTTCACAAGTTTAAGACTAGCCGGCTTTTCTGTGTTTCATAAATTATAAGTATATACTTGGGGATTTTGTGGTTGCTGGTCAGACAGTGAAAGCAGTTTCAACACACCTCTCTCATAACTTAATGGTTTGACACTTTAGAGAGCAAATTATTAATATTTAATTTGCATAATGAAAACATTAATGGCAACCCTGACTGGAAAAAAAAACCCCAACAGCACCTATGAGCAGCGTGTAATGTAATCAGAGGCCAACTCAAAGCGGTGTCCACTGAAATGTCGTCCTGACAATGAAAATGAAAATACATTCATTTTATTTTAATAACTACCATGATAGGGACATGAACTTGTAACTCGTGACATCAGCCCTTGTAATTCTGGGTTTGCATTTTGTAAGGTGCAGAGAGGACAACTCTCCCTACGAGCAAAGGTCTGACTGTCAGTGACAACACTGTGTCATATTGTTGTCTCACAAGGTTCAAACCCTCTTTGTTTCAATGGCCAGCATTACTTGCTAATGCTCCTCTTTAAAAGTCTGCACAGAAAGTGACTTATAATTTAAGTTTTACACGTTTCATATTGCCCTAGGTGAATTCTACGTTACCACATGTATGACTAAGATGTGGTGCTAACGTAACGCTTAACTCGCTAATAGCTAACTTACGAACTTCACCAAATAAAAAGCGAAACTGTGAAAGAAATGAAAAGACTAGAAGAAGCAAACACGCCATCTTGAGTTAATATATGCTTAAATGAAAAGCATAATACAGGGAGTATCGTGCTACCAGGCTAGCTTTAGCTCGATCCTGTTTTATCATTCAAACCATGGATGTATTTAACACAATCAAAGCTAACTAACTAGCCGGGGTTAGCATAGTTAGCCTCGTTAGCCAGCCATTCAGTCTGCACCACAATCTCATCGGAAGCAACTTTAGGACACTGTAGTGCTCGGGAAGTATATTTAGAGACGATAATCCCGGCATTTATCCGCCATTTTCACGAGGGCTTGGTGTATTTTTAACCCACCGTGTCTCGGTGTATCTGGGCACGGGAATGAAACGGAAGTTACTTTAGCAAACTAACGTTAGCAGGCTAAATGCTACGGTTAGCACACAAAGCCGTGAACCGGGCGAGCGTTGGGAGTTTAAACGGTTTATGTAACGTTAGAGTTTTGGCCATGACAGAAAAGTAAGACGTGCTGCTGCAGTTTAAAGTGTGGATTTATTACCTTAAGGATCCTGCGGGGCAGTCCTGCCATCTTGTCTTAAATGCGGGGTTTTTATTTTAGCTCTCAGTATCTCCTCTCTGTCGTTGGCATTGACAGCAAACACACGTCTTCCGGGTTCTCTGCGTCATGGCAGTGGATGTAGCTGATGGAGTGAGGCAGTAATTAAAAAACAAAATAAAATAAAGAAAAGGCAAGTTAGTTATCCATCTGATGCACACATATTATACAAATAATTATGAATATAATACAAAGGATTAAAAATACTCCATAGTCCTGCAACCCCTCAAGGAAAATTTGAATATTCACTTTGACGAATTGAACATCAGTTTTGTCAGAGAGACAAATTTAAGAGTTGTTTTTTCATTTATTTATTCGTTTATAAGTTTTTGAAATGTCAGACGGTCATTCAGAGAAAATGTCACAGATTTTATTAAAACAATGGTATTGAAAAAAGTCACACTTCCACCTTAAATCCATGCAGAAAAGGCACACACTGGTGCATAAAGGTTCACCAGAATACAGGAAATTAAATGTTTAATGCTCAGTATTTCTCCTGGTTTATATGTGTCAGCTCCAATATTGTAACAAAACCTACTCCCTTAAATACAAAGCTGTAGGCTGCAGGCACACAGACAAAACATAAAAAATAAAATATCTGAGAGCCATCAGGACAATCGTTATCTAGAAGGCCTTGACAACCTTTTTTAAGTTCATTCGTCTTTTCTTTAAGTTTCGCCCTCCAGGCTTTGTGAATATAAATGCCTCACACAATGGTTAAAACAGTTTAACACACACATAATTCAACATTTGAAAAGGGGAAAGTGAGAAAATCCTTTTGTTTGGAATCTAAAGATTATTTTACAGCCAATATTATAATTTTAATTAACATTTTAATTGTTGAATTTGAATGATTTTCCTACAGCTGCTCAGTTGTCATTTTACCCTCCACAACTCTTCTGTTTATACCATGACATCAGAGTGCAGTTTATGCATTACAGCACCAGTGCCGTCCCAGAAAATCTCCAGAGGGGTGGCCAGAATGGGGCCACTGAAAAGCTTGGGGTGGCACACGAAAACCAAAAGGGAGTTAAGGAATCGCACACTGACTCGTGTGTACCTGGAGAATCCATTTTCATTCAGATATCTTCAGGTGAGAGTTACTGAGCCCCCTTTCTGACAAGCCATGATGACATGGTTGGTACCAGTGAACGTCATAGGTTGTCTAGTTTCACAAGATACGGCTACCTTCTAGTTTAAAAAAATGAGTGCACCACAACAGTACAAGACAGTATTGTTGGCCTCCAATTATTTTCCCAGGGGGGTGCCAGTAGGGAAGCACCTGAGGGCACCACTGTAAAGCACCTGAGAAGCAGAGCTTTTAAATTACCTTGGTTATGCTGACATTATTTTGGCAGTTCATTATTTGGCAATTTCAGTGTGCACTTTTCCAGGACTTTGTTGTGTCTCTAAACTGTGTGCTGGATTTGGAAGCAAAAGTCTCTCTGAAGTTGAAAAGCCAAACTTTGTGTCCCCTTGCTCCTCTATCTATCTTAGACAAAACAAAGCATGAATTAGACTTCCACGAGCCAATAAGGCCACGCGGTACAGCTGCATTTTCACTTTTTTTTGGCACTGCTGGCTGAATGGGAGCCACAGATTGGAGGGGACTTGAAGCTCCTCCTCCTGATATGTCTGTATGGACAGACGTGTTGTCCCTTTGGGTGTCAGGCCTGTTACATGGGCATTAGCTGTGCAGCAAACTCAGAGGAACTTTATTTGAAAACTAGTCTATGTAGACGAAGTCCAGCATGCAATTTCTCTCCCAGCATATCCCAACAGGTGGGTCTGATATTTCTGTTTATTTCTGTCTATTTCTTTTGAGCATGTGTGTAGAGATAGAAGTGGATAAGACATGTATGTATGATCCTTTTTTTTTGCTACGTAACAAGGATTTTATTCATAAGAAAAAGAAAAATTGTTTAAAAATGTTGAAGTGTTATTTTGAAAAGCTGATTTTAATGTTGAGGTGAGAGTGTCTGACTCCTATAAAGCTTTTGTTTTGCAAGCTCACTCATTTCCTGATACTGACTTTGACTTTCCACCACAGTTTAGGACTTAATATCTATCATTAGTGTTTTGTAAAATGTGTATATTACAGGGGAAACAGCCAGGTGTAAAAACTGAGCCTGTAATTACTGTTTGGTGCCTTCCAGGTGTAAGGTTCCTGCTCATTTAGTCGTGATCATGGAAGTTTGTCAGACCAATCTGAGCTTGTGGGTTTTCAAATTCATGTATTTCTGTATGCAAACATCATGAAATATTATAGTAAGGATAGCAGTTTTGTTTAAGATAGATAATAAGTTTCTATCTGAATCAGAATATGACATGTCCTCCACTGTAGGCAAAGGTTAAATGGCAGAATTGCAGGAATGTAAGCAAATAAAGTCCCTAAAAATGACTCTAAAAGCTTTTCATAAAAGTATTCAGATAATATATGATAACAGATTTTCGGCAACTTATCTAAGTGGTATCTTTTTGCATTCTGCCCTGCCCCACCTCACCAATCCTCCAAAGTTTTCCATTGTTCCACACACACAGGAACAGATGAACCAGCACCTAATCTAGTCCCTTCTCTCAGTGCACAGAGAGAACAGACAATATCAGCCACATTACAGGGGCTGCTGCTCCCACAGAGCGCCTGATCTGAGTGGCAAGATCGATCTCGACAGGGCTCAGCCACACTTCCTTATCAACTTGGAGTATTAGATATAGAGGCATTATGGGTTAAGCTTAGTCTGTTGCACAAGACTCAATCTCAAAGAAGTGTAGTGATAGCGAAGTGATACTTTTAACCCCTCGTCACAGTTCAACTAAACCTTTTTTTTTCCAAATAAAAATGTTTAAGTATTCCTTTAATCATCTGGTGACCCCCTCAGATTTATCCTCTAGTCCCTCTGGGAGCTCTGACCATCAGTTTGGGGACTACAAGACTGGACTTTTACTTTGTACAGCAAAAAAAAAAAGAAAAGAAGAAAAGACACAAGTCACAAATCTGATGACTTCAGACCTGACTTGAAAAAGTCAAAAAAGACTTACAGCTTAAACTGGACTTAAACACCGATGACTCGTGACTGCGCTTTGACTCTTCTCTTGGACTCTTTTCACTTGGAAACATTTGATACCTGCCTTCAGCAAGTTGACATTACATTTTCCAGAACCACTTTATTTAAACTGATCCAACTGCACCCAATCAAGTTGCAAGGGAGAACCATGAAGAACTAATGTTACTGAGCACCAGCTGGAAAAAATTACTCCACAGATTCAGAACGTTGCGGTTGTTAACAAAAAACGAACTGCAGTATGCAAAACATACATTGAAAATTGCAGACAGAGATGCAACAACTTTCAACAAACTTGTTTTAACAAATAAATTCAAATTTAAAAAAGCATTCATGATTTATGTAAATTTAATATTAAATCATTCTGATGTTAAAATGGCAGTACATTTGATAAAATTCACTGTTAAGTTTTTTTAGTTTGTTTGTTTCTTTAATTTTGTGCAATGAAGTGATGACAGAACAGGAAAAGACAGGGACGCATAAACAGCCAAAAGAGATTATATAAAAGACGAACAAGACAAATGATAAAAACAAAGTGGACACAAACTGATTACAAAAATAAAAAACATAATAATAATTTAAAAAGGAATACAGCACAATTTCAAATTAGTGGGTATAAAAACAAACCAAAAAATAAAAGGAAAAAAGAAAAATAGAAGGTCCAGCCAAGACTGTGTGGGCAGATGGATGTGTGAAACTCAATCTCAAAGTTTAGGACTCAGGACTATCTTGACTTTAGACTTAACTCGGGACATGCCTTCCTTGACTTGAGACTTGAGTGCAAAGACTTGAGACTTACTAGAAGACTTGGTCCCACCTCTGGTAGAAAAAAATCCCCACAAAAACAAACAACAAAAACATCTCAGATTTATAAGTCACTAAAACTTTCAGTGACTTGTGTTCGTCATCTGTAAATGTAATTTCTCTGACTTCCTGTTTGCAGCTCGGTGGAGCGCACACCTGGCCTGTGCGTTCATCATGATCACCTTCTCTGGACCAGCCTCACCCCTTCATGCCCCTCCAGTGGCCGCAGGTGTCCGCTCTGCCTTCTCTGCCACACGAACCAACAGTGTAGTGGGAGGTAAGCAGAAGGCCGTGACCTTCAACAGGCTCATGGTCAACATCGGAGGGGATTTCAATCCAGACACCGGTCACTTCCGCTGCCGCATCCCTGGGGCTTACTACTTCTCTTTCTCCGTGGGGAAATTTCCAAAGAAAATGCTGTCTGTGATCCTGGTGAAGAATGGAGAGGAGGTGCAGGCCATAGCGTATGATGACTACCGAAAGAAAGGGAGGAAAGTTCAAAGCCAAAGCGTCATGATCAGTCTGAAGGAGATGGACACGGTGTGGCTGCTTCTGCAGCAGAGTCCTGAGTATGCTCTGTACAGCAACGCTGGCCCGTACATCAGCTTCTCTGGGTACCTCGTCTATCCTGACATCTCCCCAACCGGCTACATCAGCAACCACCTGTCCCCATCAGGGCTGTCCTACCCAAACTGCCCCCCTCAGGCCGACCCCTCAGCCAGAGGTCAGACGTCAGAGCAGCCACGGTCTGCCTTCTCTGTGGCACGGACCTCCACATTCATAGGTCAGAATATTAGGCAACAGGAGAAGCCACCTCTGACCTTTGACGTGGAATACGTTAACATCGGGGCGCATTTCAACAAAACCTCAGGCCTGTTCACCTGCCACTTCCCGGGAGCTTACTTCTTCGCCTTCACCGTGGGGAAACACCCCCGTAAGGCTGTTTCTGTGAAGCTGATGACCGGGAAGGGCGAGGTGCAGGCCATGGTGTTTGATGAGGACACGTCGAAGAGAAGAGAGATGCAGAGTCAGAGCCTGCTGCTGTCTCTCCGCCGGGGCGACAAAGTGTGGCTGTACAGTCAGCAGGATGAGCGTTACGCTGTCTACAGCAACCAGGGGAGGTACACCACCTTTTCTGGTTTCCTGGTTTATCATGAAGCAGAAACAGTCACACCTCCCACCACCCAGGACAGAACTCAGCTCTAAATCTAGTAACCCTTCACAACTCCATCTGTTGTTACCGTAGAAAACCTGTAGATCATTTCTATGTCGATGGAGCAGAAGATAATTAATCTGTGGTCAGTATAGTGTAACTACTTTGCTGCTTTGTTTGTTCGCTCTTAATAAATTTCCTTTACAGTAACTCCAGGGATATTTGTTGCTAAATTACTCCACAAGATGGTGCTATGATACAAATATTGACACTAACCAGCATGTAACGTGGTTATTTTTGTCCTTTAAGTGCAATTAGCTGTAAGACATTACAAAAAGAAAAACATTCTTTGTACTTAGATGTTTTAAAAAGCGTTTTTTTTTACATGTAAAAAGGGTAAAGCATGAGATATTATGTAAATGATGTATAGTTTATTAAAACCTACTGACTGTAAAAATAAAATTTAGAATACATCATGGTCATGTGAGAGATGATAGTCACATTATGCTACTTTTATACTATAGATATATCTGTATCTGTTTTGATGTTCTACGTGCATTTCGAGAAAAAATAAATTCATACACTTCGATGAATTCAAAAGGTCTTGTGTCTGCTAATGTTACTATGATGCAGTCAGCTAAATTCATGTTGTCTGCACAAACATGGATCCTCAGTTGAGGCTGAGGCTGTGGTGCTCTCACACACACTGGTGGTATCTTGGCAAACTAGACAACCTGAGGCAGCTTGTCTCTAAGGGGGCTAAATAATGTCCCAAATTTAGGCTACATTTTTGGTGAGGGAACGACAGGCATGGCCATTTTTAAAGGGGTCCCTTGAACTCTGAGCTCAAGACGGGTACCCACCAGTCGTCTCTAAACTTGGGAAGGATTGTTTCCAGTTCATGTTTTCTTCCTCACAATCAATGTTCTCCTTCAAATTAAAGTTGTACATTTGTCTTTTTAAGTAAAAGGACAACCAGCCTATTTGACGAACAATTAATTGCATCACATGTATACATACATGACACATTGAACGGGATTGACAGGATTACCGATATTGACACAGTTTACAACTAACCTACCATCTTCAGCAGCTTTATTGAATTAGTGAAATTCAGTCATGGCTTTCGGTTTTGGCGTGCCACCCAAATCTTTTCAGTGACCCCATCTGGACACCCCTTTTTTGGGCACCTACCACAACTACAGCAA